>CM035842.1:52234752-52823257 GCA_020510985.1 Pholidichthys leucotaenia
ATTCGAACAGAATTCTTGGCAGTCATAGGACAGTTACCATAGCAACACAACACTGAGTGGCAATCACATGTGAGCTTTATTTTGTATGCAGCAAAACATAAAAATGAGAATCAGAATGAGATTTATTGCCATTGTTCATGTAGTACACAAACTAGGAATTTGTCTCGGTGCAATGCTGCAACATTCAACATGGAGTAGCACTAAAGATAAAAATAAACTATGCATGCAATAAAATGTAGAATATGAATGAGTAATACTAATCTATGCAATTTCTAAATATATTAACAAGCAGCAGATATTATGGAGTTCCACATAGTGCAGTCAGTAGTGCAAAAGAAAACAGTGATAATTATCATGAGTCCAGTTGAGCTGCTGTACGTAGTGCACGAGAGACTAATAAGTCACTTAGTGTTCAGCAGTCTAATGGCAGAGGGGAAGAAGCTATTCATGTAGCGGGAGGTTTTAGTCTGAATGGACCGAAGTCTTCTGCCTGAGGGGAGGGGGGCAAACAGAGCGTGTCCAGGGTGTGAATGGTCGGCTATGATCCGACCTGCACGCCTCCGGGTCCTGGAAATGTACAGGTCCTGGAGGGATGGGAGCTTGCAGCCGATCACCTTCTCAGCAGCGCGCACAATGCGCTGCAGTCTTAGTCTGTCCCTGGCGGTGGCTCCTGCGTACCACACGGTGATGGGGGTGGTGAGGATGGACTCGATGATGGCCGTGTAGAACTGCACCAACATCTTGGTGGGTAGCTTGAGCTTCCTCAGCTGCCGCAGGAAGAACATCCTCTGCTGGGCCTTTTTGATGAGGGAGCTGATGGTCGGCTCCCACTTGAGGTCCCGGGTGATGGTGGTGCCCAGGAAGCGGAAGGAGTCCGCAGTGGTGATGGGAGAGTCTGTGAGGGTAAGGGGGGGGCAGAGGGGCTGTGACTTTTCTGAAGTCCACAATCATCTCCACTGTCTTCAGAGCGTTCAGCTGCAGGTTGTTGTGGCTGCACCAGGACGCCAGCTGGGCCACCTCTCTTCTGTAGACGGACTCGTCGCCATTGGAGATGAGCCCGATGAGGGTGGTGTCGTCCGCAAACTTGATCAGCTTGACAGACTGGTGGCTGGAGGTGCAGGAGTTGGTGTACAGGGAGAAGAGCAGGGGGGGAAAGTACACAGCCCTGGGGTGATCCGGTGCTGATGCTAACAGAGTCTGAGACAGTCTTTCCCAGCTGCACATGCTGCATCCGGTCCGTCAGGAAGTCGGTGATCCACCTGCAGAGAGAGTCAGGCACGTTGAGCAGGAACAGCTTGTCCTGGAGCAGAGCGGGGCGGATGGTATTGAATGCAGAGCTGAAGTCCACAAACAGGATCCTGGCGTAGGTTCCTGGGGAGTCCAGGTGCTGCAGGATGGAGTGGAGGGCCAGGTTGACTGCGTCGTCCACAGACCTGTTGGCTCTGTAGGCAAACTGCAGCGGGTCCAGGAGGGGAGTGGTGATCAAACAAATCACACAAAATATTTAGTCACAGCAATGCACGGAGTATTTTTTTTAACTTTAGATGTTAATACCACATCATTTATTTGACTGTAGTTATGTGGGGGTAAAGACCAAGGAGCACATGGTAAGTGAAGAACTGATTCAGAGCCTTTAATTGTTTATTTAATTTTTGGGGGGCCAATTAATCAAGATAGAATGATGAGATTAGCTTTCCACAATACAAGCTGTCATGATTTGCCCAGAAGATGGAGCGTCCATCTCCTGCAGTAAGTACAAGTTTGTGTTTTGGAGTTTGATTCCTTGAGTTATCTTGCCTGTCTTTATAGATAGAAGTGATAACACGGACAATAATAGTAATAACGGTTGGTAAAACGTCACCTTTACAGGGTTCATGCAGCTCTTAATTAATGATGAAGACCGTGGTCCCTGTATGAGTTGATAATTTGTAAAAGTCTGTGGGGTATTAAATAGAAAATAGATACCAACTAACATTAAGCTGACATATTTTTTAACAACTCTCATTCCATGTGCCTTGTTTAAATTAATTTGCGCCCCTGCCTCTCAAATGGTCTCTGCACAGCCCTGAAATTAATTCATGTGGCCACTAAACTAAAGCCGACTACAGAACATTGGAGAAAAATTATGTCACGTAACATAAGCTGTGATAACCAGATGTTTCCGTTTTAGGGCTTAATGTTTTAAAGTTCACACCGCTGCATAATTTAAGAAAAAAAACTTACTTTGAACATTTTTTTCTTTCTTTGCTGCACTCTGAATGGGCCATACTGGAGTATGATCAGTGGGGTCTGCCAACCACAGCCAGAGGGCACCGGCATCCTGCCTGTAGAGGGCGCCCATTTGCCACAAATACACAATACTCTTTTATTTATTTTTTTTTTTTTTAAATTCTTTTGATTCTCATGGTGCCTTCAAAAGAATGGCACCCAGGGTGCCCTCCCACCACGCCCATATCTGTATCCGCCTCTTACCCTCGATGTAGCACACTGCTCAAACACAAGCCGGGGTCTGATCACCCCCAGTTGGGTCGCCCAGGTGAGGGTGTCTGAAGATCAAAGACCCAAAACACCTCGTGACCTTGGCTTCCTCACTGATGATGTGGTCAATGTGCCCATCTATTCGGATGGTGTACATTAAATATGAATTTTGTCCGTTTGAAGCTTCTCTTTTTGTATTTTAACAAACTGAATTACTGGGACAAACAGCAGCCATTTGGTATGAATTTGCAACTTTTTTTCATTTAAGATTTGTGGCTTTTTCATGAAAAGTTGTGATATTTTTCCTTGTAAATTTGTGACATTCTTGAAACTTTGAAACTTTTTTAATTATAAATTAAAAAACACATTGCCTCTTAATTTTACCACATTTTTCTTGTAAATATTCAACTTTTAGCACATAAATGTAGAAAATTTTCTTGTAAATATGTATTTTTTCTCTTTAATTTAGCAACTTTTTTCCCATAAATGTGATTTTTTTCCCCCTTGTAATTTAAGATTTTTTTAACACATTTTTTTTGACAAATTTATGACATTTTAATGCAAAAGTTTGAAATGTTTTAATCAAATTTGACTTCTGACATAAATATGCCGTTTTTCATGTAATTTTGGTTCCTTTTCCAATAATTTTGATGCTTTTTCTTGTCAATTTTGAACTTTTCCTCACAGATTTGACACTTCTTCCTCATAACTGAGCTACTTTTTTCCTCACAAATTTACACCTTTTTAATTTTTCTACATTTTTCTTTGCAAATCTGCTCCCTTTTTACTGGTAAAATTGTGACTTATTTTCTCATAAATAAGCAGATTTTTTTTCCTTATTGTCTTTTTTCATTGTAGTTTTACTTTTTCCTGATAATTTTACAACTTCTCCCCCATAAACTTGCTGAGTGTTTGTTGTAAATTTGCTGCTTTTTGTGTGAAATTTGCAGCTATGTTCTTGTAAATGTGCAACATTTTTCTTGAAATTGCCACATTTTTCTTCAAAATTTTCAGCTTTTGCCTTATAAATTTGTGACTTTTTTCTCATAAAACTGCATCGTTTTTCTCAGAGATGAAAAAATTTCTTGTAAATTTTCAGAATTTGTTCCTAAATTTATGACGTTTTCGATGTAAATGTTGATCTTTTACTCATAAATTTGACTTTTTTCCTGTAAATTTTCATGATTTGTCATGAAATTATAACTTTTCTTATTGATTTCCAACTTTTTTCCTCATAAATTTTCAACTTTTTTCCTAAATTTATGTTTTCGATGTTTTTCTCACATTTTCAGCTTTTTTCTTGTACATTTGCACCTGTTTTTTTGTAAATTAGCAATTTTTTCTTGTAAATTTTCAACTTTTTTTCCAATAAATTTGTGACTTTTTTCGTGTAAATTTTCATCTTTTTTTCTCATAAATTTGCATCTTTTTTCTTGTAAATTTGCAAAGCTCATCTGGATGCTGGTTAAATTTTTATTCATTTTAATTAAACTGTAATTTGCAACTTTTTTAATTTTTAAATTGACATTTTTTATCATATCTTTGCACCTTTATGCACCTAGTTTACATGTATAGGTTTGTACCTTACACTAAATTGGTGACTGTTATGTCTGAAGTTGGAGTCAAGGAGAAGCGCAATAGTGGAGCTGAACAGACGTTTGTCACACAGGGCGCAGTGCACCTGACCACACGTACAGCCGCTGGCAGAGGTAAAGGCGGAAGAGACTGCCCCCCACCTGCAGCCCTTCTTATACGCATGGGGTTGGCAGAACCAGAACATGGACCCACCACCCCGTGCCACACAAATGAGAGCTCCAAATACAACACAGTATGAACAATAAATAACTACACTACACCCCCCATCCCTGCAGAAAAGGTCCAAAACACACACATACAATCAGCCCACCCCAATTTGAAACCCGAATCATCCGCTAAACATAACTGTACTAGAATCACAAAGGGGCCTATGGCATTTACACAAAATAATTAAAATTAGGGGGGGATGGGTGGACTGCCGTCCTACCCCCCCACACACACGGCGAGGTGGGTTATTCTGCCGCCTATGATATATAAAAGTCTTGCTAAAAAAATTACTGTCGTGTCTCCTACTTAAACATAACACCAAAATAATCCCAGAACTATAAATACATATTAACAACTATCAACACATACACATCCATGGCTCAGTGAGGATGACCCACAGCCCCCAAAGACCCTTCACCAGTCAGTCCACCCCTGGAGGTAGCTCGCTTCCTGGGCTACAGCTGGTCGCCTCAGTCCCGATGCGCCTTCTCCTCCACACCTCCGAGCGCTCCAATCGTCTGGGGCCGTGCCCAACTGCCTTCTTCAGGGAAGCCCTAACTCATGAGGGTGGTGCCACGAGCCATCCAACAACAGAAGATAACCATCATGCCGCTCACCCGTCACCTTCAGCCGGCCCTGGTACTGCTCCACCTTCTGCTTTTCTCTCACCCGCCTGGACCTCGCCTCTACCCAAGCCCGAACCCAGTCCGCCACTCCAAACGGGGCCCTGCACGGCCTGCGGTGTCTTCGCCTGGCACTCGCTCTCCCAGTGCCACTTGGTCCTGCCCCGACTGCTTGTAAATCCACTGTGGACCCTGCCGATGTGGCCCCGTGTTCACTGGCCCGCCACCACCTTGCTCCGGGAACACCTGTGACCGTCCTTTGGGTATCGCTCACCACCGCAGATCCTCCCCTGTGCCGCCCGGCGGCCTCATCCAGGGCAGCTTGGACACTGGCACTGGGGCCCTCCCGCGGCGACCCTGAGCGCGACAAGGCCTGTCCACTTTGCAGAGTGCCCAGCAACTGTTCATCCCACACAGCGTCGTCCCAAACTCTCAGAACCGGTTGGTCCCACAGTCCGCAGAGGCCATAAAATAGATTGAAGCCCATGATGTTCATGCCGTGGGCCATCATGACGAACTCCACATTGGCCATCTCTGCTGACTTGTACCGAGCCATCAGTCTAACGGTACCCACCGTGGCCAACCGTGCTCCTCCACAGCTGCAAAGCAGTGCTGAGTCACCTCTGATTATGTAGTGGGAAAAACATTGTCTAACTGTAGCCCAGTTCAGCAGAGAACTCTCCGCCCCCGTGTCGATCAGCATCGGTACCAGTACTCCGTCCAACTCTATCGAGCAATGTGTGCGCCCACTGGTACTCGGGGACACAGTATGAATCACCGTTGGGGCAGGAGGAGTCGAGCTCTTGCGCGGGCTATCTTGTTCCGCTGACTGGCACACCCTTGCAAAATGATGTAGACGGCTACAATTGCCACAGCACTTTCCTCTTGCCGCACACTCTCTGGCCTTGTAGCAGTGTTTCGTGGACCTGCAGCCCATGCACCTGGGCTTCCCCGGGGCAGACCTCATCCACACAGCGTTGGCACTCCTGGCGTCATCCTCGACACTCCCATCGCTGTCCGGGTCCACTACCTGTGTAGCCATGCAGGATCCTACCTCTCGTGGTGACAGACGCTCACTTAGTTCCCGAGTTAGCTCAACCGCTGCCTCCAGCTGGAGAGCCAACTTGACGGCCCTGGCCAGCGCCAACTCACCCGGAAATGTGAGCAGCCCAGACCGGACCACAGCACAGCTGGTGTGCTCTGCCAACTGGTCGTGAACCATTTCTTCCTCCAACAGTCCGAACAGACACTCAGCGGCTAGCTGCCTCAAGTCCGACACAAACCGCTGGATGGGTTCGCCAACCTGTTGATGGCGCTGCCGGAACTTAATCCTCCGGATGATGATGTTGTCCGGCACCCTGAAATGGTGCGCCATTAGCTCGACTACTTCTTCACAATTGTCCGCACGTGCCCAAAATCCTCTGGCCCTCCATTCCCAGGTTGTGCACAAGCAATGCACGTGCCCTCAGCTTCTCCATCCTTCCCAGGTCCAACGCCACCATATATGTTTTAAAGGCTTCGTATCACCGAGGCCACGGCACCGGCGGCTCACCTGGGAGCTCCAAGAACGGCCGAATTGCTGCTCCGCACGCTTCCATGGCTTTTCTTCTTGTCGCCAAATGTTATGTCTGAAGTTGGAGTCAAGGAGGAGCGCAATAGTGGAGCTGAACAGACGTTTATTGTCACACAGGGCACAGTGCACCTGACCACACGTACAGCCGCTGGCAGAGGTAAAGGCGGAAGAGACCGCCCCCCACCTGCAGCCCTTCTTATACGCATGGGGTTGGCAGAACCGGAACATGAACCCAACACCCCGTGCCACACAAATAAGAGCTCCAAATATAACACAATATGAACAATAAATAATTACACTACAGTGACCCACCCCCACCCCCCGCCCTCCGTTAAAATACAACAAATCGCCCACTGGCTGCAGCATTCATTCTCAGAGGAAGTGGGATTTGTAAAAACAGGAATTTATTACATATGGAAGCAGTCTTTTGTTTTATTTTCCTTTTTTTCACTTTATAATCTATTTGATGTTCGTCAGTTTAATGTTAGGGCATCAACGCCTTTCTGAAACAGTTTAAAGTGGTTGATTTTATTATTAGATGGAAATTAAATAAATTAAAATGTAAATGAACACAGAGCAGTTAAGCTACAGAAGCATCTTGGATTGATTTAAATTAATAAATAATGACCAAAAATTATTTTTTTTTCTCTGGATCAACAAGACAATTTTAATGAACAAATAATTCTAGCTCTGTTTGTCTGAACTGATATAGTTTTTCATGAAGTATTTGGATAATTTCCATCCACTGTAAAATGATAAAATAAATTATCAGCCTAATAACAGTTTCATACCTGCTGGTACTTCGTCCAGATGAAGCTTCATCCAGGATCTGCAATTTAGTTTAAAAACAAAAAACACAAAAGAAGCTGTAAATTTGACTAAAACTCTTCCACCTTGTTTTAGCCGGCATGTTCTTTTTTCTCGTTGACAGGCAACGACATCATTGTGTGGACTTTTTCCTTGTAGAAAACTTTTACATATTTTCATACTCAAAGGTTATTTTTATGACGTAACAATATGATGGAATCATTTGAAGTTCTTCATAGAGATATAAGTTCTAAAGACGTGACTCACTTCACCTTTGGCTGTCTTAGCGTTGACATGGAGAAACTTCTCTCTGATGCCTGACTAACATTTCTTCTGCTATTTCTTTTCAGACTTGAGTGAACACTGAGTCTTCAGAGCGTTGGATGAGTATTTTCTCTCCACAGTTGTCCTTTAAACTTTGTGAAGAATGGAGGGCAGTTTGGAAGTGATCCCCCTTGAAGAGCTCCAGACTTTGACCATTGTTGGAGAACTTAATGGGATCACAATATACATGAGAGCTCCTTCTGTTCCTCTCACCACCTTTTCACCTGAGATGAAGACACCTCAGGAAGAAAACATTTACATAAAGAAGCCGCCAAATGCCTTCATGTTGTTTGTGAGGGAGCAGAGGCCGCTGCTGAAGGCTGAACTGAACTGTAAATCTAGTTCAGCTTTGAACAGCATCCTGGGAGAGAGATGGAGGTCTGTGTCTACGGAGCAGAAAACCAGGTATTTGGAGCTAGCCGAAAAGGAAAGACAGCTGCACCTACAGAAATACCCCGGCTGGACCCAGAACTGTTGCAAAAAGAGGAAGAGAAATAGGAAAAAATGCTGCTGGGCTGAATCCACTTCCTCCAGCCAAGAGGAGACATCCCAGGCCAAGAGGAGACACATCATCTCCTCTGCTGTTAACTACCACTTCAACCTGAACTCCTCATCTCAGGTTGCACAGTATCAGCAGCCCTTTATTCAACACACCGACCCCTGTGCTAACCCAGATTTTCAGTTATATTGTGCAAGATCACTGCCACAGGTCGTCTCAGAAGCTCCCATCAACTACCAAACTGAGGACATGATCACAACACAAATGGTGGAAAGAGAGTTAGTCCCATTAGGAAACACAGATCCCCTTTTCAATAGTGCACACACACACACAGTCTACCAGTCAAATTCTTCAGGATCGTTGTCACAGGTCCTGCCAGCAGCACCCATCAGCTGCCAGGCTGAAGACATAATCTCAGCAGAAACTGCAGAAGAACTCCTGGAATTGCTAGAAAACTCTGACCTCCACCATCACGCCTCTTTTCCGCACACCAATCCCTGTGCTGACCCTACAGATTGCAAGTCATATTCAAGATCACTGCCCCAGGTCGCCTCAGCAGCACCCATCAGCTGCCAGGATGAGGACATTATCCCATCAGATAGTGAGGAAGAACTCATGGTATGGATCGAGAAAAGTGGTGTCCTTGCTCATCTTGCAGCTAGACCAGGTGCTGCTCGTTACAATCCTCGAGAACTAAAGGCTGTGCGTCTCTTTGGGAAACCATACAAAACTAACAAGTTAGATGAGCTTTCCATTTTGGCCCAGAGGTTGTTTGGCTGTTATTAAAATGTGGATCCCTGCCCTTTGTCCACTGAAAAAATTAAAAAAAAAAAAAAAAAAAAAAAGGAAAATGTTCTCCTCGTGTCTGCCTGGGTTTACTCTGGGATTTCTCCGGTTTCCTCCCACATGCCAAAAACATGCAAGTTAGGTTAATTGGCATCAACTGGGGATTCTAAATTGTCCTTGGGTATGAATGTGAGAGTGAATGGTTGTCTGTATCTCTGTGTTGGCCCTGTGTATCTCTGTGTTGATAGGGTTTCACATGCTGACAGAAGTTTTATCTCACTTGCTTTGGTGCATTTCTCAAAGCAGAATTGAAATTCTCAAAACTATTAGTTCAACCTCCACATCACTTGTGCTCATCATAAAAGTAATTTCTCATAATTCTATACAAGCAGCAAATAGTTTTGTACATTATGCAGTTGCTTCTGCACAGTTGTCTATTTTTTTATTTTATATTGTCATGTTGTGGCGGTTCGTTTTAACCCCACAACAGACTAAGGACACTCAGCCCTCTTTTCTCTGTTTTTCTGCTGCATTACTGAGAAGCAATGTGCCATTCATGTATTTGTGATGCAAACATGCATGTGTTGTGATGTAATGCGCCATTCGGTATAGTGTGCATATGGCTTGTCCTTACTGTGCTTTTTCTGAGCATCTTAGATGTGCTTTGGTGTATTAATGTCTACAGGTAGACGAGTCTCTTCTTCTCTCACTCTGATCCTGCAACTGGTAGACACACACGTGTCCGCCTCTCCTTCTCTGAGAGCCTGGGGATCCCGCTCCGGGCTGCTCCACTATGCACCGGAGAGGGGATCCCGTGAAGGCGACATGATATAATAAAACCTGCTTAAAACCACAGCACTGCTGCTTATTTTTTCATGCCGCTTCACTGGTGACCCCGACGTGATATGAACACGCACACGTTTTGTGCGAAAGCAACCTTCCGAGCTGGACAACCACACAGCTGCGTTGGTGGCCCCTTGAAGACGCACACGTTTTGTGCAACGCAGCCTTCTGTTTTGGATGGCCACGCTGGCGAACCGACGCTGAAAAAAACGAGCGGCCAGCGAACGCAACACCCGGGCATGAATGCTCCGTCGCCTGAGATCTGCACAACCACGCTGGACCGGCCGCTCTCACTGAGAGCGCACGCACCTCGTCCTCTCTCCACGACGGCAACCTCCAGGGCCGACGGGGAGCGCAGCGCGTGGAACTGAACGCACCATGGCCGCACGAGCGACAACGATCGTCTCCTCCCTCTCACCGCTCCAACGCAGCTGCACGAGCCCGGGGCACAAAGATCGTCTATTGCCTCGCACCGCTCCAACGCGCCTCCACGAGCCCGAGGGACGGAGATCGTCTACTTCCTCACACCGCTCCAACGCAGCTGCATGAGCCTGAGGAACAAAAGATCGTCTATTCCCTCCCGCCGCTCCAACGCCTCTGCACGGGCCTGAGGGACTAAAGATCGTCTATTTCCTCTCAACGCTCCAACGCACCATGGCCAAATCTACAGCAACAGCTCAACCTGGATTTTATTGGCGCCGTCTGCGCTGATCTCCGCCAAGTTTCAGCACCCAAAGCCAACAGTCCCCCTGCTTTGTTTACTTTTTCTCTTACAGCCGCTCCTGCTTTTCTTCATGGCCACAAGAGGAGTCAGAGACTAATTTTTCTTCTTGTGATCTCCGCACGTGCAACGGGACAAACCCTCGACGTCACGGAGCAGCAAGCAATTTTTGCACGGCTCAGGACGATTTCACAGCTCCTGCCGGCACTTACTACCCCTCCCCTCCCTCCCCCTCCGCCTGCAGCGAGCTTCTCCCACAGCTCGCTCACACAGATGGATTATCGAGGTCGCGACCCCCTGCCGCGTCCTCTGGGGGGGAGCGTGTGTGGCGGTTCGTTTTAACCCCACAACAGACTAAGGACACTCAGCCCTCTTTTCTCTGTTTTTCTGCTGCATTACTGAGAAGCAATGTGCCATTCATGTATTTGTGATGCAAACATGCATGTGTTGTGATGTAATGCGCCATTCGGTATAGTGTGCATATGGCTTGTCCTTACTGTGCTTTTTCTGAGCATCTTAGATGTGCTTTGGTGTATTAATGTCTACAGGTAGACGAGTCTCTTCTTCTCTCACTCTGATCCTGCAACTGGTAGACACACACGTGTCCGCCTCTCCTTCTCTGAGAGCCTGGGGATCCCGCTCCGGGCTGCTCCACTATGCACCGGAGAGGGGATCCCGTGAAGGCGACATGATATAATAAAACCTGCTTAAAACCACAGCACTGCTGCTTATTTTTTCATGCCGCTTCAATGTTGGTCAAAATACCTTAAACAGGTTTTCTGTTGAGTAGTCCTTCACCCCAAAACATTTAGGCATTCGTTATATATAAATAGACATAAATATTTGCTTTTGATACAGACTAAATATTTTGAGCAAATTACACGCTTTTGCAAGTCATCTACTGTATTATGTCATTTGCACACTATCCTGTCAGGCTGAAGTGTTCAGCAGTGTTCTTTAACTAACTGTACGTTATCTTTTTTTCTCCCAGGGTAGAAGAAACAGCCTTTTCTTTGGTGTTGATGCTCAACTGTATTCAACCAGACTGTCAATGACAGAGTAACTCATTGCAGCCTGACAAAAACAGGGGTTTGTGTAGATCTCCTGTCCACTGACCTTGACCTTAAGCACAGCCTAGATACAGACCTATCTAAGATGTCCACAAAGCTAAGGTCATTGGCGTAGGGGGACTAAAGTTTTTAGGGAAATCATAAATGCCCAGATCTTCTGAACTTTGACAATGACCTTGACTTGAACTTGGATGCAGACCTACCTGAGGGTCACTGTGAGCGAAAAACAAATTTAAATCTTTTAAGGGGAAAAATAAAAACTTACAATAACCTGTTTGCATAAATACGCACACCCTGTTATAAGTGGGGATGTGGCTGTGTTCAGAATTAACCAGTCACATTCAAAGTCATGTTAAATGGGAGTCAGCACACACCTGACACCATTTAAAGTGCCTCTGATTAACCCCAAATAAAGTTCAGCTGTTCTAGTAGGCTTTTTCTGACATTTCTGAAGTCACATCATACAGCACAAGCCGTGGTCCGCAGAGAGCTTCCAAAGCATCAGAGGGATCTCAATGTTCAAAGTTATCAGTTGGGAGAAAGGTACAAAACAATTACCACGGCATTAAATATACCATGGAACACAGTGAAGACAGTCATCATCAAGTGAAGAAAATATTGTACAAAAGTGACATTACCAAGAACTGGACATCCCTCCAAAATTCATGAAAAGACAAGAAGAAAACTAACTGGTCAGGGAGACTGTCAAGAGGCCAACAACAACACTGAAGGAGCTGCAGGAATCTCTGGCAAGTACTGGCTGTTTAGTACATGTGGCAACAATCTCCTTTCTAGGGTGGCAAGACAGAAGCCTTATCTCATGAAGAGAAACATCCAAGCCCGGCTACATTTTGCAAAAACACATTTAAGATTTCCCAGACACGTGGGAAAATGTGTTATGGTCCGATGAAACCAAGGTTGAACTTTTTGGCCATAATTCCAAAAGGTATATTTGGCACAAACACAACACTGCTCATCACCAAAAGAACACGTACCTAAAAGAACTACCGATGAAGAGAAACTTCATCTTTCATCACGACAACGACCCAAAGCACACATCCAAATCAACAAAAGAATGGCTTCACCAGAAGAAGATAAAGGTTTTAGAATGGCCCAGCCACAGTCCAGCCCTGAATCCGATCGAACATATGTGGGGTGATCTGAAGAGGGCTGTGCACAGGAGATGCCTTGCAATCTGACAGATTTGGATCATTTTTGCAAAGAAGAGTGGGCCAACATTGCCACATCAAGATGTGCCACGCTGACAGACTCCTACCCAAAAAGACTGAGTGCTGTAATAAAAGCCAAAGGTGCTGCAACAAAGTATTAGTTTAAGGGTATGCATATTTATTCAAACAGGTTATTGTAAGTTTTTATTTTTCCACTTAAAAGATTTCAGTTTGTTTTTCAGTTGGGTTGTACAGGTTATAGGTCACATTAATGGTGGAAAAAGTTTTGAAATGATTTATCTTGGTCTCTTTTTGTTTTACATCACAAAAACCTGACATTGGAACAGGGGTGTGTAGACTTTTTATATCCACTATAAGTACTAGGGATGTTAATTATTATTGACTTTCGATTAACTGTCGATAAAAATTTAGTCGACTAAATTAAATTAGTTGTCAATTAATTGATAAGTCAGCAGTCCTTTTCAATTGGGCGCTTATCCTATAAAATGTAGTGGCATCGGAGTCCAGGCAGGGGTGCAAGTGTTGTGGTCACCCACTGCCGCATTTCAACTGAAAAAATAGCAGAAGAACCCCCTTCCCCACCCAGAGCGCATGCGCTGAGCAGTAGTGATGGGATCCACAGTTCACTAAAATGTACTGAATCACTTCGGTTCGTTCACTAAAAAAATCTGTTCTCAAGATTCCTACACCGAATCACTCAGTGCTGTACTGGAGCTCTAACTGCCTGCCACTCATTGAACTGAAAAACGCAGTGGAACTGGGCAGGCATGGCTCACTCCTGCTCTTCAGTACGCTCACTGACTGAACTGATGAGAATGTGAGAGAGGCAACTGCTGAACGAAACAGCAGCTGGTGTGTCGTTTTATTTCATTTCAGTGAACCTGTAACCACGTGACTATGATCCTCGGGACAGGAGTATTATACCAAATTAATCACACCTGTGGACACACACCTTACATATACCCCTTGCATCCACCCATTCTTCCTCTTTCTATCCTCCTGCTCGGAAAGAGTTTATACCAGTCCATTTAACATTGTGTTTTTTGAGCTGCCTTACCCTGGGTACCCTATTGCTGTGTCATAAAATTGTTGTTTTCTGCTAAATGAGAGAAGGTTTGGAGCAGCTGTGCAGCGTGACGTGCACTGTCCGTACCTGCTTAGAGGTATGTTAATATACACTTGCCTTCTTTTCAGCCGAAACTGATGTATTTTTGTGCCTCCTCTTCAGGCAGGAAAACTGTTAAACAGCATGCAATAGCATGCTGTTAAACAGGTTACCCCAAACAGCATTTGCTTGGGGTATGTGGTATATTTTGCCTTCGTCAAGCAGGAATTGCTTAACAATTTAACAGCACGGTACAATTTGCCATTAATTCTGTATTCTTTTTCTCGACTGACAGTTGTCTTAACAAAAAAAAAGGGAGACTTCTTCTTTGCCTGGGTACTGAGTGCTCCTGTGCTTGGTGCACTCTCGCCACCTTTTGTGGGGGAGTGCTACTGCATACAGGTGAGAAATGAAATCTGATATTGCTATGTTGTCTTCTGAGTAGTGCGCTTGTACCTCATGGAATAGCCCTTTGGCCTGTTAATGACAATAATAATAATGATAACTCTTGATTTCTCTCCTATTGTTCTCTTGGAGGAATAATGGCTTCTGCCGAGAGCGAAGGAGGGGAAACTAGCTCGGACACTGGTATGCCACCAGCCCAGGGCTCCATCCCTCCAGGTTTACATGCTCCAGCTGGAACTGGGAAGGCCAGTAGGAAGCAGAAGCGGATTGAAGGAAGCCAGCCATGCGATCCAACAGGTGGATTTCATGCAGAGCCAATTGGAGGAATGCGTAAGACCATTGAACATATGGCTGCAAATCACCATCACCTTTGGGTATGCCACACCAGGCTCCCGTATGTGTCCTGAGACCGCATCCTGATGCAGTGTCTCTCATGGCCTCTGATAACTTGGGTAAGAACATTGGTTCTGGCCGTGGCGCCATTGGGAGAGTGGATGTCTCTCTGAGGATGATGATGAAGTCGACGGTGACCCTCCATTCGAGAAGACCTTCCTGAGCCCTATGATATATCTGTCAGGGCACGACTCTCCGGGGCAGCATCAAGTACTGGGCTTCCTCCCCCATTTTCTCCGCCTAGAGCTTCAGCTTTGGACAGAGGTCCTGCAACCCAGAGGCGGATTCCCTTGTCAGTTTATTCTGACAGTGTGGAACATCGGAGAAATCGTGGGCTTGGCTAAGGAGGCTGTTGCTCCTCTTTCTAGACTCAGTATTTTGAGTGGTGCTATTTTGAGTGGTGCTGCGGAGCAGGGCTTGGATGGTGTGTTGAAGGTGGGCTCTACCTTTGCATTGCTGGCTGGAGCTCCTCCTGCAGGCAGAAAGTCTATACGCCACCCTAAGTACAAGTGTCGTGCCACTGATGGGTTTGTGGCTAGCGCCTACCAGTCTGTGGCTACAGCCTCTAGGCTGGCAAATGCTAATATGCTTCTTTCATTGTATTTAGAAGGTCTGATAAGGAACCTAGAGTCAAAAGCAGAACTGACCTTCTAGCAGAGTTGATAAGGATTGTGGACACTGGTGATTCAAGGAGCTAGCTTTCAGGCTACAGCACTTGGGAATTCCTTGGCCAGCTGACCATGGCTGGTGACATGTGTGGTTGAGCCAGTCTGGATTGATGGATACAGACAAGGCTGCTGTTTTGGAGGCTGCGGTAGTGCCTGGTGAGGTCATTGCGCCTGCAGCAGAGGTGGCGTTGGATGAGGTGGAAAAAGTGAGACTGCGCACGCAGTCCTTTCATCGGCAAGGACCATCCAGGTCGAGTGTCTGGAGACCTCTAGAGGGGTGTGAGAACCCACAATGACTTCATTTCACAGAGCCAGGTTCCTTTCAGAACCCGGGTCACCCGAGGCAGAGGGCCTCTCAGCAGCAGATGCAGATTCAGCGGCACTCACGTCCATGCTCTTGGGAGCGTGAAGGCTGTGGTCCTACCAAGCCCCGCGAGTGACGGTACGCGTCCCCTGACGTCAACCTTGTCTGCAGCGCACCTCATGAATTGGCATCGGTGCACCTCATGTCCATGGGTGATCGATACACTGGAGTGTGGATACCGCCTACAATTCAGATCTCATTCCCCAACTTCAAGGGGTTTTGGAAGCCAAAATAAGGAGGACTCTCTTTCCGGAATCCAGGCAACAAGGTCTCTGCCCTGCTGGGAAAGAATGTAATACAGTCTCTGTCTCCAGGAGAAGAGAGGCGAGGCTTTTTACACTGCCTATTTCTTGTCTCCAAGCAAATTGGTGAGTAATGCAAAGAGCTACCCGAGGACTGATCCCCACCATGTAGCTTTCACTACTTACAGTGGCTGTGTGGCCTAAGGTCAGAGAAACGGAGATAGGCGCCGCCCTATACACTGTATGGTGTCCCACATGCTGTGGGAGGGAACTAACTATCTAACTAAGCAAACTGGGGGTCTCCATCCGGTTCTGGACCTGAGGCGGTTGAGCAGGTATTCACAACAGTGGACCTTGGCGATGTTGAATTTCATATTCCCATAAATCCGGCCCACAGGAAGTTCCTCAGGGTTCCTTCAGCACTAGCCTTCGATTACAACGTCCTGTCTTTCGGTCTGTCCCTGACTAAGCAACTTTTAAGAGGCATGAGACAGAGTCGCCCATCCCGGCGTCCTTGCTGCCCACTTGGGGTCTCCGGAAAGTTCTCAGGGCTCTATGCTTGCCCCCTTTGGAGCCACTCTCCATTGCTGACTTTCGTCTGATCTCAGGGAAGATTGCTTTCTCTTGACGATTGTCTCAGCCAAGAGGGTCAGTGAATTGAATGCGGTCTCTGTGGACACAGCATGTCTTTGGTTTGATGGTGATCGGGTGGCCCACCTGTGAACCAAACCAGTTTTCATCCCCAAGTGCTACTAGTGGGTTTGTTTTCCCACTCTCTCGTGCTTCAAGCCTTCTACCTTCCCCCCACACTTCTTCAGAAGCTGAGAGGCTCCTTAGTTGTGCCGATAGGGCCTTTGAGATTATGTTGACCGTACGAGGTCTGTCCGCTCTTCAGACAAGCTTTTTGTGTTCTATGGGAAGTCCACAATGGGCAGGCCTATCTCTAGCAGCGCCTGTCCCATTAGATAGTCGACCTGATTGCCTTCACGTATGTGCAGGTTGGAGCGGAACCATCAGTTGGGCTGGTGGCTTGCTCGACACAGGGGTTGGCCACTGCATGGGCATTGTTTAGGGGTGCACCCTTGGAGGATGTATGCTCAGCAGCTGGCTGGGCTTTTTTCCCCAATATGCTCCCGTTTCTGTAGGCTCAACCTGGCCTCATCAGTCGTCCCCTCATCTGTTCGTGGAGTCACAGCAGGTTATTAAGTTGCATCTTAGTCTTCCCTCATGTAAGCCAGCATGTGTGCCTTGTGCTCGAAAGGTTTTTGTTTCAGCTCCGGTTACCTGGAGGAACCGGCTTAATTTGTACGCATTCAGTTAAGTACAATAAAGGAGCCAAACTCATCTGATTGTGTTTGTGCTTAGTGACATCATTGGGGCATGGTGCTCCTTCGGTCTGTGGGTGACGCCACCTCCATTCTCAGGACTCATTTGATATACGGTTGCCACGTGGTTACAGGTTCACTGAAATGAAATAAAACATACGTTTATGGATGTAAACGCGGTTTTATGAATGAAAGTGAGCCTGTAACCATTCATTGTCCTTCGTCGGTGGAGGCAGGCTCCTCCCAGTCCTTAGAAAGAGGAAGAATGGGTGGATGCAAGGGGTATACAGTATATAAGGTGTGCATCCACAGGCGTGATTAATTTGGTATAATGCTCCTGTCCTCAGGATCATAGTCACGTGGTTACAGGTTCACATTCATTCATAAAACCGCGTTTACATCCGTAAACGTACAATCTCTGCCCCTCATTCAGTACACATTCATGTACTGAGAACTTCAGGGAGGCTGCTGCTAAATGAAACAGCAGCCGGGCAAGACAGCTTGAATTTGTGCTGTGTGTTTCAACATGGTAAACTAATGTATCAGATTGTTATTATAACCTCTGCCAAGGGAGGAGGTAATGTTTTTAGTGGCGTTGGTTGGTTTGTCTGTCAGCAACATGACTCAAAAAGTTATGAATGGATTTTGATGAAATTTTCAGGAAAGGTGTGTAATGGCACAGGGAACAGATGATTAGATTTTGGCGATGATCTGAGAGTGCATACCTCCACCAAGGGCTTTGTTTGTATTTGTGTAGCGAGATTACACAAAAACTACTGGATGGATTTAGATGAAATTTTCACCAGAGGTGGTTCTTGGGCTACGGAGGAAACCATTACATTTTGGTGATGATCTGAGAATGGATACCTCAGCCAAGGCTCTTATCTTCTCAACAGTGTGTTAGCAACAATACTCCAAAACTAATGGACAGATATTGATGCAGTTTTCACCAGAAGTGTCTCTAGGCCTACACACAAACCCATAACATTTTGCAGGTGATCTATGAGGGATGGAAGGAGCCTTGAGTGCTTTTCTAGTTATTATGCTGGATTATTTTAAGAGTATTTTAACCCATTTATTTTAGTACTTGGGGGTTTTATGCATTTTATTGGTTTTAAATGAGTTTACTGTTTTTCTTTTTGTTCTGTTTTTTTTACCAATTTGTTGTATGTTTTGTTGTGGTGTTTTAGTCTTGTTTTAAAGGATAACTTTAAAAAAAAACAGCGATTGTAAACTTAACTCCACTCCTGTATAGCCTGATAGTGATTGGTAATAAACCTTGTTTAAACACTATTGCCTACTGTTCCTTACTGAGTTCTGTCTTTTAGGGAGCTTTTGCCCCTGTTACACAGACACCTTTTAGGAGTCTGGCATTTTAGAGGTTTGCTTGACAATTGTTAGATATGACTGCAGGTTTTATGATTTTTTTTTAAAGTCTTTTTAACTGATCTGGATCATGTTCTTAGACTTGCTGTGGTGAGTGGATGTATTCTTGTTACTACATTACCCAGAATCCCTTGGGGATAAGAGGCAGGAAGTTACCTGCATGCTTGCTGATCAACGTGTTCTGTGTACTATGCTCCTGACATTAGCAGCCATTAAAGCTGAGTTACTGCAGTCAAGTTGTCCCAAGCCATTCATGACAGCATCTCATGACATGATGTCAGAAGTGGTCACTTATTGAAAGAGGACTCCACCGACCAGAGCAGCATGTTGAAGTTCAGTGCACCAGAGCCTTTTGACTTCAGTCAGCTGACAGCGTGGCCTATATGGATACAGAGTTTTTCATGTTTCCGCATGGCCACAAAATTGAACAAAGAAGACGGCGTAGTTCAGGTGGATTCTCTGCTGTATGCCATGGGAAAAGAGTCAGAAGCCGTATTTAATTCCCTCACTTTTGCTGAATCGGAGCATGCTAATAACTACGGCCAGCTGGTGGCTAAGCTAAGCAAACACTTCATCCCTTAGAGCAGGGGTGTCAAACTCATTATATGGAGGGCCAAGACCCTGCATGTTTTGCTTTTACCCAGTGTCTTCAGCAGGTGTTTTCACTGATCAGCAGTCAGTGGGAAGAAATTCAGTTTTGGTTTTAGTTTAGTGTGTCATTGGGGTTCCACATTAGGATGGGTTTGATTTGGTGTGTGGTTTTGGACTTTGTAAAGGGCGGAGGATGTTGTGTGAAGTGCGGTGTGATGATGCCGCCTCCCTGATGCGTCCCATCTGCTTTAAAATTTGTAATTCTTCCCACAACCTTTAGAGCACAACTTTTATCGCAACGTTTTTAAAAAGCTCCTGTGAATTCAGGATTTTTGGGCCACAACAATCATAAAAACATCCCGCGAAGTCCTGGAGTGACTGAATAGTCATTCAGACACAGAAGATGTAGTAAAAACCTGTGTGGACACAGTGATCGAATCCAAGCCAATATCTGAGTCAAAATTAGAAAGCATTAGAAAAGCTACAAGCTCACATCTCAACTTTATCCAGGCCATGCACCACATTAAACATGTTCATATGATACATCATATCATATGATATTGATAATTTTTTAAATAAAAATCATGACATTTGTAATTTACTGAGATGTACCAGCACATAGTACACACTATACAGTACAAAATTTATTAGACTACAAAAAATTGCCATTGTAGTAAAAATACAATGCAAATAGTACAAGAAATCATTGAGGACTATGATGTCCATGTTTTATTCAGTATATCAAAAACAGTAATTACTTTTTATATGTTAAAGATAGACCGTATTGTACCGAGGGAAATTTAAATTCTCTGGAAAATTGCTGCTTATCAATTCCTCATTAATTGATCAATAAGGTGACTCAACTAATGATTAATGAATTAATCCATAACTTCCATCCCTAATAAGTACATAAGTGCCCAGATCTCATGACCTTCATCGCATTAGCTTCTTTCGGCTTTGCTGGACTGAGCTAAAAATCAGAAAATTAGATACTTCTACATTACGACTGGGTGTTGTCAATATGTAGTTTATGTCTGTTCCACGTAAGTGATGTAAGACAGTGGGCTTACCAAAGACTAAGTAAAGACCTGTTGGTGCACCCAGCACCAGGCGCCGAACTAATGTCTACTCAGCAGGTTTCAATAATTTAATGGACAGACAAATCTTATTTTCAACATGGCTCCCTGATTCTCAGTACCATCCTTTATTGTAACTAGAGTGCCTACATAAAGTATTCACCCCTTGGGTATTTTCTACATTTACTATTCAATACATGGGATAGTCAGTGTGGTTTATATTAATCATATATTCCATACCTACATATGTTTAGACATATTAGAATGTTTAGTGATTACATATGTGCAATGACCTCACGCCTCAGAACAAGACAAGAGGTCTCGACCGCCAGCGAAGATCAAAGAGCATACGGAGTCGCAGCGGTGGAGACCAGATCGATCTCCCTGACTACCCAGGGCCAGGTGGAGGAGACGGAAGACAAAGGAGGGGGGATTAAGTTAATGCGGGATGTCAGCTTTGATATGCAATGTCTTTTGTTGTGTGTAGGTATAAGTATGAAGGTCTGAATGTGTTCGACCTCTTATTCTGCTTCTGCACTGACATGAGACTTGTTAGAGGAGCGAAGCTGATATTAAACTTTGGTTTATAAATCACATCGCCTCATTATTCCAAGCTCTTCTACAGTCAGTACAATTATTTTTTTTTTATTTTACAAAAATGTAAATGACTGATCTAATTCAACCAAATTAATGTGCCACATTCCTTCCATTTCTTTGATTGATTTAACTGAATTGAAGGGGATGTTAAGTGACTTTGGATTTTTTTTTTTTTTTTTGTAACCATCCTCTTACAAAGTTATTAAAGAGTATAAGTCAGAGTCTGCAGGAGATCGACAGACTGACTGGAGCAGCATCTGCAGTGATGCAGACGTTGTACCGGTCTGTTGTGGTGAAGCTGTCAATTTGTTGGTCATTCTAGTATGTTCCTACCCTCACCTATGGTCATAAACTTTGGGTAATGATCGAAAGAATGAGATCACAAATACAGTACAACCGGCTGAAATGAGCTTTCTTCGTAGGCTGTCTGGACTCACCCTTAAGGTGCATTCACACCAATGGTGAGGTGAATTTTTCGCACAGCGCGAATACATATTAAATCATTGTAAACATGTGAATACATGCGTGAATACACACTCATTTGCGTCTGACGGATTTGAGTAATCAGCCATGAGATTCTGCCATCAGTGAAGCATCAACACTGGAGAGTAAACTAGTTTGAAAGTGAGACTGCCACTCCCCTGCCTGGACCGGAGCTCTGGACCTGAAATGGCATGTCTGTTGTTTGTCCACCCACTACTCCTGCTACAGATGTGCTAACAAGGGCTAGCAGGTTAGCAGTGTAAACAACTGTCATCCAGGGGCAGTTTCTGGAGGAGGCAGTTGTGGTCGATATTAATCATATATCCCATAACCTACATATGTATAAGCATGTGAGAATGTTTGGTGATTACATATGTAAAGCGACTTCACACCTCAGAACAGGACAAAAGGTCTCAACCGCCAGTGGAGATCAAAGAGCATCCGAGGCGCTGCGGTGGAGACCAGATAGGTCGCCCTGACCTCCCAGGGCCAGGTGGAGGGGTACGAAGACAAAGGAGGGGGATTAAGATAATGCGGGATGTCAGCTTTGATATGCATGTCTTTTGTTATGTGTAAGTATAAGTATTTAGAGCCGAATGTGTTCGCTCTCTTTCTACTTCTGCTTCTGCACTAGATGAGACTTGTTAGAGGAGTGAAGCTGATAATAAACTTTGGTTTATAAGTCACATCGCCTCGTTATTCCAAGCTCTTCTACAGCAGTGAGAGTTTCCCAGGTGGGAGCCTCGCCGGATAACACATGACAGCATTTTTTGGGATTTCCACAGTAGGTAGAAAGCAGCTGCAGAAGTTATGAAGTCAACCCCACCCCTCTGCAACTCACTCAGATGTGAACTACTTTAAATTGAGTTAACATGTAATCGCGCTGCCTGAAAAATTGGCACTTTTGTGTTTGGTCTGACACACCTTTAGAGAGAGGGTGAAGAGCTCAGCTATCCAGGAGAGGCTCAGAGTAGACCCGCTGCTTCTCCACATTGAAAGGAACCAACTGAGGTAGTTTGGGCATCTGATCATAATAATAATAATAATAATAATGGATTGCATTTATATCACACCTTTCATGATACCCAAAGTGCTTTACAATGAGTCCATTATTCATTTATTCATTCCAAAGACAGACAATGGTAGTGGTAAGCTACTGCTGTAGCCACAGCTGCCTTGGGGCAGACTGATGGAAACGTGGCTGCCAATCCACACCAACAGCCTCTCCGACCACTACCAAACATTTATACACATTCATGGCTGCACGGTGGCGCAGTGGTTTAGCACTGTGGCAGCACAGTTTTACCCTCGGCCGGGGGATCGCGGAGATCGTGGGTTCGATCCCAGCCCCCGACCAACAGTGAGCTGTGTGGAGTTTGCATGTTCTCCCCGTGTTGCGCGGGTTTACTCCGGGATTTCTCCGGTTTCCTCCCGCATACCAAAAACATGTAGGTTTAGGGCGCTCGCGCACGCAGCGACCAGCAGCCTGTGGCTTGTCACCAGACTGCAAACCAAGTCTACCTACGGGTACAAATAAGTAACAAAAAAAAAAAAAAATACCCAGTGTCATGGACACTGAAGGCAAGGTGGGTAAAGTGTCTTGCCCAGGGACGCAACAGCAGGATGGGTGGGGACAGCGGGATTCAAACTGCTAACCCTCCGGTTATTGGACGACTTGCTCTACCTGCTTTACCCACTGATCCACTGCAGAATGCTTCCCACCTGAGAGGATTTGGGCATGTCCGACTAGGAGGAGACCCTGGAGAGATGATGGGGAAGATTCGGAGACACTATGGGGAAGATTTACTAAGGCAGCGCAAATTAGCGAGTGCACGATTTAGACAGAGCGCCTAAGGGAGTGACCAATTTTTGTCAGTCATCTACTAACAACACGCAAAATTATAAACACAAACACAGTCACTTCAGTTCAATAATGACCATCCATCCACCAAGATCACCACAAAACTGCGCACAGGCACAGCTGATGAGGAAGCGGGTCATCAACACAGGCACAGCCAGTTCGGAGAAACATAATATATAAAGCTTTTTTTAAGCATTTGTTTAAGCGTAAACCCCACTAAAATAGTTTATTTTTGTTTGCCATATTTCAAAATTTAGATTTTCATTTTACTTGGCAGACTCTTGTTTAATATGTATAAATGAAGTATTTGTATCTAATTTTAAAAAGGACTACTCATGAATAAATTGATTATTTAATCAACATGTTTATTTTATTAACACTAGAGCCATCAAGATGGTCTGATGAAGACTCTGGGGATTTATTACGTGAATAACTTTGTTTTAACAAAAACTACAGGTCTCCCATTTCACAACTTTTTATAAACGTCATTAAGTTATGGTGTTGCAATTTCGGGGGACGTTTCTATGGATCTGTGCACTCTTTTTGTTAATAATCTCATTGTTTTCCTCCAATACTGTGTATCCTGAACTGGAAGGGAGAAATAGAGAGAAGAGGGAACTGAATTACCCTTTTATGCACAGCAAAAAGAAATACTTTAAATATAGAAATATGGATCAAGAAAAAAATGAAGAAAATTGACAATGTGGAAGATTTTGCTTCAAGAGCGAGGAGGAGCTGATAGGAAAACTCCAGAGTCTGAACCTCCGCAGAAAAGAGAAAAAAAGTCACTATCGGCTGACACATCTGTATGTCCACTGCAGGTAGGAAGGGCCCCTATATCCTATTTTATGGATGCAAATTCATGTAGTAGGCTATATACAGTATAAACAAATGAAATAAAAGAAACTGCCGGCTGATGTCCAGTTCAGCATAACACCGATCTCTGTGAGACCGTATAATCTGTTCTTCTGTCATGCCAAATAAAGTCACATGCAGAGAGAAGCTTCTGTCTCTTGGGCCACATGCCCTCACTTCTCGCCAGTGTCTTGGTACCAACGATCGCTGTCATGAGACGCAGATGAATTAAGACAAGCTTCTTTTGGATGTTAAATCCTGGCACATTTATCAGGAGACTGACAACCACAAACCTTAGTAAATCACCTTGCGCCATTCATTTACGTAAATACTCCCCTCCCTCAAATTTGGGCTTTGACATGACAACTCCCACAAATACATATGCAATGAGGCCAGGCGCAAAATTGACATAGTCCACACCTTACCACTGTTAATTTTGCCCTGCACCCTTTAGTAAATCTCGACAGCAGTTTTTTAACGCCAAAACAGGGTTTTGCGATGGTGCAGCACGTTAGTAAATCTGCCTCCAAATCTCAAAGCTGGACTGTGAACACTTTGGTGTCCTCCCTGAACAGCTGGAAGAAGTGGCTGGGGAGAAGCAAGTCTCGGTTTCTCTGCTTAGACTGCTGCCTGCGTGACCTGGACAGGGGGTAAAAATTATTTTGTCTTCATTTCACAGTAGCTGACTGACTGCAAAGCATACCTTTAATTAGTTGCCAATTGATGGGCCTGTGTATGTAAGTATCGGTCCAACTTTTCTAAAATGAAAACATGAGAAGGAAAAAAAATACTGATCATTTATTTTTCTTTTAGTGTGAACCAGAAGATCAAGAAGACGGTGATCCAAGATACACTACCAGATCTAAACATATTGTGAAGCCCAAGTCCCACTGAGTTCATGCAAAGACTAAGAAGGAGTCTCCCCTGAGCTGCAAACACTGCAAGAAAACCTTCACCATGTTCCAGCAGCTCAAAGCTCAAGAGGCAGTCCATAGGGCCAACATGGAGAAACCTTTCCAGTGCTCTCAGTGTGGGAGAAGATTTTCATTCCAGCGGAGCCTTGATGCTCACATGCTGCTTCATACAGGTTAGTGTCCATCTTACTCATTACTGAAAAAACATTGAAGAACAACATTAAGAGAGATATGGACCACATGTAAGAATAAGAGAAGCTACATCTCGAAACTAACTGTTCTTTCAGTATTCTTTGACACAAGTAACATAAGATAAGGGAAAAGCAAGATGTACACTGTTCAGACAGTGGAAAAAGTGAACACCCAGACTGAAGTACTCATTCTTGGTCTTGAGCTGTATCGCATACCTACAACCAAAAATAAACTAGACAAAATTAACTTGTCCATTCAGCTAGCGTCAGCTCTGTGCAGCAGCCTTAAAGAAAAATTTTTAACTACACATTGAGGCCATTCTCACCCATGGCAGGTGAGTCAGAATTTTTTTTATTTCCCCAGAAATCAATTTAATGCATTATTCTCCACCCCCTGGTTCAGAAAGACACATTTTCCCTTCTCAACCACTGGAACATACATGATCAGATAGCAATCTGATCTCTGGAGATGCATGTTAGTACTTGATATAAATGTATGTGGTCTAGCACTTTCAGAGTGTTATCTGATCACAAAAATGCATTCTAATGCAAGGTGTAAATGGAGACCAAATCTGGACTAAAGAGCCACAGAAATATTCAACCAGCGAAACAATCTTGGCTATCATCAATCTATTCTGATGGACTTGCATCTGAAAAAGTTGGTATTACTGCATCACTAGTTTCACAATAGTTTGGAATATCATGTATATTGTAACTTACTTGGGCGGCGCGGTGGCGGAGTGGTTAGCACTGCGGCAGCACAGCAACTCACCCTTGGCCGGGGGATCCTGGGTTCGAGCCCAGCCCCCGACCAACAGTGATCTGTGTGGAGTTTGTGTTCTCCCCGTGTCTGCGTGGGTTTACTCTGGGATTTCTCCGGTTTCCTCTTACATGCCAAAAACATGCAAGTTAGGTTAATTGGCATCAAACTGGGGATTCTAAATTGTCCTTAGGTATGACTGTGAGAGTGAATGGTTGTCTGTCTCTCTCTGTTGGCCCTGCGATGGACTGGCGATCTGTCCGGGGTGTACCCTGCCTCTCGCCCAAAGACGCTGGGATAGGCTCCAGCCCCCCCCCCCCTCGCGACCCAAAAAGGATTAAGTGGAAGAAGATGAATGAATGAATGAATGAATGTAACTTACTTTGTTTACAGGTGAGAGACAACACACCTGTGATGTTTGTGGGAAAGATTTCGCCCTGAAGCAGCTTCTGAGGGGCCATCACCGTATCCACAGTAAGATGCGAATGTTTCACTGTTAACAATGCAGCAAAAGCTTTCGAAGGGCTTATGGCCTCAGAGAACACAAGAAGATACACACTGGTGAGCGAGCCTATAACTGCCAGTGCTGTGACAAAAGCGTCACCATATCTCTGAAACTGCAGCGGCACCTACAAATACACACTGGGGAAAAGCCTCTTAATTGCAAGATTTGTAGCAAAAGCTTTAACCAGACAGATAATCTCAAAAACCACCAGCAGATTCACAGTGGTGAGTGTCCCTTCAGCTGCGATACCTGCTTTAAAAGTTTCATCCAGAGGAGTATGTTTTAAAAACACCAGCGCACTCACAGTGGTGAGTGTCCCTTCAGCTGTCATGTCTGTGGAAAAACCTTCACCCAGAAGAGTGTCCTAAAAGGCCACCAGCAGGGTCACAGTGATTCACAGAAGACCACTCACTCACCCAAGTCAGTGGCCTGTGTCGTGCGCAGCACTGTAGTTGCTTCTGTTGACTCACTTCACACACACCTTCAGAAGCATACGGCGACTATCCCAAGTATCTGTGTGGTATGTGGGGAACAGCTGAACTCCCATCACTGACCTGTGATCACACAACAGCGTCACATAGTGGTGAAGCCTCATAGCTGTGGGCTCTGTGAGAAGACCTTCATGTCGTCCAGCTATCTGAAGATTCTCACGAAGATGCACACCCACGAAAAACCCTTCTCCTGTGATATCTGTAGTCAAAAGTTTACACAGCACAGCAGCCTAAAATCACATCAGGTGTGTTTGCATTGATTATTGTTTAAAAGCAGAGCATTTTACTGAAAAAATATTTTCTTTTTGGACCCAAGTGCAACAAAACACGCATGACTGTCTCAATTACATACACTAAATCATCTTTTCTTCTATTCCTTTCCTCCAAGTTCACCAGGATGAATCCTCATTTTTAAACAACCGCATGGGTATCCCACAAGGGTCCATTCTTGGTCCTTTACTTTTCAGCATTTTTATTAATGACTTGCCGCTACACTGCTCAGCTGCAACATGCCAACTTTATGCAGATGATGCAGTTATTTACACAGCTGCCAAGACTCCAGCACAGGCTGCAGATGTACTGTCTACAAGTATGGTTGATGTCCAAGAGTGGCTCCTCAAGAACCATCTATTGCTGAACCTTCAGAAAACAGTCTCAATGTGCTTTTCAATCAAAAAATGTAACCTGCAACATTTTAAAGTTAATATACATGATCATGACATCAGTTTAGCTACAGAATTCAAATACCTTGGCATTGTACTAGATCCTCAACTCAAATTTAATCTTCATATAAAGAAAATTTCAAAAACAGTAAAAAAAAATCTGAACTGCTTTAAATTAATTAGATATTACATACCTTACGAAGCAGCTGCACTGTATATGCATTCTATGGTTTTTTCTCATATATCATACTGTTTGACAGTCTGGGCTCAAGCAGCCCCTTCCACAATAAGACATATAGGTTCATTATATAATCAAACCCTAAAAATCTTGGACAAAAAGCCCATTAGGTGGCATCACTGTAATGTTTTAAAAAAATACAACCTATTGAGTTTTGAGAGCTTCATTGACCTCTGTCTTCTGAAATTAACGTTCAAATGTTTCCATAAATCAGCACCCGAGCCACTTGCTGGTTTCGTCCAAAGACAGGACAGCAGCAGAGCCACCAGGAGTTCTGTTAACAATAACTGTAAAATATTCCACCGCAGAACCACATTTGGACAAACAGCTTTCTCTATAAAGGGCAGTCACATCTGGAACACAATGCCAAATGAAATTAAAATAATAACGAACTTTAAAACATTCACTAAAAATGTTAAAAACTGGCTGAAAAATAAACAAGAATGTACTCATGTATGAATTAATTGTCTGCAAAGTGAGAGTGAATGAAGGGAAGGAATAAATGTGTTTGTTTATAGTGAGTGACGGAGGGAGGAAGGCCTGAAATAGGCAAATGTGAGTTATGTTATATGTGTTAAATGTGAGTCAGGCTGTTATATTTGTGTATTTATAATATTTATAATATTTATGTTAAATGTGAGTCAGGCTGTTATATTTGTGTATTTATAATATTTATAATATTTATAATTGTGTATTTATAATTTTTCTGCATTGATGTATGTGGTTATTGTGTATATTTTTTATCTTGATTCTTTTTTCTAAAGCCCATCCAGGGACAAGAGTTGCAAATTAGCTAATAGCTATACACTCTATGTGCAACACATCAGATTGATTGTCTTTGATTAATTGTCTATGTTTATTGCACTGTCCCTGTCAAATAAACTAATCTACTACTACTACCAAAGGTGGTGCATACAGGGGAGAAACTTTTCAGCTGTGACACGTGGAAAATGTTTTAGCTACTGGGCTAACTTGAAATGACACCAGCGGATTCACACTGGGGAGAAACCATTCACCTGTGAAATGTGCGGGCGCAGCTTTAACCAGAGTAACAGCCTAAAAGCCCACCAGCACATACTGTACACACTGGGGAGAAACAGTTTATGTGTGACAAGTGTGGGCAGATTTTTGCTTATCTGAGGAATCTGAAAGACCACAGGTGTTTCTATCTCTGATTATAATCTGTGATGCCAAATACCTCTCACTGATTGATAGATGAAATGATGTTCATTTTTAAATGTTGAGAAGAAACTGAGGGATTGAATTAAAAATGTGCGAGTTTGTAGTAAATTCAGGTTTGGTGATTGTAAAGTTGTGTATTCCAAGTTGTATTTCACTATTAAATGGTGAGATAGACCCTCCTTTCACAACAATGCTGATATCTATTGTTGTATTTTCTAAAGTGTTCTACATGCATTTGAGTTGCAAACACAATTTATAATTTCTGCCATTAAAAATCAAACTATAACTGGTTTAAATTTGGCCACTCACCCCTCCAAAGTCATCTCTGTGTATAGCTTTTTTGTTGCTCCCTTCAATTTATGTTGTGACCACAAGTATTTCTTCATGTGCAGTATGGCAGTGTAAATGCCTTTCATTATTCAGTTTAATTCACCTTTACTTATTTACTTTGTGCTACTTCACAATACTAGTCATCTCATAGCTGTTTTAATTGAAGGGTAAAGGCCCCTAATCACAGAAACAGACCCCAGCAATCAGGTGAGTAGCACTTGGTGACAGTGTAGAGGGAAAAACTCCCTTTAGCGGGAAGAATCTTCCAGCAGAGCCAGGGAAAAGAAGTGAAAGTGAAAACGAAGTGAAAGCTCAGTGCATCGTGGGAGTTGCCCTTTCAATAGCAGCATCTAAAGGCCCTGTCACACCTTGACGACTTAGGCATCGTTTGCCAAATGTATAAAAATTGGCCTAAAACACCACAATTTTCACTTTTGGCAGTGTGCATCACATATCCATAACGAGTTGGACATATACAAAACGTATTAGTAACTTATATAGAATATTTCCATAACTTGTAAATAACAAACCAACAAATGCCTGGTGTGTTGCCAACATTCACAATTTATGTGCAACAACAGTCTAGCTTATGCATAGCTTATCCTAACTTCTGCATAGCGCGGTCATTCCAAACTGCTGTTGCCTCCCGATCCATGAATCCTAGGTGTGGGAGAGATCATCTCTGTACAATTGAAACGATTCTCCCCTCCAAAGACCACGGCGGGGGGCGTGAACGACTTGGCATTGCTGTCAAATCTGTCAGATCGGTCACACCTAAAACAGCTGATATGACACATCACGAATGTCAGATAACAGTTGCCACAACCTGGTTCAAAGGCATGTGAACAGATGGTGATAAAAAAAAGTTTCTTTTCAAAAAAGTGAAAAAAAAACAAGATAATGCATGGAGTGTGCTTTTGCCAGGAGCCACAACCAAGGGACAGCAAAGTGTGATTTATCATGGAAAACAGCTGAGCTCTGTGCTTTGGGCAATCAGCTGATTGAACCCACCTCCTCCAGTGTTCTGACATTTTGGCATATCTATCAGAACAGCACTGGACAGCTGATGGTACAGACTGCAGTCAAAGGTAAAAACCATGGCAAGAAGGACTAAACAGTGATTTGGATCTTTATCCTGTAGCTTGAAAGTGCTTGGACACATCCCTGACTGCTTTGCAGTCAAGTGGCAGATAATTTCAGCACTTGTAGTTCTTGTATTTTTGAATAGTACTGGTACTTGCTGCTGTTCGTGGTGTGAGACTCCTAAACCTCAGCTAAATCTGTGCTCGCTTCAATAGCAATGCATAGATCATGCACTGAAAACTAAAAAGGACTGTTGGTGTGATCGGTGGCACAGACAAAACAGCAACAGGTATGTTTGCACTTGTATGAATGTCACAGATCTGACATTTATATGTCACCAGATGCAAGGCTGCATGAAGTAAAATAATAAATAAAAAAATAGTCACAGTTTGCTTCCTAAGGCTTAATGATTTAAGAAAGATATCAAATAGGTGGATTTTTTGCATTCATTGCACTGCATTGGAACGATATGGAGTTCATTTTAGCAGCTTCAGCGTGCATTGATTTTTAAATTATCACAAAATATAGATCAATAAAATATTGAACAATTGTCAGAAAATGTATGTGTTAAGTTAAATACAAGCATTCACGGCATGACAGCAGCATGAATATTTTAATTTTGGAGTAAAACAAACAGTTGCGGGCAATGGAGTAGGTGTGTGCGTTGCTGGCTCCTGCTATATTTTTTTTCAGTCTTACTTTTTAAACCCTACTTTGCTGTAAGCTGTCAACGTTTTGGACGTTTAATACGTGCGGAATCTGTTTTGAGTTGAGAAATATGTCCAAAACAAGAAAGCAGACTGAAAAGGAGGCAGCAGTGAACAATACTAACACCAGCTTAGCTGAGGATGCTAATATAAGCCTTAACCCTGCACTTGTTGCCTTGCTTGAGCAACACAGAATGTCCATAGCTGCTGACTTTAAAGCTTCATTTGATCTTATTAATGGCAAGCTGAACAAGATTCAAGCAGATGTGGCTAACCAGGAGCAACACATTGGCGACCTTGAAAGCAACGCGGAGGACGTCAGCCAGCGCCTAGCGGCGCTTGAAGCTACGTGTGAGTCAATACAGGAGGAGAACAAACTTTTGAAAAACAAACTTTCTGACCTGGAGGGAAGAAGCAGGAGGCTGAATATTCGTCTGGTGGGTCTGCCGGAGTCCTTTGATGTGGGTCCACGGCCATCTGAATTTTTTTCTCGGCTGTTGGTGGACGTCTTTGGCACACAAACTTTGCCATCTCCCCCAGAGCTGGATAGAGCCCACCGCAGCCTCACGCTCAAGCCGGGTCCAAACGGGAAGCCGCGCGCTGTCATTATTTGTTTCCACCGGTTTCGGACCAAAGACTTAGTGATGAGAGAAGCGCGGAGACGCTGTGGGACTTTGGAATATCGTGGACATAAACTTCAGTTCTACGAGGATTATAACGCCGACGTTCAGAAGCAACGAGCCGAATATAAGGAGGTTATGTCCGAGTTGTACAAGAGAGGTTTTCGTCCTTCTCTTCTCTTCCCCACCAGGCTCCAGATAACTCTTCCAGATGGCAAAAACCAGTGGCTGGCGTCCGTCTCGGAGGCCACCCGCTTCATGCAAACCATGGAGAGAAATCAGCGATTTTCGCCCTGAACTGGACATTCCTGGGTTGACCAATTACTACACTGGACTACTTGATTACTACTTCATTAAAGCTGCACTGACTGGACATTGATGCATTTTTAGATGTTCAAAAACAAGGTAAAATTGGCTCCCTATACGTTGCTGTTTACTTAATTTTTTTTTTTTTTTTTTTTTTTTAGGGTAGAATGTTCATACTATGCAGGATTGAAGCCAGTTGAATGGGAGCATTTTGTTAGGATGAGAATAGAGCAGGAGATGGAGCGGTTGCTGTTCTTTGCAACCGGCTGGAGTGTTGTTATAGGTTTGGTTGTTGAATTTTTTTATTTTTTTTTTGTTATTGATTTATTAACACCCCCTCACCCCCCCTTTTTTTTTTACCCGTACCTCACCCCATTCTTTTTTGGGCTACACAACACAATATATAAATTTTACTCTTTGAATGAATAGTAATCTTACTTTGGTAAACTGGAATGTGAAGGGGTTGAACCATCCAATTAAACGAAAGAGAGTCATGTCACGTCTAAAGCAATTTAAGCCTGGGGTACTGTTTTTGCAGGAAACCCATTTGCAGGATTCCGACCACTTGCGCTTGTCAAAATGTTGGTCAGGACAATTTTTTCATTCAAATTTTAAAGCTAAGGCCAGGGGCGCCGCTATTCTTATTGATCGAAATATCCCATTTATTCCCTCTAATGTTGTATTAGATAAAAATGGACGATTTGTAATAGTATCAGGTAAACTTGGCAATAAACATGTCCCCTTGGCTAATCTGTATGCGCCGAATTTTGATGATGTACACTTTTTTCGCAACCTTTTTTCGCAGCTTCTAGATTTAAATACTCATTCTCTAATTCTTGGGGGTGACTTTAATTTGTATATGGATCCAATCTTAGACCGCTCATCCTCAAAACCTGCTAGTCTTAATAAATCTGCAACTTATGTTAAGTCTTTTCTTGAGGAATATAGCCTTACAGACCCTTGGCGTTTTTTACATCCTAACGACAGGGACTATTCTTTTTTCTCTCACGTACACCATACTTATACCAGAATAGATTATTTTTTTGTTGACAATTTATTAATTAATAACCTTAGCTCTTGCAGTTATGATAGCATCTCGGTTTCTGATCATGCCCCTCTTGTACTTAAAATGATCCTCCATGGATGTGACTCCATGAGAAAGCACTGGAGACTGGATCCATTATTACTTACAGATGAAAAATTGGTTGCGAATATTTCTTCTAAAATTTAAAAGACGATCCGCAATACAAGAACAGAAGGCTATTTTAGATCAAATCTTGGACATTGACAGACAATATGCTCAATCTCCATCACCCGCTCTGTATAAGGAACGTATGACATTACAAACTAAACTTAATTTACTTTCCACTCGACAAATTGAAGGTTGTTTAATAAGGAACAAGAGTGAATAAGCAAATTATTACTGGAGTTAGGACAGATAAAGGAGAGGTGACATCTGATCAACAAGTGATTAATGATATTTTCAGGTCATTTTATTCCAAATTATATACCTCAGAATATACAACAAACTTAAAGGATTTGCAAAATTTTTTGATTCTATTGATATCCCTTCGATTTCCTCAGAATCTCGGCAAATTCTAGAAGCTCCCATCACAAAAGAAGAAATTCAGCTGGTAATATCATCCATGCAATCAGGAAAATCTCCAGGACCTGATGGGTTTTCCGCTGATTTTTTCAAAAAATTCTCTGACGACCTTGCCCCTTTCCTTTGTCAAGTTTTTAGAGAGTCGCTTGACTCCAGTACACTTCCTCCTTCATGTTATCAGGCCTGTATCACTGTGTTGCTTAAAAAAGATAAGGATCCTGTTGATTGTGCTTCTTACAGGCCTATTTCCTTGTTAAATACCGATGTTAAAATTTTGTCAAAGTTGTTAGCTTCGAGATTGGAAAAGACTCTTCCTTTTATAATTTCACAGGACCAAACCGGTTTCATTAAAAATCGCCATTCTTTTTTTAACTTGCGGCGGTTGTTTAATATTATTTACACTCCTCACCACAACATACCTGAATGTCTTATTAGTTTGGACGCTGAAAAGGCATTCGATAGGGTTGAGTGGGAGTATTTGTTTTTTACTTTGGAGAGGTTCGGTTTTGGTCCTTCCTTCTGTTCCTGGATTAAACTTCTCCATGCTAGTCCTTTAGCTTCAGTGTTAACTAATTGTCGCTATTCTGACTATTTTAGACTTTACCGTGGTACGAGGCAAGGCTGTCCTTTGAGCCCGTTGCTCTTTGCCTTGGCAATTGAGCCGTTAGCTATTGCAATCCGTGGGAGCCGGGACTTTCTAGGCATTTGTAGGGGTGGCATCGAGCATAGGGTTTCACTCTATGCTGACGATCTTTTACTATTTCTCTCCAACCCACTTACTTCATTACCTGCTATACTCAACATTTTGGATAGTTTTAGTAGGTTTTCTGGTTATAAAATTAATTTTAATAAGAGTGAATTGTTTCCGATTAATGAAAAGATTCAAGTTCAGGATCTTGAAAATTTTCCTTTCAAGGTTGTTATTCATCATTTTAATTATCTTGGGATATGTGTTACTAAACAACTTAATTACTTGTTTAAAAATAATTTTCTCCCCTTATTTGACCAGTGCAAGCTAATACTTTCCAAATGGTCCTCATTATCCTTGTCCTTAATTGGCAGAATCAATTCTGTAAAAATGATGTTACTTCCAAAGTTTTTATATTTGTTTCAATGTCTCCCCATTTTCATTCCTAAATCCTTTTTTAAGTCTTTGGACTCTCTGATTACCTCATTTATTTGGAATGGTAAACATCCGAGATTGAGGAAAGCTTTTCTTCAAAGACCCAAATCAGTGGGTGGCATGGCTCTGCCTAACTTTCAGTATTACTACTGGGCAGCAAATATCAGGTGCATGTTATATTGGAAACATTTCTATCTGGAACCCAAATCACCCATTTGGATCCTTATGGAGTCACATGTGGACAATCAAACCTCCCTACCGGCAATTTTAGGTTCACCACTTCCCCTTGCTTTGTCTACACCGGGTAATAACAAAGTAGTTCGTCAGTCTCTTAGAATTTGGTCTCAATTCAGGAAAAATTTCGGTCTTCAGTTTTTCTCCATTAGAAGTCCAATTGCCGCAAATCATTTATTTACCCCATCAACTATTGATAGTGCATTTCATATATGGCACAGAAAAGGTTTAAAATCTTTTGCGGATTTATATTTTGGATGGACAATTTGCAAGTTTTTCTCAACTTTCCACTAAATTCGACATCACTTCTACACATTTTTTCCGCTTCCTCCAGGTCAGACATTATGTGCAAACCATGACAAAACAATTCCCTCAAAAACCTTCTGATAATCCTCTAGATGATTTTTATTAGTTAAACCAACTTCTAAGGGGGTAATATCAGTTTTATATAATTTAATTTCAAATTTACAATCTTCTTCTCTGGCCGCTATTAAATTGAATTGGGAACAAGATCTTAATTTTACTTTTACTGATGAACTGTGGGACTCTATTCTTGGCCAGGTTCACACTGCATCAATGTGTGCTCATCACGCTCTAATTCAATTTAAGATCGTACACCGGGTGCACCTGTCCAAGGTTAAGTTAGCACGTATTTACTCGGATATAGACCCAACTTGTGAAAAGTGTGGTAGCGCTCCTGGCACTTTGCTTCACATGTATTGGTCCTGCCCTTCATTGATGAATTTTTGGCATTCTGTTTTTATTACTATGTCTGAAGTCCTGCAATATCAAATTAAACCTGATCCATTATGCGCCATTTTTTTTCCCACAATATCTTTATTGAACCTTTTTTTTTTTTTTAACAAACATGATACAAACAATCAAACACTAACACTAAAGTACTACAAAAAAAATGCACTAAAAACACCAACAAAATCAAGTCTTCAACAATGCTCCTCTGTTTAGTCTAGACAATCCATTACATAAGTATACATATTATGTTCACCAGTTTGGAATTTACAAGGTCCACACACATCATTCACCTTCTTCTTCAAGAGTTATGTTTAAATTTTTTACATAATCAATAAAAGGTCTCCATATATTCTCAAACACAATTTCCTTTGATTTCAGTATATATGTTATTCTTTCTAATGGAAGGTTTGTTAACATCTGTCTTAACCACTGAGTCACATCTGGTCTATGAGTCTTTTTCCATAATTGTGCAATACATTTTTTGGCATTAAGCAAACTGAGGTCTATGAATGTTCTTTCACTTTTATTAAAATTATGCTTTTCTGGGTACAGACCCAACAAAAACAGTTTAGGATTCAATATGATTTGTTTTGAGATTATTTTTTCAATTGTTACCCTCACCTCTTCCCAAAACATTCTTATTAATCTACATTCCCATACACAATGAAACAGGGTTCCTTTACTTTCCATGCATTTTGTGCACGTATCTGGTATATTTTTGTTATATCTATTTAACTCCTCCGGTGTAACATACATCCGCATTAACCATTTGAAATGTATCAATTTAAGACGTACATTTATTGATTTGGTTTGAGCTTCTGTACAAGCCAATTCCCATTGTTCCTCTGAAATTTCAGTTTGCAGATCTTCTTTCCAGTAGTTTAATCTTTTCAGTGAATTTTCGCTTGAAGATAGTGTCAATGAGTTATAAAACTCTGAAATAATACCCTTTCTTTTACTATCTTTCATCAACATTTTTTCCAAGGATGAATAAATAGGTCGAGTGAGAGCTTTATTTTGATTTGATCGAATAAAGTTTCTAAGTTGAAGATATTTAAAAAAATGTGTTCTATTAAGATTAAATTTGATCCTCAGCTCTTCAAAAGACATTATGTTATCTGCACATGGCAAATATAAATCCTGAATCTTTTGTATCCCTTTTAAATTCCATACTTTAAATACAGCGTCCGCTCTCCCTGGTTTAAAATATTGATTACCCCATATTGGACTAAATTGTGACAATAACTGTGGTTCTTTTAAATAGTTTTTAGCTTCACACCATATTTTGATCATATGCTTTACAAATGGATTTTTAACTTGTTTTTGTAATTTGTTTGCCGAATCTGAGTATATAAATACGGGAAGAGGTAAAGGTAAATTGTATGATTCCATTTCAGTCCAGTGAGGGAGATCATTTAATGAAAAATAATATGTCATAGATCTCAGTTGAGCCGACCAATAATACAACACATTATGCGTCATTTTTGGTGTGGCTCCAGAACTTGTCTTGCCAAATTCCAAATTAAAAGTATTCAAATTTTCATTATTATTGGCTAGACGTGCTGTATTACTGAAGTGGAAAGACTCTTCGCCCCCTTCACCTTTACAGTCGATAAAAGATATAATGTCCTGTTTGGATTTAGAAAAAATCAGATATACAGTTCGTGGCTCTGAAAACAAATTCTATAAATTATGGAGCCCGTTTCTTGATTTCTTTGAAAGACCCACGATTATAGTTTCTGAGTAGCTCATATCCCCTTTACCCCACCCCCACCTCACACACACACAATTTTTCTTTTTTTTGTATTTTTTTATTATTATTATTGTTTATTTAAAGGTTTTTGTGTTTTGAAGCATCCACATTTGTTAGTTTTAAATTCTAGTTTTGCACTGTTTGGTTAAAACAAAAATGAAAATTTCCAATACTTTGTATTGTACTGATACTTCAATTAATAATAATAAAAAGACCTTTGAAAGAAAAGAAAACAAACAGTTGCAGCTCTCTGTTTTACCCCGACATTAAAACACCCAGGCACGGTGTTGTGGTTCTTTGTGGCTCTGACTAGACTCTGCGTCTACTCTGAGGTAAATCTGATTATATCTAACATATTTTAACAAAATGCAACTGACTTTATTGTGGTGGAAACACTGATATATCTCAGAGCTTTTATTTGTTTACAGCGTCAGCATCTTAGCAGTGGAGCTAACTAACGTGGCTACAGTCTGCAAGGCCACTTTCTAAGGTCATCTTCTCATCTCTCCATAGTCGTGGGAAGTGGTATGATTATATTACTCTTTGAGGTGCAAAAGGCCATGCTCCTGCATTTGTGATGCCGAAGTCATTGTTTTTTAACAAGGAAAAGTGTCCTGTTTCGGTGACAACCACACGTTCTAAGGGATCTGGTCAAGTGGACCCCTGACCAAGTGAGCACCCCAAGTGGACCCCAGGATCCAATCTGTACATGTACAAGTACATTTTCAATCCAGTGATTTATAAAGCCGTGACGAGCAGCAGCAGTGGAAAAGAAACAGCAAAATTAAGCACGAAGAAGGAAAACAACAAGAATTTGTGTGAAACTGTCGGAAAGACTTTCCCGGTCACGAGAAGTGTAAAGAATATCTATATACATATTTAAATATGACAATTAAAAGCTGACCCGGAGGTTTTGGCTCCGTTTCTGCGTTCAAATGACTTTTCTTTTCCACCACTGTGGCTCGTCACGGCTGGCTGCCGCCAGATGAAAATCCACAGAATAGGTATGTAGGACTATAATGTTCTGAATGAGGCTTTAGAAAATTATGAATGACTTTATCAATCACTGCACTGAAAATGCACTTGTATATGTACAGACTGGATCCTGGGGTCCACTTGGGGTGTTCACGTGATCAAGGGTCCACTTGACCTGCATCCCTTTCTAAACTAAGATAAGATAAGATAAGCCTTTATTAGTCCCACAATGGGGAAATTCCAGGATTGCAACAGCACAGGGATAGCAACACTCAGAACAACAATCAAGAAAACAAGAATAAACAAGAGCAGCGAATATACATATGTACATATAAATATATAAACACACAGTGCGGAGCATTGTAGCTAGATGGAATGAACAGCATAACCGTCTGCTTAGTTATCCTACATGGTATGATTATGTACCCATACATACCGTCACCCTCCGTAGCGAGCGGTATTGTCCTAGTTGTATACCGGAGGGGACCATTGTGTAAGTCTATTGCGTCTTTTGCTAATACCGAAAGATGCGCCCATAATTCACGCAAGGCATCATGGGGGCTAGGAATAAGGTGGATAGTATCCACGTCATGACGCGTTTCGACACATTGCAAAACTGTATTGATACTGTGTTGATACTGTGTCACTGAATACTGACACCTGCTGGACCTTAAAAATCCCTACAGGCAACCTAGTTGACAGACTCAACTGACACTGATTTGATGACCTAGCATATACAATAATATACTGCTCCAAAAAATAAAGGGAACACTGTCCCTCAAACTGTCCACTTAGGAAGCAACACTGATTGACAATCAATTTCACATGCTGTTGTGTGATATTGTTGTCAGCACATTCAACTATGTAAAGAACAAAGTATTTAGTAAGAATATTTCATTCAAATCTAGGATGTTTAGTGTTCCCTTTATTTTTTTGAGCAGTATACAATTTAAGTCATTGTATTTTATATTGTATTATTTCATATCTTCATTTTAATTTCAAATATTGTTGATATTTTTAGATACAGTCAATAAATAATGTGAACATGTATCATAACGTGAAAATCTAAGTGAACGTGTTGTGAATGAAGATGCTTGTGGACTGGGATTTTTTTTTTTTTTTTACAAATTTTTATTAAAAACAAAAAAGCTTTTCCAACGTTTTGAAACTGAGTCTGTTACGCTTTTTTGATACAACTTCTAGCTGTAGAAAACACCCGCTCACACGGCACAGATGAGGCTGGAGTGCAGAGAAATTGTAAGGAAAGCTGAAAGAGGTTTGGATAGATGGTCTTTTGGTTGTCCCAGTATCTCATAGGATCCTAGGACCTTGGCAATATTGCCTTCTGCCAGGTATCTCTGCACCTCCTGGATGGCATCAGCTGTGGCACTTTTGGTCTGCCTGCCCACTTCGATGTCGAGATGTTGCCAAAGGTTATCTAAAAAACAACAAATTGGCATTTTAGTACATGATTTCCAAACAACAACAAATAATGCTGAATAACATGGCTGAAGTGGGTGCAGACAGCTGTTGTGAAGATGGTCCCGTCTAAATTGAGACTATGTGCAATGCAAATTGAGTGCCGAATTTGGAGCCGTCTAGTGGATGCAATCATGTTTGGTGCTGCGTCGGTCACAAAACCCTTTACTTTATTGGTTATGGCCCAGTCCTCCATCATGCCCCTTTTGACTTGGGCCAAATTGTCAGTGTGACTTTGTGGAAAGTATTGCACTCCAACACAGACGTACACAACTGCAAATTCTCATTAATGTAGTGACAGGTAAGAGCCAAGTAAGCATCCATGTTCACAGATGTCCACATGTCAGCCGTTATACTCACTGCCACAGCTTGCTGTACTTCCTTTCACTCGTTCCCGTTCCTCCTCGTACTTTTTGGCCACCATTTGTTTGATGGTCTGAAAATTACACCAAGTCAAACCAAAAGCAAATCCATATATTTAAATTAAAGATTAAATGAATTGGATATATCAACTACTACTTTAGATAATTTCCACAAACCTTTCTGGTTGGCAAAACATATGAGGGCTGAAGGGCCTGAATCAGTTCCCTGAACCTTTCACTCTCCACAATGCTGAGGGGCTGGCAGTCCTTCACTATGAAACTGAGCACAGTTTCATCCAGCATCTGCTTCCTGGAAGCTTGATGGTTAAAAATAAAGTAAAGAATAAATTAATAGGAATTAATTATCAATAAAGCAACTGTGGGTAAGTAGTAGAAGGGCTGTATACCTGAGTCTATCCTGGGTGTATCCGGGACTTCATTTTCATGCCTGGCCCTGTAATGCCTCAGCATTGAGGAGGTGCTCTTGTTTAAATACGACAGCTCTGTTGAACAAATGCGACATTTAGCCTGCAGAAAATATGAAGAGTAAACTAAGAGTCACTTTCAAATGAATTTGAACTCGGATAAATCAAGTGGAAACTCTGAGAGGAACAGGATGAAACAACAAGGAAATTAAAACAAAGAAAATAATATTTTAAAAATACTATTTTTAAATACCTTATTTTCTGATATCAGATCAAAATGGTCCCACACGGTGGAAACCTTTCTTTTTCCTTGAGGCTGCTCGTGCTCCATAATTTGTGATAAATTTGCACAAGGACCGTCCGCAACACATAAGAGAGTCTTTGGGCAAATGCATCCCGTTGACAGATGCGCTTCCTCAATGACGTAGATAGAGCTAGACCGCTCATTGCCCGCTGAGAGGCGGCAAATAGGAGCTGACTTCCGGTAGTGGCAAGACGTGGTGTCAGATTCGAACGTCAGCACGGAATGTGGCTTTGTGTTTCGTGATTTACCAAGGTTACAGTAAACTTCTGTGGTGGAATCAAGTCACAATGCTTGAGATACGTTGAGAACACCACCAGGCCAGGAGGCCCTAGACCAGCACTGGCATTTTGAAGCCTTTGGACGCACTGAAAATTAGTCATTTGTTCACTTTGTGAAAATTATGTAGAAAAGTACACTTTTGGTGAGATTTTTAAAAAGCAATGCATTTCATATCGTCAAAATGCTTTTCTTAAACAATTTTGGCACGCTATTTCTGGGAAAATAGGCTACTTCATAAGTTTCAAACATTTTGTTTTTGCCCTAAAGCTGGCATTTTATAGCAAATTGTTCATGAAATTTCATTTGTGAAATATATATTTCCTACAGTACTCCTGTACTGTAGTACTGCTGGCAACAGTACCGAATTAATTAGACACCCAGAGTCCCAGACCTGGCATACCAGTTGGGAAGATGGCTGTGCGGGGAATCGAACCCGGGTTGCTGGCGTAGCAGCCCAGCATGCAAACCACAGCCGAAACACCAAGTCCCTGTACTACACCACCAAGTCCCTTGAGGTGAATTTTCTATCCCTCTTTACACTAAAACATAATTTGGAATTTTTGATTACTGCATGTGCTGCTTTTTAAGTCCAACTGAACAATTTGAATTGGAGAAAAATTGTTTAAAAAACAAAATTTCTTATTTGGCATTGGTTCGAATATTTTCTAGAGCCCATGAAACAGGGTAACTAACTAACTAACTACCCTGCACTTATATAGCGCTTTTCTAGTCACAAAGACCACTCAAAGCGCTTTCATTAATACTAACCCTCTATTCTAAGGGCCTATAGGAAACAGATATCTAGGGACAATTTAGAACAGCCAATTAACCTAACATGCATGTTTTTGGCATGTGGGAGGAAACCGGAGAAATCCCGGAGTAAACCCACGCAACACGGGGAGAACATGCAAACTCCACACAGATCACTGTTGGTCGGGGGCTGGGATCGAACCCACGATCCCACGATCCCCACAATCCCCCGGCTAAGGGTAAACTGTGCTGCTGCAGTGCTAACCACTGCGCCACCGTGCAGCCCAGATGCAGGGTAAGTGAAACACTAATGTTGCAGAAAGTATGAAATGTTTTTATTGACACAATCACTGCATCAACATTCAGCAATCATTCTGCATGTGTCATTGTGTGGTGGTCTGTTCGTTGTAGCCTCATGTAGGCAGAACGTGTGAAGAGGCTAAATATGAAGGATATTGGAGGCTCTGTGTTTGCTATTATATGAGTGTGAAAGATGCCTTGTGCTTTGTTTTTATCTTTTTCAATCAGTTGGTGTGATGAAACAACACAAAGCGTGTCATCAAACACTGTTTGGAGACTTTGAAGTTAATGTGTTTTGAAAGGATCAAATAGCGCGCCACAGCTTCTTGCCACTACCGGAAGTCAGCGCCGATTTGCCATGGCGACGCTGTTGTCCGCCAAACAGTGAGCGGTCTAGCTCTATCTACGTCATTGCGCTTCCTTATAAACGCTGGCGCGTCAGTGTTTCGACGCGGTAGCGTCACGTGACCGATACAGTACATGTAACGGTCACGTGACTTTCTTAAAGCGATACACACCGACACAGGGTTTCGCTCTATGAGCTCGACGCATCGGTGTTGTTGGACCCATCACTAGTGGATACCATCTGTAGACATGAACAATCACAACACTATGGCACAAGTCTGAATATAGCATATGAAACGATATTCAAAACTTACTGCATTAATCTACTTATGCACAGCGGAAATGAGCAATGAAAATAGCATATCAATAACAGACACCATAATGTTTCCCAGGATCCCGCCAATTGTTGTGAAAGGCAACATCGTGCACTGGTGGCTATTAGCCAACATGCTAACTACACAATAGAGCTGTGATTTAGCAAATAAAATTGGGTTTAACCTGAAATTGCTGAAGTGCCCAATACTGAGGACCAGGCCCTCAAAGGAATTATAACATGTTTTTTGCTTTACATTAACTAGTAATTTGGAATGGTAAATTGTTGCTACTCCTCCTCCACGACCAGAACTTCTGGGATTTTGACAGTTTAAATAACCAGAGGGGGTTGATTCATTTAAACCAACATAATCCTCTTGTCCTAACCAAGTCTCTGTAAGGGAAATTAAATCAATCTGATGATCAATTAACAGATCATGGACTAACAGAGACTTGGGAGTTAGAGACCTAATATTTAACAAACCACATTTAATTTTTAAATTATGAGGAGGAACAGAGGCCAAATCATTCAATTTAGAGGCTTTATGTTTAATTTGAGTTTTACCAATATTTTGCTTTATCACTTTGGGATGCTTATACATTATATTTTTATTCACTTTGGAGGGAGCAGACAACGATTCTCTGATGGGGAAGACAGGGGCTAAGTTGAGGGGTGGCGGATGAAGAGGAGCTGCAGAGAGGCGTGTAAGACTGAGACTCTGCTTCCTGGTCCCAACTCTGAGTAGTCATGGTTTTGGAAATTTGGATAAAAATGATGCCAGATTGTTAGATAAATGAGAAGCACCATCCAAAGTGGGATGAATGCTGTCTCGTCTCATAAGACCAGGTTTTCCCCAAAAAGAGCTCCAATTGTCAATGTAGCCCACGTCATTTTTAGGACACCACACAGACAGCCAGCAGTTCAAAGATGACGAGCGACTAAACATGTCATCACTGGTCAGATTGGGGAGGGGCCCAGAGAATACTACAGTGGCAGACATCGTTTTTGCAAACTCACACACCGATTCTATATTAAGTTTCGTGACTTCCGACTGCCGGAGACGGATGTCATTAATGCCGGCGTGAATAACAATTGTGGAATATTTACAGTTACTTTTAGCCAGCATTTTCAAATTTGACTCGATGTCGCCTGCTCTGGCCCCAGGAATACATTGGACTATGACCGCTGGAGTCTCTAGGTTCACGTTTCTGACTACAGAGTCGCCAATGATCAGAGTTTTTTCCTCAGCGGGTGTGTCGCTGAGCGGGGAAAAACGATTAGAAACGTGAACAGGTTGGTGGTGTACCGGGGCTTTGCGACTAGGCTTCCTTCTCACCGTCACCCACCCAGTCTCCTCGCTGCTGAGGAGAGCCGGGGAACCACTGATAGGGGGGCCTAAGCTAGCTAGCTCCGCTGCAGCTAATGGGCGTCCGTCGAGATTAACTGGCGCAGACGGTGTTTCAATGCAGCGGAGCCGGGATTCCAAATCAGACAACCTCGCCTCGAGCGCCTCAAAAAGACAACATTTATTACATTTACCGTTATCACTAAAAGAGGCAGAGGTGTAGCTAAACATCTGACAGAGAGAGCACACCAGAGGAGAGGAAAGAGAGGTAGTAGCCATAGCTAGTGGCTAGAGAGCTGGAGAGCAAACCACACAGGCAGACAGCAAAACAGGAAGTGACGATACGTTACCACAAGGAAGTGACGATCCCTCACGTCACAAAATATGAGAAGGAAAAAAAATACTGATCATTTATTTTTCTGTTAGTGTGAACCAGAAGATCAAGAAGACGGTGATCCAAGATACACTACCAGAGCTAAACATATTGTGAAGCCCAAGTCCCACTGAGTTCATGCAAAGACTAAGAAGGAGTCTCCCCTGAGCTGCAAACACTGCAAGAAAACCTTCACCATGTTCCAGCAGCTCAAAGCTCAAGAGGCAGTCCATAGGGCCAACTTGGAGAAACCTTTCCAGTGCTCTCAGTGTGGGAGAAGATTTTCATTCCAGCGGAGCCTTGATGCTCACATGCTGCTTCATACAGGTTAGTGTCCATCTTACTCATTACTGAAAAAACATTGAAGAACAACATTAAGAGAGATATGGACCACATGTAAGAATAAGCGAAGCTACATCTCGAAACTAACTGTTCTTTCAGTATTCTTTGACACAAGTAACATAAGATAAGGGAAAAGCAGGATGTACACTGTTCAGACAGTGGAAAAAGTGAACACCCAGACTGAAGTACTCATTCTTGGTCTCGAGCTGTATCGCATACCTACAACCAAAAATAAACTAGACAAAATTAACTTGTCCATTCAGCCAGTGTCAGCTCTGCGCAGCAGCCTTAAAGAAAAATTTTTAACTACACATTGAGGCCATTCTCACCTGTGGCAGGTGGGTCAGAATTTTTTTTTTATTTCCCCAGAAATCAATTTAATGCATTATTCTCCACCCCCTGGTTCAGAAAGACACATTTTCCCTTCTCAACCACTGGAACACACATGATCAGATAGCAATCTGATCTCTGGAGATGCATGTTAGTACTTGATATAAATGTATGTGGTCTAGCACTTTCAGAGTGTTATCTGATCACAAAAATGCATTCTAATGCAAGGTGTAAATGGAGACCAAATCTGGACTAAAGAGCCACAGAAATATTCAACCAGCGAAACAGTCTTGGCTATCATCAATCTACTCTGATGGACTTGCATCTGAAAAAGTTGGTATTACTGCATCACTAGTTTCACAATAGTTTGGAATATCATGTACAGTGGGGCAAAAAAGTATTTAGTCAGCCACCAATTGTGCAAGTTCTCCCACTTAAAAGATGAGAGAGGTCTCCAATTTTCATCATAGGTATACCTCAACTATGAGAGACAAAATGAGGAAAAAAATATCCAGAAAATCACATTGAAAGATTTTTAATGAATTAATTGGTAAATTCCTCAGTAAAATAAGTATTTGGTCGCCTACAAACAAGCAAGATTTCTGGCTCTCACAGACCTGTAACTTCTTTTTTAAGAGGCTCCTCTGTCCTCCACTCGTTACCTGTATTAATGGCACCTGTTTGAACTCGTTATCAGTATAAAAGACACCTGTCCACAACCTCAAACAGTCAGACTCCAAATTCCACTATGGCCAAGACCAAAGAGCTGTCAAAGGACACCAGAAACAAAATTGTAGACCTGCACCAGGCTGGGAAGACTGAGTCTGCAATAGGTAAGCAGCTTGGTGTGAAGAAATCAACTGTGGGAGCAATTATTAGAAAATGGAAGACATACAAGACCACTGAACATCTCCCTCGATCTGGAGCTCCACGCAAGATCTCACCCTGTGGGGTCAAAATGATCATGAGAACGGTGAGCAAAAATCCCAGAACCACATGGGGGGACCTAGTGAATGACCTGCAGAGAGCTGGGACCAAAGTAACAAAGGCTACATCAGAAACACACTACGCCACCAGGGACTCAAATCCTGCAGTGCCAGATGTGTCCCCCTGCTTAAGCCAATACATGTCCAAGACTGTCTGAAGTTTGCTAGAGAGCATTTGGATGATCCAGAAGAGGATTGGGAGAATGTCATATGGTCAGATGAAACCAAAATAGAACTTTTTGGTAAAAACTCAACTTGTCGTGTTTGGAGGAGAAAGAACACCATACCTACTGTGAAGCATGGGGGTGGAAACATCATACTTTGGGGCTGTTTTTCTGCAAAGGGACCAGGACGACTGATCCGTGTAAAGGAAAGAATGAATGGGGCCATGTATCGTGAAATTTTGAGTGAAAACCTCCTTCCACCAGCAAGGGCATTGAAGATGAAACGTGGCTGGGTCTTTCAGCATGACAATGATCCCAAACACACCGCCCGGGCAACGAATGAGTGGCTTCGTAAGAAGCATTTCAAGGTCCTGGGGTGGCCTAGCCAGTCTCCAGATCTCAACCCCATAGAAAATCTTTGGAGGGAGTTGAAAGTCTGTGTTGCCCAGCGACAGCCCCAAAACATCACTGCTCTAGAGGAGATCTGCATGGAGGAATGGGCCAAAATACCAGCAACAGTGTGTGAAAACCTTGTGAAGACTTACAGAAAACGTGTGACCTCTGTCATTGCCAACAAAGGGTATATAACAAAGTATTGAGATGAACTTTTGTTATTGACCAAATACTTATTTTACCGAGGAATTTACCAATTAATTAATTAAAAATCCTTCAATGTGATTTTCTGGATTTTTTTTTCTTATTTTGTCTCTCATAGTTGAGGTATACCTATGATGAAAATTGGAGACCTCTCTCATCTTTTAAGTGAGAGAACTTGCACAATTGGTGGCTGACTAAATACTTTTTTACCCCACTGTATATTGTAACTTACTTGGGCGGCGCGGTGGCGGAGTGGTTAGCACTGCGGCAGCACAGCAACTCACCCTTGGCCAGGGGATCCTGGGTTCGAGCCCAGCCCCTGACCAGCAGTGATCTGTGTGGAGTTTGTGTTCTCCCCGTGTCTGCGTTGGTTTACTCCGGGATTTCTCCGGTTTCCTCTTACATGCCAAAAACATGCAAGTTAGGTTAATTGGCATCAAACTGGGGATTCTAAATTGTCCTTAGGTATGACTGTGAGAGTGAATGGTTGTCTGTCTCTATCTGTTGGCCCTGCGATGGACTGGCGATCTGTCCAGGGTGTACCCTGCCTCTCGCCCAAAGACACTGGGATAGGCTCCAGACCCCCCCCCCCCACACACACACACACACGACCCGAAAAGGATTAAGCGGAAGAAGATGAATGAATGTAACTTACTTTGTTTACAGGTGAGAGACAACACACCTGTGATGTTTGTGGGAAAGATTTTGCCCTGAAGCAGCTTCTGAGGGGCCATCAGCATATCCACAGTAAGGTGCAAATGTTTCACTGTAAACAATGCAACAAAAGCTTCCGAAGGGCTTATGGCCTCAGAGAACACAAGAAGATACACACTGGTGAGCGAGCCTATAACTGCCAGTACTGTGACAAAAGCGTCACCATATCTCTGAAACTGCAGCGGCACCTGCAAATACACACTGGGGAAAAGCCTCTCAATTGCAAGATTTGTAGCAAACGCTTTAACCAGACAGATACTCTCAAAAGCCACCAGCAGATTCACAGTGGTGAGTGTCCCTTCAGCTGTGATACCTGCTTTAAAAGTTTCATCCAGAGGAGTATGCTTTAAAAACACCAGCGCACTCACAGTGGTGAGTGTCCCTTCAGCTGTCATGTCTGTGGAAAAACCTTCACCCAGAAGAGTGCATTTAAAAGGCCACCAGCAGGGCCACAGTGATTCACAGAAGACCACTCACTCACCCAAGTCAGTGGCCTGTGTCGTGTGCAGCACTGTAGTTGCTTCTGTTGACTCACTTGACACACACCTTCAGAAGCATATGGCGATTATCCTAAGTATCTGTGTGGTATGTGGGGAACAGCTGAACTCCCATCACTGACCTGCGATCACACCAGCAGCATCACATAGTGGTGAAGCCTCATAGCTGTGGGCTCTGTGAGAAGACCTTCATGTCGTCCAGCTATCTGAAGATTCTCACGAAGATGCACACCCACGAAAAACCCTTCTCCTGTGATATCTGTAGTCAAAAGTTTACACAGCACAGCAGCCTAAAATCACATCAGGTGTGTTTGCATTGATTATTGTTTAAAAGCAGAGCATTTTACTGAAAAAATATTTTCTTTTTGGACCCAAGTGCAACAAAACACGCATGACTGTCTCAATTACATACACTAAATCATCTTTTCTTCTATTCCTTTCCTCCAAGTTCACCAGGATGAATCCTCATTTTTAAACAACCGCATGGGTATCCCACAAGGGTCCATTCTTGGTCCTTTACTTTTCAGCATTTTTATTAATGACTTGCCGCTACACTGCTCAGCTGCAACATGCCAACTTTATGCAGATGATGCAGTTATTTACACAGCTGCCAAGACTCCAGCACAGGCTGCAGATGTACTGTCTACAAGTATGGTTGATGTCCAAGAGTGGCTCCTCAAGAACCATCTATTGCTGAACCTTCAGAAAACAGTCTCAATGTGCTTTTCAATCAAAAAATGTAACCTGCAACATTTTAAAGTTAATATACATGATCATGACATCAGTTTAGCTACAGAATTCAAATACCTTGGCATTGTACTAGATCCTCAACTCAAATTTAATCTTCATATAAAGAAAATTTCAAAAACAGTAAAAAAAAATCTGAACTGCTTTAAATTAATTAGATATTACATACCTTACGAAGCAGCTGCACTGTATATGCATTCTATGGTTTTTTCTCATATATCATACTGTTTGACAGTCTGGGCTCAAGCAGCCCCTTCCACAATAAGACATATAGGTTCATTATATAATCAAACCCTAAAAATCTTGGACAAAAAGCCCATTAGGTGGCATCACTGTAATGTTTTAAAAAAATACAACCTATTGAGTTTTGAGAGCTTCATTGACCTCTGTCTTCTGAAATTAACGTTCAAATGTTTCCATAAATCAGCACCCGAGCCACTTGCTGGTTTCGTCCAAAGACAGGACAGCAGCAGAGCCACCAGGAGTTCTGTTAACAATAACTGTAAAATATTCCACCGCAGAACCACATTTGGACAAACAGCTTTCTCTATAAAGGGCAGTCACATCTGGAACACAATGCCAAATGAAATTAAAATAATAACGAACTTTAAAACATTCACTAAAAATGTTAAAAACTGGCTGAAAAATAAACAAGAATGTACTCATGTATGAATTAATTGTCTGCAAAGTGAGAGTGAATGAAGGGAAGGAATAAATGTGTTTGTTTATAGTGAGTGACGGAGGGAGGAAGGCCTGAAATAGGCAAATGTGAGTTATGTTATATGTGTTAAATGTGAGTCAGGCTGTTATATTTGTGTATTTATAATATTTATAATATTTATGTTAAATGTGAGTCAGGCTGTTATATTTGTGTATTTATAATATTTATAATATTTATAATTGTGTATTTATAATTTTTCTGCATTGATGTATGTGGTTATTGTGTATATTTTTTATCTTGATTCTTTTTTCTAAAGCCCATCCAGGGACAAGAGTTGCAAATTAGCTAATAGCTATACACTCTATGTGCAACACATCAGATTGATTGTCTTTGATTAATTGTCTATGTTTATTGCACTGTCCCTGTCAAATAAACTAATCTACTACTACTACCAAAGGTGGTGCATACAGGGGAAAAACTTTTCAGCTGTGACACGTGGAAAATGTTTTAGCTACTGGGCTAACTTGAGGTGACACCAGCGGATTCACACTGGGGAGAAACCATTCACCTGTGAAACGTGCGGGCGCAGTTTTAACCAGAGTAACAGCCTTAAGGCCCACCAGCACATGCACACTGGGACGAAACAGTTTATGTGTGACAAATGTGGGCAGATTTTTGCTTATCTGAGGAATCTGAAATACCACAGGTGTTTCCATCTCTGATTATAATCTGTGATGCCAAATACCTCTCACTGATTGATAGATGAAATGATGTTCATTTTTAAATGTTGAGAAGAAACTGAGGGATTGAATTAAAAATGTGTGAGTTTGTAGTAAATTCAGGTTTGGTGATTGTAAAGTTGTGTATTCCAAGTTGTATTTCACTATTAAATGGTGAGATAGACCCTCCTTTCACAACAATGCTGATATCTATTGTTGTATTTTCTAAAGTGTTCTACAGGCATTTGAGTTGCAAACACAATTTATAATTTCTGCCATTAAAAATCAAACTATAACTGGTTTAAATTTGGCCACTCACCCCTCCAAAGTCATCTCTGTGTATAGCTTTTTTGTTGTTCCCTTCAATTTATGTTGTGACCACAAATATTTCTTCATGTGCAGTATGGCAGTGTAAATGCCTTTCATTATTCAGTTTAATTCACCTTTACTTATTTACTTTGTGCTACTTCACAATACTAGTCATCTCATAGCTGTTTTAATTGAAGGGTAAAGGCCCCTAATCACAGAAACAGACCCCAGCAATCAGGTGAGTAGCACTTGGTGACAGTGTAGAGGGAAAAACTCCCTTTAGTGGGAAGAATCTTCCAGCAGAGCCAGGGAAAAGAAGTGAAAGTGAAAAAGAAGTGAAAGCTCAGTGCATTGTGGGAGTTGCCCTTTCAATAGCAGCATCTAAAGGCCCTGTCACACCTTGACGACTTAGGCATCGTTTGCCAAATGTATAAAAAATTGGCCTAAAACGCCGAAATTTTCATTTTTGGCCATGTGCATCACATATCCATAACGAGTTGGACATATACAAAACGTATTAGTAACATATATAGAATATTTCCATAACTTACTTAGCTTACAGAGGAAAGCTCTTGCCTTTAAACAAGGGTCTGTTTCTGCGCTACAGGTTGCCACCAAGGAGCTGAAGGCTGAAATTTTAAGAGCAAAACAGAATTATAAATCAGAGTTGGAAAGCAAGATGGCAGCAAATAAACTTGGTTCGACCTGGGCCAGTATGAAAACTATTGCAGGCCTTCAGAGCACAGAGCGCAGTAATCGTGTGTTTTTAGATGGTTTTAGTTCAGACACAGAGCTGGCTAATGCTCTTAATTGTTTTTATGGTCGTTTTGACTCCTTTGATTTTAGCACAGAAATCCAAGATTTGAAACAGAAACTCAAAGACAATCAGCACTTTAATATTGAGATGCAGGATGTTAAAAGGGAGTTCCGTGCTGTAAAAGTGAACAAAAGTCAGGGCCCTGATAATATATGTGGACGCCTGGTAAAGTCCTGTGCACATGAACTGAGTCCTATATTTCATTATATTTTCAATAAGTCCTTACAGACACAACATGTGCCTAAGATCTGGAAAGATGCCGTGGTTGTTCCCGTTCCAAAATCCAGCTGTCCTAAAACGGTAAACGACTTTAGACCAGTTGCTTTGACTTCAATTTTAATGAAAATTTTTGAAAAACTGGTCAGACGTGAGGTCCTAAGGCAGACTGAACATGCATTGGATCCTCTGCAGTTTGCCTATAGGCCTCACAGAGGAGTGGAGGATGCCACTGTCACTCTGTTTGACATGCTTTTTAAACATCTGGATTTTAATGGGACACACGCCAGGCTTTTATTTGTGGACTTTTCTTCTGCCTTTAATACAATCCAACCTCATATTTTAGTTGAAAGGCTCCTGCAACAATTTGATTTAAGCAATAATCTGGTGGGTTGGATTCTGGATTTCTTAACCAACAGGACGCAGAGAGTAAGGGTCAATGGCACATTGTCTGACCTAAAGTGCTCTTCTACTGGCTCTCCTCAGGGGTGTGTGTTGTCACCACTACTCTTCATCCTGTACACAAACATGTGTCGGAGCAGACATGACAACAGACACATTATAAAGTATGCTGATGACTCAGTCATTGTCAGTCTCCTCCAGGATGGTGAGAGTGGCCACGGCCCAGTAGTTGATGACTTTGTTCACTGGTGTGAGGATTCCTACCTGCAGCTGAATACAACAAAAACGAAAGATATGATTATTGACTTTAGGAGGAAAACTCCCAGGCACAAAGTCACCATACTAAAAGGCCAGACCACCGAATGTGTACAATCGTACAAATATCTTGGGACAATTATTGATAGTGGATTGAACTTTGAGGTGAACTGTGAAAGGGTGTGCAAAAAGGGTCAGCAAAATTTGCATTGTTTGAGGAAACTTGCACGCTTCCAAATTGACCGAACCATAATGACTATGTTCTATCGGGCTTTTATTGAATCTGTTTTATCCTTTTCTTTAATGTCATGGTTTGGTCAGATAAAACTGAAACAGAGGAAATTCTTGGATCAGGTAGTCAGATGGTCCAGTCGTTTGCTTGGTGAGTCACAGCTGAGCCTGACATCCCTGTACACCAGACAAGTACAGAGGATGGCCGACTCGATTTTAAATGATGACTCCCACCCTTTGCACTGCAACTTTCAGCTTCTTCCCTCCAGACGGAGGTTTGCTGTCCCAAAAAGTAGAACCCAGCGCTACAAAAACAGCTTTGTCCCTGCTGCTGTCAAAGAGTTGAACAAGCTATAAAAATTATATTGTACATATTTTATATTTACCTATTTTGTAAGATGTGTGCCTGTGTTTGTGTCTATGTTGAATGTAATTAGTGGCTTGTAAATATGGATGTCACCAACTGCAAAACAAATCTACCTACGGGTACAAATAAAGTAACCTGAACCTGAACCTGAACCTTATAAATAACAAACCAACAAATACCTGGTGTGTTGCCAACATTCACAATTTATGTGCAACAACAGTCTAACTTATGCATAGCTTATCCTAACTTCTGCATAGCGTGGTCATTCCAAACTGCTGTTGCCTCCCGATCCATGAATCCTAGGTGTGGGAGAGATCACCTCTGTACAACTGAAACGATTCTCCCCTCCAAAGACCACGGCGGGGGGCGTGAATGACTTGGCATTGCTGTCAAACCTGTCAGATCGGTCAGAATCAGAATCAGAATCAGAATCAGAATCAGAATCAGCTTTATTGCCAAGTATATTTACAAGTAAACACACAAGGAATTTGACTTGACATTAGACGCGCACGTTAGGCGCATCCAATGACGCGTCGCCATACAAGGCGCCTGTCAACAGTGGAGGTAAAGAGGGGAGGGGAGGGGGAGGAAAACACAATAGGAGAGAGAAAAAACATAGTAATCAGAATAAACGCTCGTATATGAGCCAAATTTTGACTACACAGAAAAAACCCTCATGCATTAGCAGACAATAGATACAATCACACAGCAGAGGGAGGGAGAGCAGTGTGTGTATATTTGCATGTCATTGTGTAGTGTGAGTGTAACAGTTGTTAGTGGGCAGCAGAGGGCGCCTCCAGGCAGTGGATAGATGTTATAATCATGTGACTTATAAACAAGACCAGAGATCAGAGTCTGTCTCTCTTTTCCTCTTCCTTGCAGAAGGCACATGGGCATTGTCCTCGAGAGACCAATCCGCTGACGACAACAACTGATTGTTGATGTATGGGTAGACATAAGCCACTTCTCTGGCGTTATCTTATCGAGGAGGAATGTAAACAAGGGTACCAAAACACAAGGTCAAATCTGCACAGTGCACTCAGAGAATAAAAAAATTTCTCTCTCTTCGATTCTGTGCTTCAATTTCATACAGGCTTGAATCATACTTTAGATCATTCTCTGGAGAGCACTCAGCGATCCACAGATGTTATCCACCTACCGAAACATAGGTAAAACATGTCCAGAGAGTTCGTTCTCTCTTCAATGCATGCCAGGTAGTAAATTCCATGTTAATCCTGCCGCTGACAGTCAGTGCTCCCCCCAGCTGGACGAATTGTTGAATTTGTTAAGGGAGCTACGCCGGGGTCCGCATTTGATTAGCTCACCCAGATAATTTCGATACACTAGGAAAACTCCAGGGGCCAAAACAGAAGATCCTGTGATCAGTTCAATCTCAGTCGAATCACACAGACACATGAATTCCAATGCCATGAGTCTCCCTTGGGTTCCCCCTGACCCGCTTCTTCTTTTAAAGGTGACAATCGCATATAAGCCGCTTTCCAGATCCATAATTTCCATTTGGATTAAGATTCAGCCAGGAGAAGAGTGACATTGCAAGCTGGGATCAGAAGGGAGAGGATTAGGAGGGAGAGGGAAGAAAAGCGTCTGCTCTCTCTCAGAAGCGGAAGTTCAGAAGCGGGTCACACCTAAAACAGGCTGATATGACACATCACGAATGTCAGATAACAGTTGTCACAACCTGGTTCAAAGGCACGTGAACCGATGGTGATAAAAAAAAGTTTCTTTTCAAAAAAGTGAAAAAAAAAAACAAGATAATGCATGGAGTGTGCTTTTGCCAGGAGCTACAACCAAGAGACAGCAAAGTGTGATTTATCATGGAAAACAGCTGAGCTCTGTGCTTTGGGCAATCAGCTGATTGAATCCACCTCCTCCAGTGTTCTGACATTTTGGAATATCTATCAGAACAGCACTGGACAGCTTATGGTACAGACTGCAGTCAAAGGTAAAAACCATGGCAAGAAGGACTAAACAGTGATTTGGATCTTTATCCTGTAGCTTGAAAGTGCTTGGACACATCCCTGACTTCTTTGCAGTCAAGTGGCAGATAATTTCAGCACTTGTAGTTCTTGTATTTTTGAATAGTACTGGTACTTGCTGCTGTTCGTGGTGTGAGACTCTTAAACCTCAGCTAAATCTTTGCTGGCTTCAATAGCAATGCATAGATCATGCACTAAAAACTAAAAAGGACTGTTGGTGTGATCGGTGGCACAGACACAACAGCAACAGGTATGTTTGCACTTGTATGAATGTCACAGATCTGACATTTATATGTCACCAGATGCAAGGCTGCATGAAGTAAAATAATAAATAAAAAAATAGTCACAGTTTGCTTCCTAAGGCTTAATGATTTAAGAAAGATATCAAATAGGTGGATTTTTTGCATTCATTGCACTGCATTGGAACGATATGGAGTTCATTTTAGCAGCTTCAGCGTGCATTAATTTTTAAATTATCACAAAATATAGATCAATAAAATATTGAACAATTGTCAGAAAATGTATGTGTTAAGTTAAATACAAGCATTCACGGCATGACAGCAGCATGAACATTTTAATTTCGGGGTAAAACAAACAGTTACAGCTGTCTGTTTTACCCCGACATTAAAACACCCAAGCACGGTGTTGTGGTTCTTTGTGGCTCTGACTAGACTCTGCATCTACTCTGAGGTAAATCTGATTATATCTAACATATTTTAACAAAATGCAACCGACTTTATTGTGGTGGAAACACTGATATATCTCAGAGCTTTTATTTGTTTACAGCGTCAGCATCTGAGCAGCGGAGCTAACTAACGGGGCTACAGTCTGCAAGGCCACTTTTTAAGGTCATCTTCTCATCTCTCCATAGTCGTGGGAAGTGGTATGATTATATTACTCTTTGAGGTGCAAAAGGCCATGCTCCCGCATTTGTGATGCCGAAGTCATTGTTTTTTAACAAGGAAAAGTGTCCTGTTTCTGTGACAACCACACGTTCTAAGGGATCTGGTCAAGTGGACCCCTGACCAAGTGAGCTCCCCAAGTGGACCCCAGGATCCAATCTGTACATGTACAAGTACATTTTCAATCCAGTGATTTATAAAGCCGTAACGAGCAGCAGCGGTGGAAAAGAAACAGCAAAATTAAGCAGGAAGAAGGAAAACAACAAGAATTTGTGTGAAACTGTCGGAAAGACTTTCCCGGTCACGAGAAGTGCAAAAGAATATCTATATACATATTTAAATATGACAATTAAAAGCTGACCTGGAGGTTTTGGCTCCGTTTTTGCGCTCAAATGACTTTTCTTTTCCACCACTGCGGCTCGTCACGGCTGGCTGCCGCCAGATGAAAATCCACAGAATAGGTATGTAGGACTATAATGTTCTGAATGAGGCTTTAGAAAGTTATGAATGACTTTATCAATCACTGGACTGAAAATGCACTTGTATATGTACAGACTGGATCCTGGGGTCCACTTGGGGTGTTCACGTGATCAAGGGTCCACTTGACCTGCGTCCCTTTCTAAACTAATACCGAAAGATGCGCCCATAATTCACGCAAGGCATCATGGGGGCTAGGAATAAGGTGGATACCATCTGTAGACATGAACAATCACAACACTATTGCACAGGTCTGAATATAGAATATTGAAACGATATTCAAAACTTACTGCATTAATCTACTTATGCACAGCGGAAATGAGTAATGAAAATAGCATATCAATAACAGACACCATAATATTTCCCAGGATCCCGCCAATTGTTGTGTAAGGCAACATCGCGCACTGGTGGCTATTAGCCAACATGCTAACTACACAATAGAGCTGTGACTTATTTAACCATTTCCCCCTTACCAAAATGCACTATCATATGAATTAGTGTATATTTGCCCAGACATACTAAACATTCTATAGATTCATGTGCAGCCACTGCTTACCTGAAACACACAAACAATAATCATGTTAACATGAACTGTAGTGATGTTGACTTGACGGCGTTTTGTTTGCGACTGCAGAACTGGGTCCATCAGCCCCTCAGTTCCGCCAAAGCAGCGTAACAACCTGCCATCTGTGGACTCACACTGCCATCTATTGACAAAATTCGGTACTGCACACCAGATAAACTCAGGCTGTATGCCCACTATGAAATCACTTCAACTAACATAAATCTAAGAATTTCATGGGAGGATCAATACTTTACCATATACGTACAAACTAAGTTAGAGTTGTGGCCCGATAAAACCAAAATTGTGGCCTAATATAACTAAAACTGTGGCCTAATATAACTATACCACTACACTACGAAGGAGATATCTGTAAACTTGTGACATTCAAGAAAGTAATTAAAAATTCTCTACATGTGTGTGTGTGTGTGTGTGTGTGTGTGTGTGTTTGGTAATCCTAACTGACCTAAAACAGGAAAAGTTTAGTCTGATTTACTGTCAGACACTTAGGGAAAAATGTATACATACAATACAGTATATGCAAACTTCTGGTTTCAACTGTATGTCTAAAATGTTATAGCTATTTTTGTTTAAAGTTTTTTTCTAAACAGTCTTCTCCAGAGGTGTTTCCTGAGATGTGGACTAAGCTTCTGTGCTCCTTGTCCACTTGCAAAGCAGTTTTTTTTTAAAGTATTCTATCATCTCAAAACATACAGTGCATCCAGAAAGTATTCACAGCACTTCACAATTTCCACATTTTGTTATGTTACAGCCTTATTCCAAAATAGATTAAATTCATTTTTTCCTCAAAATTCTACACACAATACCCCAGAATGACAATGTGAAAAAAAGGTTGTTGGGGTTTTTTTTTTTTTGCAAATTTATTAAAAATAAAAAATGTTAAAAAAAAAATCACCTGTGCATAAATATTCACAGCCTTTGCCATGAAGCTCAAAATTGAGCTCAGGTGCATCCTGTTTCCACTGATCATGTTTGAGATGTTTCTACAGCTTAATTGGAGTCCACCTGTGGTAAATTCAGTTGATTGGACATGATTTGGAAAGGCACACACCTGTCTATATAAGGTTCCACAGTTGACAGTGCATGTCAGAGCACAAACCAAGCATAAAGTCAAAGGAACTGTCTGTAGACCTCCGAGACAGGATTGTCTTGAGGCACAAATCTGGAGAAGGATACAGAAAAATATCTGCAGCTTTGAAGGTACCATTGGGCACAGTGTCCTCCATCATCTGTAAATGGAAGAAGTTTGGAACCACCAGGACTCTTCCTGAAGCTGGCCGGCCGTCTAAACTGAGTGATCGGGGGAGAAGGGCCTTAGTCAGGGAGGTGACCAAAAACCCAATGGTCTGTCAGAGCTCCAGCCTTCCTCTGTGCAGAGAGGAGAACCTTCCAGAAGGACAACTATCTCTGCAGTGAAAAAATTTTTTAAAAAAAAATGCACGCCCAATGTCAAGTCAAATTCCTCGTTTGTTTACATTGTAAACATGCTTGGCAATAAAGCTTTCTGATTCTGATTCTGAAGTGATTCACCAGTCAGGCCTGTATGGTAGAGTGGCCACATGGAAGCCACCCCTTAGTAAAAGGCACATGGCAGCCTACCTGGAGTTTATCAAAAGATACCTGAAGGACTCTCGGACCATGAGAAATAAAATTCTCTGATCTGATAAGACAAAGATTGAACTCTTTGACATGAATGCCAGGCGTCATGTTTGGAGGAAACCAGGCACCCCTCATCACCAGACCAATACCATCCCTACAGTGAAGCATGGTGGTGGCAGCATCATGCTGTGGGATGTTTTTCAGCAGCAGGAACTGGAAGACTAGTCAGGATAGAGGGAAAGATGAATGCAGCTATGTAGAGAGAAATTCTGGATGAAAACCTGCTCAAGAGCGCTCTTGGCCTCAGACTGGGGCGACAGTTCATCTTTCAGCAGGACAACGACTCGAAGCACACAGCCAAGATATCAAAGGAGTGGCTTCAGAACAACTCTGTGAATGTCCTTGAGTGGCCCAGCCAGAGCCCAGACTTGAATCCAATTGAACATCTCAGGAGAGATCTGAAAATGGCTTTGCACCAACGCTTCCCATCCAACCTGGTGAAGCTTGAGAGGAACTGCAAAGAGGAATGAGGGAAACCGCCCAAAGATAGGTGTGCCAAGGTTGTGGCATCATATTCAAAAAGGCTTGAGGCTGTAATTGCTGCCAAAGGTGCATCAACAAAGTATTGAGCAACGGCTGTGAATACTTATGTACATGTGATTTCTTAGTTTTTTATTCTTAATAAATTTGCAAAAATCTCAAAAAAAAATTCATGTTGTTGTTATGGGATAGTGTGTGTAGAATTTTGAGGAAAAAAATGACTTTAATCCATTTTAGAATAATGCTGTAACATAAAATGTGGAAAAAGTGAAGCGCTGTGAATACTTGATGGATGCACTGTACAGTGCAATGGAAATGGACAGTTAAATTTGTTTCAGTAATTCAATTCATAAAATTAAACTCACAGATTCACTGCACACACAGTGAGATATTTCAGATGTTTGTCATTCATCATCTTCAACCGTTTAATCCTTTTCAGGTCATGGGAAGGCTGAAGCATCGTTGGAGGAGAGGCAGGGTACACCCTGGACAGATTGCCAGTCCACCACAGGGCCAACACACACAGACAAAAAAACATTCACTCTCACATTCAAGGACAATTTAGAATCCCCAGTTGATGCCAGTTAACCGAGCTTGTGTGTCTTTGTCCTGTGGGAGGAAACCAGAGTACCCGGAAAAAACCTACGCAGACATGGGGAAAACACGAAAACCCCACACAGAAGTGTCACTGCTGGTCAGGGGGTGGGACTGAACCACGACCTTCCTGATGTGCTGCCACAGTGCCAACCACCGCAGTACCAAGCAGCCCCATTTCAAGTATTTGTTCCTTTTAATTTTGATGATTATGGTTTACAGCTAATGAAAACCTGAAATTCGGCTTCTCAGAAAATTACATTACATGGTCGGCCTCCGTCGGTCTATGATGACCATGGAAGAGAATCCTAAACGTCTACTCTGCTGGAACAGCACCGCCTGTGGCTGAACAGGCCGATGCGCGAATGGCAGTCCCTGTCACACAGGTCGCACTTGTGGGTGGTCTCCGTGCTGCTGGGTCTGTGGCGGTTCTTCCTGCGGGTCCTCTTTTCATCTGCTGCAGCAGTCAGTCTCTCTTCACCCACCTTGAGGTGTCTGGTCACGGTGCCTCTCCATTTGGAGCGGTCCGTTGCAAGGTCCTCCCAGCGCTCTGTGTTGATCTCCAGGGCCTTCATGTCTCTCTTGCAGACGTCTCTAAAGCGCAGCTGTGGGCGGCCAACGAAAGAAAGAAAGAAAGAAAGAAAAGGATTGCTGACGGACCTGTTTACAAAGTCATTCCTGAAACGGGTAAAAAGAGAGTGAACATTACACCATAATCTCCTGCTCTTAATGATTTACCAGTAGATTTACCTCCACCACCCCAAAAGGCATCAGCAGAGACAACGAGACACTCATATTCGCACCAGTCTGCATCCGCGTCTGGAGAAAAACATCAACAGAGAGCCAAGAAAAGAGGGTCAAAAACTGACAAGTGGCCCAAAGACGGATCAAGCAGTGGAACTTCAGACTCGGAGAAGGATAGAGGATTTCAGTATTGGCTAAGGATTCCTGAAATCACAAGAACACAGCCCACCAGTGAACCAGTTGTGAAGAACAGGGACAATGTAAGCTTGACACCTGATGAGATACCGACAGAAGAAGAGAATGCTCCTCTTATCTTAGTACAGACACAAGAGGAACAAGATGCGGTGGACCAGAGTGCACCAGCAGGCTCCCCAGCAATGGCTGCTCACTCCAGTGATGACGAGGATGTTAACCTGCAACCTAGAAAGTCAACCCGAGTGAGGAAAGCAGCTCAGAGGCTCATGTATGAGTCGCTGGGCCAACCCTCATACCAGCCCTCATGTCATCCTCTATTGGGCATCAACACAGTAGGAGCCTGTGCACCACCTGTTCTACCTGTGTGGGGAATGGACACAACCCCTGTGGTATATCGCACTCCATTTAACACGTTCCCACATCCCATTCCATATCCCATACTTCCTTACACTCCAGCCATGCCCTACACCACCCCACTGATTTTGCACTAATCTGTGGACAAAACATGGACAATTATACTGAAAACTGACCTCAAAGACGATAAGGATTAATGACTTCATAAGATATAAAAGGGCTAAAGTTGAGTAATTTGAGTTAAGAAATGTCTGGAGCCATTTTTTGTTATCTGGGAGCGTGTGACGCCCACAAAATGTGTGGTCACATTTTATAAGTGGGTTTAAATTGTTCATGGCACTTTATGTTAATATGCTTCTGTAAATGACACTATGAGTTAAGAAATAAGGGCCAATTCATTATTTTGTGAAAAATTTTGCATTTGAGCATTAATGTTGGCATCTGCCACAAGGTGGCAGTGTGGACTGTGCCTCTTTTAACCTGTTGAACTGGTCAATTTTCCTAAAAACGCCTAAAAATAACATACCCAAAGTAAATCAGAAGCTGTTCTTCAACCCTTTGCAGCATCTTCATGGGGTTGGTCTTGTGGAGAATGGTGAAGGACGAGGCTGAGTTTATTTCTCAAGTCGGTTTTATTCACATTCTCCAACATCTTCCAAACACAGAAAGAGAATGAATCTACCCACATCTGTCCCTTTTATACCCAGGACATCAAACATACAGTCACATGGTACTTAATCCCAGTCACAATGTAACTTCCCCTCGATCTTAACTCACTCCACCTCCCAATCTCTGGCCGCTGGGAGAAATCCCCCAAGGCTATCTCTTTGCGTGCCAAAGACTAAACTTTCACACCCTCGTGTTATCTCCAGAACAGTTCAGTCCTTTGTTCCGTCTCAGATGTGAAGCCTAAGGTGGTATACGTATGAATCATACAATCATATACATATGTGCATATATGTGTGCCACATGACCCCCCCCCCCCCAAAAAAAAAAACGTCTAAGATGGAACAAATGTAATAACAGTTTGCAAGTCATGGTAAAATTACTGCACATCAGTCCAAATGTCGCTTGGGCCTCAGTCGCCTCCCATATCTGCTGTAAGCGGGCTTTATCACCCCCGCGGCGTCTTTCTGCTGTGGAGCTGCTGCCTGAGGATTAGAACTGTTAGTCAGTCTCTCTGGGTGTTCTGGGGAATGCTCTCTAGGGGGTCTTCCGCGCCGAGGAGCCTTAGCCAACTGCACAGTTTCGTCAGCTACCACAAAAGCGGGTTTGAGCCTATTTATGCCAATCATTTCTTTTCTGCCCCCCAAATCTAGCAAAAAATGCTTATCCCCTGTTTCCAGCACTCTATATGGTCCATCATAAGGTGGGCGTAAAGGTGGGTGATGGGCATCATGTCTGACAAAAACAAACTCCGCATTTTTTAAAGCCTTAGGCACAAAAACACGCGGAAAACTGTGGTGAACGGGGCCAGGTAGCGTGCTCGGGTCCGTGCTACTCTGTAACCGCTGAGCTGGGGAGCACTCTGGCGCCGGATTATCTGAGAGAAATTCCCCGGGCAGCTGAAGTGGCTGTAGGAAAACTAGCTCAGCTGGGGAGGCTTCTAAATCCTCTTTAGGTGCAGAACGCAACCCCAATAAAACCCATGGTAGCCTGTCCACCCAATTTGTATCCGTAAGCGATGCCCTGAGAGCTGCCTTCAATGACCTGTGGAAACGTTCGCATAACCCGTTAGCCTGCGGATTATACGCGGTTGTGCGGTGAATCGTCACCCCCAGGCTGCGGGCCATTGCTGACCAAAGTTCGGAAACAAATTGCGGGCCTCTGTCGGACGTAATGTCTGACGGAACTCCAAAACGCGCTACCCATGCTGTTAAAAACGCGCGCGCCACCTCCTCGGCTGTGGTTGATGACAGTGGGACCACTTCCGGCCAGCGCGTTGTGTGGTCAACCATTGTCAGAAGGTGTGTGCACCCCTGTGACGGCGGGAGGGGGCCTACGAGGTCCACATGAACATGATCAAACCTCTTAGCCGGGATTTGAAACGGCTCCAAAGGAGCTCTTGTGTGCCTGTGCACTCTGGCTCGTTGGCAGGCCGTGCAGGCTGCTGCCCACTCTCTAACTTGCTTGCGCAGGCTTGGCCATACAAATTTCTCTCCCACCATTTTGACCGACGCGCGCACTTCCGGGTGTGCCAGGGAATGAATCGAGTCAAAAACGCGGCGGCGCCACGCGGCCGGTACCACAGGACACGGTCGCCCAGTGGAGACATCGCAGATTAGGGGGGGGCATACCGTCTTGCAGCACCATGTTCTCCAGCCTTAACCCTGTTGGTCCAGACTGGAGCGCGTGCACGTCCGCGTCGCTAACCTGATCCGCGGCCATCGCTGCATAATCTATCCCTACGCGGACTGGGACCGCGCGCACTTCCGCGTCGCTAACCTGATCCGCGGCCAAGGCTGCAAAATCTACCCCTGCACGGGCTGGAGCCGCCACGGCACGCGAGAGGCAGTCTGCCACTACATTAAGTTTACCCGCTACATGCTAGATATCGGTAGTAAACTTCGAGATCACGGCCAGCTGTCTCTGCTGCCGGCCCAACCACGGTTCTTAAATCTTGGCCATCGCGAAGGTCAGCGGCTTGTGATCAACAAACGCGGTGAAACTGCGTCCCTCCAGCCAAAACTGGAAGTGGCGAATGGCCAAGTGGAGAGCTAACAACTCCTTGTCGAATGCGCTGTATTTTCGTTCACTATCGCACAAGGTCCTGCTGAAAAAGGCGAACGGTTGCCAAGCTCCTGCTACATACTGTTCCACGACTGCTCCAATGGCCACATCTGACGCGTCAGTGGTGAGCGCTGTGCGGGCCATTGGGTCTGGATGTGCCAACAATGCAGCGTTTGCTAGGGCTGTTTTGACTTCCGCAAATGCGCGCTCTCGCTCCGGAGACCATTCGATTTTGTTTGTGGGTTTTTGTTTTTTTAGTGCAGCATACAATGGTTGCATGAGCTGTGCTGCATGGGGGAGGAAACGGTTATATAAATTCACCATTCCCAAAAACTCCTGTAACGCTTTGACCGTTTGTGGCTGGGGAAAATTTGTTATTGCGCGCACTTTGTCGGGCAGAGGAACCGCTCCTTCTGGAGAGACGCGATGCCCCAAAAAATCAATCTGCGCCACCCCGAACTGACACTTCGCTGGGTTGATTATTAACCCGTGCTCTGCCTACCTCCGGAAAACTGCTGTGAGGTGGTTTTCGTGTTCGTCTTCGGACGTGCTGGCTACCAATATGTCGTCCAGGTAGACAAACACGAAGGGGAGGTCGCGCAGAACCGCGTCCATCATGCGTTGGAACGTCTGCGCCGCGCCTTTAAGCCCAAACGGCATGCGCAAAAACTCAAAAAGCCCGAAAGGAGTTATTACCGCTGTTTTGGGTATGTCCTCAGCGCACACTGGGACCTGGTGGTAACCGCGTACCAAGTCTATTTTAGAAAAAATGTGCGTCCCCGCCAAATGAACTGAAAAATCTTGGATGTGCGGGATCGGGTAGCGGCCGTGCGCTGTAGCGTTGTTCAACCTGTGAAAATCACCGCAAGGTCGCCACGAGCCATCAGCTTTTGGGACCATGTGAAGCGGTGAAGCCCATGGGCTCTTCGAACGCCTGATGATGCCCAACCTTTCCAGGTTGGCGAACTCCTCGTGCGCTATGGTCAGTTTAGCTGAATCCAAGCGCCGAGCTTTTGCAAAAACGGGTGGGCCGGTGGTAGTAATAAAATGTTCCACCCCGTGTTTAGCCACGGTCGCCGAAAATGTTGGAACCGTGAGTGCTGGGAACTGAGTGAGGAGTGTGTGGAACTTCCCACCTGCAGCTGTGACGTTGGCTTGTGCTGTTGGCGGGGCCACTCGAGCTGTACAGGGAATAGAATAAAAAGAGAGTGCATTAACCAGGCGTCTGTTAGCAAGATCAACTAACAAACCATGTGAGCACAAAAAATCAGCCCCTAACATGTTGAAATTGACTGCCGCTATGACGAAAGTCCACTCGAATGCACGGCAGTGTAAAGACAGAAGCAGAGTCCTCTCACCGAAGGTCTTAATCGCCGAGCCGTTCGCTGCTGACACCCCGGGGCCACTGGAAGGTGCCAGCCGATCAGCGTAGGAAGGTGTGATGAAACTCAGCTGGGAGCCTGTGTCCACGAGGAAATGCCTCCCCGAGCGTGCATCCTTCAGGTAGAGCAGCTTATTCTCCTCTCTGAGGGCCGCAGCTGCTACCGACCCCCGGTCTTGGTGTTTTCCCAAGCGCTTGAAATGGCACGGTGGAATGCACTTGCGTGCCCTCTCTGCGAAGTGGCAATGGTAGAAGCAAAGGACGTCGTCTGCTCCGTGTTTCCTGGCCCCTGCTGCCGCCGTCGTCGGTCAGTCTGGTGCTGCAGCCTCTGGCCCCCTGCCATCTCCGGACGTTGTGCCTAGCTCCGCTGCCGTGGCCGTAGCTGCGCGCTGTTTATTGGCATTGACGAGTCGTTGTGCCTCCTGGCCCAGCTTGTGGTAGTCTCGCCGGGCCAACAGTGGTGAACTGGCCAGGGTCACACTCACCGCTGACGGTAGGGTCCTGAGGAAAAGGTGGGTGAAGATGAAGTTATCATCTTGGGAGTCTCTCAGCCTCAACATCTTCCCCATCAGGTCTGCAGGTCTGTCGCTTTCAAATTCAGTCAGCGCCAGGAGACCTTCTGCTCGCTCCTCCACAGAGGGGGTGAAGTAACGGATGAGTGCAGCCTTCAACGTGCTGTACTTGTCGCTGTCCGGCGGGTGGTTGATCAGGTTCTCCACTCGCTGGGCTGTGTGGTTGTCCAGCTTTGCAACCACATGGTAGAACTTTGTGGCGTCTACCGAAATCCTCCGGAGGTTGAACTGCGCCTCGACCGCGTTAAACCAGGAGTGCGGATTGTTCTGCCAGAAGTCCGGTAGCTGAACTGTGGCTGCATCCATTTGGCTGGCTCCTGATGAGTCTGGCTCGGGAGAATTGCTTCAGCTCATAATACGTCTAAGGGTCACCAGTGTGGAGAATGGTGAAGGATGAGGCTGAGTTTATTTCTCAAGTCGGTTTTATTCACATTCTCCAACATCTTCCAAACACAGAAAGAGAATGAATCTCCCCACATCTGTCCCTTTTATACCCAGGACATCAAACATACAGTCACATGGTACTTAATCCCAGTCACAATGTAACTTCCCCCCGATCTTAACTCACTCCACCTCCCAATCTCTGGCCGCTGGGAGAAATCCCCCAAGGCTATCTCTTTGCATGCCAAAGACTAAACTTTCACACCCTCGTGTTATCTCCAGAACGGCTCAGTCCTTTGTTCCGTCTCAGATATGAAGCCTAAGGTGGTATACATATGAGTCATACAATCATATACATATGTGCATATATGTGTGCCACAGTCTCATTTAAAAGAAAACACTCTGAATTTTTTGGCAAAACAGTCATAATCTCTCTAAGTGCTCCTGCCACTGAGTAACAGTCATCTAAACATACTGAATTTGAAGAAAATAAAGTCCGCCTGAGTGTTTTTTTAGACACAAATGCTTGCAAATAACACACAGCTGTCAGATACTGGCTGGAAAATGCAACAGAAATGTAGAACCAAGTGTTATCCAGCTGAGGTCAAAATTTTGTAACAATACCACAAAAAATGAATATATTACACAGCTTTTTTCTCAGGTTGTTCCCAGGCATTTTTGAACATTTGGCACAGTTTGGAAAAACGTCTATAACTTTTGAATGCTTCAACATAGAAGCTTCATCTTGGGCTCTAATGAAAGGTGACACTCAGGGCTATCTTGTTAGGTATCCAGAAACACTGTCAGTAGTAATGACACAGAGAAAATGAAGTTTAAATATAAACACGATTTACTGAACAAAAATGTCAATATACAAAACATACTATTTACAAACAACAAATGTGAATATGAAGTCCTTTATATGTTATTGGCAATATGCCAGTTAAGGCCCTTTTCCACTAGCCTCACTTGGCCCTACACCGCACCACTCAGCCCACTTTAGGCGCTTTTCTACTAGCCCCAGCACCGGTTAAGCAGGTACTTTTTTCGTACCTGATCCAGGGCAGGGTCTAACCGGGCCGAGTAGGGCTGAGTAGGGCTGTGATATGACTTTAAGAGACCGGTTGCCGCTGATTGGTCAGGTTGTAACGTCATGAAAGCGACTTTTTCTGCTGAATTTACTCCAAGACCGCCATTTGTAATTGTTCAGCAGTGAACACAGTGCGCCCCTTTAATACGGTATATTATATTAATATACTGTATAATATACTTATATAATAATATACTCCTAATATTATATATTAGGAGGTGCGCAATTTTCTTTCTATATTAGGCAACGATCGCATCCAGCGCGAGTTGGACGGATCTACTTGAAATGCAGGTGTCCGAGCAGATGGCTTCTCAAGGGCACATCCGTACTGCCAAACAGTGTTGGGAGAAGCTGAAAAAGCTGAAAAGCGATTACCGAGCAGTGAAGGACCACATTGCTCCAAGTTCAGCGGATGGAAGGAGTGGAAGTGGTTCGCTGAGAGACATTGGGCTCCACACGGTCACGGTCACTGCCTTGGAAACCGTGGATGGTGAGTGTTTATTTGATATTGCGCATCTGTTCGCCACTTGATCCGTTCTATGCCAAGCTCACTGTTTTTAAGAAATAGGAAGGTTGTTAGATTGTGGGTAATGGTTGTTACTGAGGCTTGCGTATTGTTTTGCAGCCAACTGCAGATTCACGCTTGCTTTGTGTTAAGTATTAGCGCGAACAAAACGCTGAATTACGCTTATTGTATTCCGGTTAAAAACTTGAGAGTGTTGTGTACATGTTGCACTTTGGTGTTAAGTTTTAAATTGCGTGCATTTTTTTTCTAGAATCGCATTTCATATCACAGGGATCCACCTCAATGTAGATGACTGACACAGCGGACTCTCCTGACGCTGCGTCTGCGTGTGCGTCTGGCTGAGCGCCAGCTGGATCAGCTCCACATCACCAGCTCCATCTGGATCACGTTCAAGTGCCGGTAAGGCACAATAACCACGATTTTTTTTTTTTGGTTGAAACAGGTCCAGCAGCGGAAACCAGGGTCGAAAATCCATCCATCCATCCATCTTCTACCGCTTAATCCTTTACAGGTTGCGGTGGGGCTGGAGCCTAACAAGTTATGTACCAAATTGGGCTGCACGGTGGCGCAGTGGTTTAGCACTGTGGCAGCACAGTTTTACCCTCGGCCGGGGGATCACGGGGATCATGAGATCGTGGGTTCGATCCCAGCCCCCGACCAACAGTGAGCTGTGTGGAGTTTGCATGTTCTCCCCGTGTTGCGCGGGTTTACTCCGGGATTTCTCCGGTTTCCTCCCGCTTACCAAAAACATGTAGGTTTAGGGCGCTCGCACACGCAGCGACCAGCAGCCGGTGGCTTGTCACCAGACTGCAAACCAAGTCTACCTACGGGTACAAATAAGTAACAAAAAAAAAAAAAAATTGATTAATGCAATTTCCTGTAGCTGCATATTAATTAATTGAAAATGTCTTTTTAAATGTACAAAAAGGTTATTCTTTGGTCTTCACTTATCGGTGTTCCACAACCATTTTTAGGTGTGGTGATTGAAGTGCTGTTGTATCTCCTGTTTTATAAAAACAACTAAAGCTCATGAACTGCCGTTGAAATCAACATGCTTCATTGAAATGCTTTGCGTCAGCTGACTGTATTAACCCATTCAGATTTCTGCGGCCACACTACAAGCAACTAGTTTAAACATTACCCATCCATCCATCCATATTCTTAATCTTAATCCTTTTTAGTTTTGCAGGGGGGCTGCAGCTGAAGACAGCACCCTGTGTGTTGCAAAATCTGCTCTACTGAGGGGCAGCAACATGACAGTTCAGCTTATATACAGCAATGAAGCATAATATAATAGTGACATTCCACCACAGACTTTCACCTGTGTAATTCCATAATATATGTAGTGATCCAGCTTTAACGACCATGCCTTTCTGTCTTTCCATCTAGGCAAGACGAAAACAGACAACTCCCATCGCTGACCTTACATCAGCGATGGTCAACATGCATGACGAAGAGATGCGGGTCTTGGAACGGCAACATGACCAGCGGCAAGAATCAGGAGTACATGCAGCATTTGCGACAGGTGGCTGCAGATGTGCGGGCAGATGCGCATGAAGCCTTGGAACAGGACGCTGTGTTACGAAGGGAAGAGCTCGCAGAGATGTCATCGCCCAGTCTGTTTTTTTGTTTGTAAATTTTGCTTCTGGAATAAAATTGTATTGTTTGCATCAAAAGTCTGGTTTATCTGTTATGACACCGTATGAGAAAAGCCAATAATTACATACACATTCCATTCTCTGTTCACTCCACATGCTGCTGTTCATCAGGTCAGGTGTATAGTCTTCTAATGGTAATTTAATTTTTAACAACACAACAAAACGTAATGTCTTGGTAGGTTTTTTTTTTATTTTAAACAAATTTGCAGTGCTGAATCCATTTCTCTTGAACGGGTACATTTTTTAGGTTATAAGCAGTTGTACAGGTGTGCTTGAACTTGTAGACACTGCTAAAGGTAAGTACATGTAAGTTGAATGTTGCATCACCAGTCAAAATTTAATAAATTAAGAAGGAATCTAGCAAAAATTTGGCACTAATAACAGTAGACAGATTGGACAAGGATACACAACTGTGTTTTTGTTGCACACAACTGTTGTTACCAACAAGTGCAAAATTTATATTTCCTTTTCCCAAAAATTAAAAATCAATTTGTAAGTAAAAGTGGGAGACCTTTACATGGGAAAATATGACATGTATCAGCACATGATTTATAGTTCAATTTGCATTTCCACCTAAGCAAAAGTGGCTTGTCGAGCTGGATTTTTGTGAAGATGGCCTGTGCGGTGTTTCTGCATGTAATTACATACCTGTCAAGTGATACGGTTTCGCCCTATTTTAATACGGGGAAAATGCAATTTTAGCAAATACGGGCGTATTGCCATTTCTGTACGCTAAAGAGAAAAATATACGGGAAAAAAATTTGAGAGTGTGGGGAGGAACACGTGTGTGACCCCCACAGCAGGGCTGTCAGAGCGCTCAGCGTGAGCAATTATCACAACAGAAGTGTGGACTCATTAGGCTGATGGCTTCGCACCTTCTTAACAGATAAGCGTTATGAACAAGAGGACAGGTAGATGGACCATGCACAACATTTTATTTACAAAAAACATTTTTGAAATATGTATGCACATAAATGTGGACAAAATAGACAAGTATTGCATCGCATGTTATATTGTAACGTGCAGCTCAACATGGCGACGTCCCACCAGCAGGTTTGAACTCCCGCTCCGGAGTCCTGCACTCTACCTGTGTCGCCAATAGGGTCAGCCCACTTGTCAAGCCAAGTAGGGTGCTTATATTGAGTTCACTACAATATCACCACCCTGCTCCTCTGCTCTCTGTGCCGCTGCCACCACTGGTTCATCTACTGCATCATCCAATGTAGTGTCAAACGTCTCTCCATGACTCTCACACAGATTGTGCAGAGCACAACAAGTCAGCATCATAGATTTAACCAGTTTCATGTCACAGTCATTCCTCCTTCCTTCTCTCCTCGTCATCAGCCATGTTTGTTGTGGAGGATTCAGTCACGTGTGTTTCACGTCACGAGGGTGTGGCGCCGCCTGCTGTTCAACAAATCCCACCCACAGCAGGTGTGCCAGCAGGTGCGCCAGCAGTAGTTGAAAAGCAACTGAGGCTGAACCGAACCGAAGTGAGTAGAGCCGGGTTTGCAAACCGGGGCTGAGTGGGGCTAGTGGAAAAGCGCCTTTATTGTACCAGTCTCGTTTTGGGATCAAACAGAGAGGCACATCACAGGTGGAGCACTTGAGTGGTGTCTTTTTGCGGCAGTGCCTGCATAGTGCCCATCCATTTGTGCGGTGCTCTGAGATAAAGACAATTCAATTCAATTCAATTCAACTTTATTTATATAGCGCCATTTCACAACAACAGTCATCTCATAGCACTATCAACTGTAGGGGGGACCCCCACAGTTGCAGAAAGACCCCAGCAATCAGGCGATCCCCTGTGAGCAAGCACTTGGCGACGGTGGAGAGGAAAAACTCCCTTTTAACAATCCTGTGATGTGCAGTGGGTGTAGGATGAGGTGGTGTGGGTGTGGCTGATCGAGAGCGCACCTGTGCCAGCTGTTTAGCAAGGGTCTCCCGAAATACCTTCTGTCTCAGTGGCTTCTCTCCTCTTCCAGAGGCGAGTGCCTTGTGGAGGATGTAGGCATTGACGATGACAGTGTCCATGAAGTGGTAAAAAAAGCTCTTATACCACTTCATGGTCTTATGGAGAACACTGTAGTAGCCTATCAGGGCATCTGATAAGTCCACTCCACCCATGCACCTGAATGGACAAAAAACATAATTTTTAGAATAAAAGGAAAAAAACACTTCAATATATTACTCAAGCCAATTGTTACATTTTCAAATCATTACATGCCTGTTGTAGTCCTTTATGCAAGGCGGCACGGAGATGTCCTTTCTTGACCACTGCCCCTGTGCATCTTTCACCCTCCGGGACACAGTCTCTCCTGAGTGGGCACAAAGAAACATGCCACGTAAAAAATGTGTGGCCTTTTTTTACAAGAAAAAATAGCCTAAAGTGCAATAAAAATTATACTAAAATATTACATTTCTAGAGGGTAACAAACACCCCCCCACACACACACACACACACAAAGAAACATGCCACGTAAAAAATGTGTGGCCTTTTTTACAAGAAAAAATAGCCTAAAGTGCAATAAAAATTATACTAAAATATTACATTTCTAGAGGGTAACAAACACCCCCCCCCACACACACACACAAAGAAACATGCCACGTAAAAAATGTGGCCTTTTTTTTTTACAAGAAAAAATAACCTACAGTGCAATAAAAATTATACTAAAATATCTGCAATGCAGAGGATAACAACTACCCCCCCCCCACCCCCGCTACAGAGGAACTCGGAACACAAAGAAACTTGTGGCCATGAGGGACCGTTGTAATTACCGATCGGTCAAAAGTCATTTTTATTACTATTCTCACTGATAAAGAATAATTTAGCTATAACACTTACCTGTCCACAACAGCAGTGTTGTTGGCGAACATCTGTTGTCGAAGTTCCTCATTGTCAGACGAACATGAAGCTGGTCCGGTTGTTACTGACTCATTCTTCTGGTCCCCCGACCCGGTCAAACCATCTCCGCTTCCATGCTTGCGGTTTTTGTGAGCCATTTTTCAAAACAAATAACAATAGTAATAAAAAAAGACTGGCTAATGGCTGAGAGTGGCTAATGCTACCGTTACACACAGGTGTCAATGTGAGTCACCCAGCGGCTTAGGCAAAAGAGATTTTATGCAGGGAGACGCACGTCAGTCGTCGAACTTCTCTGCTTCAGTTGGCTCGTATTCGCGGTCATTGGTAGGCAGGTCCTTCTTGCTAGGTTTTCAGTCATTGGTTCTTCAAGGTTTCAGAAACCCAATTCAAGGCTCTTATTAGAGGTCAATCAAATCTAAACCAATCAAACACTCCTTTGGCTTTCTGTTTACAGCTGTGTCTGTACTGGAAGAACGGAAATGCAGCTTTTTTTTTCAGTGCGCACTGAGACGCACTAGGACGCAGAGACGTGACCGCCCGCGGAATCTCCCGAGTTCATGTGGATAAACAAACTCTCACGCGGTTTCCTCATTCTACCGTGCAAAACTGTACTGAACCGCAGCTAACGGCCTCCTGCCTTATTTTTTCTCCTGTTTATACAGGAATTTAACTGTTATGGGTTCGCACCCTAGACCGGACCTGCAACACTTGCAACTTTTTACATTTTCATCTTTTTTCTTGTGATTTTCCAATGTTCATGTGGTTGCTGGTTAAATTTTTATCCGATATCCTTATAAATTGTAATTTGCAACTTTCTTCCTTCACATTTGAATCTTTTTTCCATAAAATTTTCAACTTTTTTCTTATTAATTTGCAATGCTCATCTGGATTTTATTCAGTGTATTTAAGTTGTAATTTGCAACTTTTTTCCTGTAAATATGCAGCTTTTTTTTCTTGCAAGTCAGCAACATTTTCCTGTAAATTTGCAACTATTTATGTTATTCAGTTGTAATTTGCAGCTTTTTAAGTTGGCCTCTTTTATCAAGTTTTTGCTGCTGTTTTCTTTCAAATTTGTACCTAATTTACCATTCCCCTTGTTAAAAAGTAATAACTGGCCTACTATGTCTCCCAGATGCAGTAGCAGTGTGCATTATTCAGACCATAGCAACAGAATGATGTCATCACCATGACCCAGTCTATATAAGCAGGTGCACAGGTTCTCTTGCCCCTTTCTGTACTTGGATGCTGACAACTAGCAGAGCTTTCACCAGCGATTTCACCAACTACTGCTGGATTTTGAAGTTTCCCAGCAGAGACCCACTGGACCAGCTTTGAGGATCTACATCAGCAGAGGACCAGGGAACCTGTCATCGGACAGAGGAAGCCACCCAGACCTTCTGAGGAAGACCAGCAGCTAACTAAACCACAGAACTAGTGCCCACTGGTAGGAAACTGCTTCAGTTATACAGTATTATTAACTCTGTAGGTGATACATTTTGCTGGTATAGCTCCATACAAACATTGAACATAATTTCAGTTAAGAATATTGGAAGAAAATGGTTGATTTAAAGGTTTTTCTGTCAGATGTGTAGTGTTGTGTTTGAGGAACAGAGGCTTGCAGTGAGACTGTCTGTAGTTGGTTTTGCCACATGGAAATTAGCAGGAAGCATTTAAACTAGTTTAACAGTGGTGTAGTGATTTAATAAAGTGCTGAATTTGGCTTGAAGGTATTGAGTTTGTGGAGTTAGTGCAAAAAATGTGTCAATTCAAGATGGCGCCCAGGTCTTTGTTTGTTTTGTTGCCATGGCAATTAGAACAGTTGATTTTTTTTTTTTTTTTTTTTTTTTTTTAGGACGTTTTTAAAAAATGCAATGTTTGGTTACCATGGCACTTTTAGAACTGACTGCTGTGTTTAAATGTTCTCTCATTAACTACACAACTTTCTTCTCAAATTTATGACTTTGTTCTCATAAATTAGCAATTTTTTAATTGTAGATTTGCAACTTTTTTCCTCATGAATCTGCAAATTTTTTCACGTTGATCTGAAACTTTTTCCCACAAATTTGCAGCTTTTTCTCATAATTTTGAATTTTTTTTCCTGTAAATTTTCATATTCCCATAAATTTGCAATTTTCTTGTAAAGTTGCAACTTTTTTCTGTAAATGTTCAACTTTTGCTCATAAATCTGCAACTTTTTTTTTTGTAAATTTGACTTTTTGCTCAAAAGTTTGGAAATTTTTCCCTGTAGTTTTTTTTGTAGCTTTTTTCTCATAATTTACAACCTTTTTTTTCTCAAATATTTGACTTTTTTTTATCATAAATATGCAACTTTTTTAAAAAAAATTTAATTTGCACATTTTTTCCTTGTGAATTTTCAACTTTTTCCACATAAATCTGCAACCTTATTCTCAGAGATTTGTAACTTTTTTCTTAAAAATGTCTGACTTTTTGTTAATTAATTTGCATTTTTTTCTTGTGAATTTTCTACTTTTGATCGGAAACTTGTTTTTTTTTCCCTGTAAATTTTCCAACGTTTTTCCTAATAAATTTGCAGCTTTTTCTCATAAATTGGTGACATTTTTCCCATAAATTTTTAGAATTTTTTCATGTTTTTTTTTAAACTTTTTTCTCATAGATTTGCAAATTTCTCAAAAATTTGACTTTTTTCTCTTCAATTAAAAACTTTTTTTCTTCAGAATTTTTGACTTTTCTTATAATTTAGAATTTTTCTTATAGATTTGCAACTTTTTTTCTCCTAGATTTGCAACCTTATTCTCATAGATTTATAACTTTCACATAAATTTTCAACCTTTTTCTCAGAAATTTGTCTTTTTTCTCTTAAGTTAAAAACTTTTTTCTCAAGAATTTGACTTTTTTTTTAAAATTTGCATTTTTTTCTTGTAGTTTTGCAACTTTTTTCCTCATTAATTTTCAACTTTTTTCTCATAGATTTGCAACTTTTTTTCTCAAAAATAAACTTTTTTCTTAAGAATTTGATTTTTTTTCTCATAAATTAGCATTTTTTTTCTTGTAGATTTGCAATTTTTTTACCTGATAAATTGCAGTTTTTTCCCATTGATTTCCAACTTTTCTCCCATAAATTTGAGACATTTATTCCTGTAAATTTGCAACTTTTTTCTTGTAACTTTGCAACTATTTTCCCTGTAAATGTTCACCTTTTTTCCTAAGTGTTCTTTTTCATAAATGTGTAACCCTCATCTGCTGTTTAAATTTTTAGTCAGTGTAATGAAATTGTAATTTGCAGCTTTATTATTTAAAAATTTGCATCTTTCATCATATCTTTGTACCTTTATTCTTGCAAATTTGTACTAATTTACATTTACACATTTGTACCTCATGCTAAAATAAATTAAAATAAGATCCCAGCGGATGCCGTTTCCTCATGACCTCTGAAGCTTCACGATTTCAAAACATGCCACTGAAATATCATTAAACAATGCGCTTCTGATGGTAGACCTCCTTTTCCCTGATCAAAAGCGGATTCTTATGGAATGCACTATAATGGTAATGCGCATTAGATTGTGCGCCATCATACCTCTTTGAAATGAGACCCTGTCTGCAAGCGCATAGCGAGCGCACTGTCTACTGGTAATTTGATGTGGTGACGCAAAGTGAAAAAAATCAGACAACGCGCTGACAGAAACTAACAAATACACTGGCGTCCAATGGGAAGTGTGTTGAAAAGTCCGCCGATGATCGTCCTAATAGGGGCCAAAGGGTGACTAATAGAATGGGTTGGTATGGGAGCTTAGCTTTAGCCACTATCAAATGACACAGGACAACAGCACGGCATCAACTGTCTGTCATCATCGTTTTAACTAGCAGTGAGCTGTGAGCTACAAGCCACTAGTGATGTTTCGCTCGACCCCGCCCACTCGAGACTGATTCAAGCAATATAACACGGAAGTGTCGTGAGCAGAGTGTCGAGCGCTGTGTCAATGTGCCCACAATCATGTGACCGTAGTGAACGAGACCTCGTGACATCACGTGATTTGAGACCTGGCGAGAAATTTGAGAGGGCTGGGCGTTGCATACGTTCCTGCAAGCCCTCAAGTCACATGCCTCGCTTGCTACGGTCACGTGACTGTGGGCGTGCTGAAACAGCGCTTGACGCACTGCTCATGATGAAAAAACAATTGCAAGAGACATTGGGCAGCTCCTATTACTATATTTTTTGTGAAAGTTCTGATTTCGTAACTGTTGGTAATCTTTATCCTCATCGAGAGTTTGTATGTTGTATTTTATTCTACTAAATTAAAAAAAACTGCTTATGACACTTCCCGCTTTATATTGCGTGAATCAGTGTTGAGTGGGCGGTGTCGAGCCTGTAGCTGTCTTACCGGCCACTGCTGAAATTCACCAGCCATTGGCCGGTGTTAATATCAAGCCCTGTATACTATCTATCTATAAAATCAGATTTTTTTCAATGAAAATTGTATTTCCAGAGTTTTGCCAGCAATGACTACAAATTCTGAAAGCTGTCTTATCATTTAACAGATTATATGGAGGGTGACGTAATTAAAGTCAATTAAAATGATAGATGACAGAATTTTTACAAGGCTGTCTGAGAAAATGACAAAAAGTGCACTGCAACCTGTGATATAGAGTATTGGCTTTTTTCAATTTTTCAACTCAAATGCAGTTCTGACAGTCAGCCACCAGATGGCAGTCTTTATTAGATGTGTCCTAACACCGTCGCTCATGAAGCAGTTGTGTCAAAGCTGCTCATTGTTTCATGAGGCCTTGGTTTTAACATCACTGCTAGCCACTCGATCTGCTTTTTTTCTCTCTGGCTCTAAAGGCTCAACTTCATCTTAGCTTGAACACTACTGCCACCATGTGGTCAAAGGTAGTTAGAGAAAACACATGAATGAATAAATTCAGTATGTTAGATCTGAAACACAACAACAATATGATGAACTGTTTTTCTCAATTTCTTAAACTAAATTAATGAAATGAATTACTGTACTATGAACCAAAAAGATGCAACATGGGTTTATAGATTAAATCTAAAAATGACTCTATATGGAGCTATAAGGGTTTCACCCAACAGCGATGACGTGTATGTACTGACAGAGGTGGGTACTTTATATTTACTTGAGTATAGATACTCGGGTGACGTTTTCACCATATTGTTCTCTCATGACTCTTCCAGTACATTTTCACAATTTTCTGTTCTGGTTCAGAAAATATTTGATTCATGTCTATTTCTGTGATTTGGATCATATTAGAGGACACATGAGGCCAGTTTGTATTTGATATTCCTCAGACTGACACATTTTAGAGGAAAAATCTCATGAAGGTGTCTGCAGATCCTGAATGTCTTAAAAAGCCTTCAGTTAATAGGTCCAAAATTAAAACTTTAATTTTCCTTAAAAAATAATATGACTCCTTATGTCGGCATTTGAAAGTTCCTAAAAAAAAAAAAAACAACATACATGATAACATATGGAAAATTATTTATTGTAAATTTGTGGCTTTTTAATAATTTGTAACGTTATAAAATTTTGAAATTTTTTTTTTGCTTTAAAATTTAAATTTTTCACGTAAATTTGTGATTTTTTTTTCCACAAAAAAATTGACTTGTTAATGTAAATTTGGAACTGTGCATATATAATTTTGTGACTTTTTTGATATAATTTTGTGGCTTTTTTCATATAAATTAGGGAGTATTTTGTTGTAAATTTTTCCTTTTTTCACATAACTATGGCATTTAATATGTAATTTTTCCCTACAAATTTGCTCTTTTTCTTGTAAATGTACAACTTTTTTCATATTAAGTTGCCAGTTTTGATTTTTATGGCACAGTCTAGTTATTAGGGTTCTGTAATATAAATGTGTTTTTAATGTGTGCCCTGATTTGTTTCTCAGTTGTTTTTATGTTTTAACAATCCAGTTCTCTTCCCATGATGAATTTATCTTAAGGCACACCATGACCTGGACAATATGACCTGTTTCTAGAAACTGTTTTCCTTAGCACAGCAAGTTTCTCACTCCTTAAATCACTGTTGCATGCTTATGAAACAAAGGCGTGACCTTTATTCCTCATGTGTGTGTGTGAAATGTAGCAGGTGTTCAGTTCACAGTATGTTTTGGGAACCGGGCAGAGTTGAATTGCCTGGGAGCAGGAATTGGCCCTTCCTGCTCCCCACGCAATTCTATGATGGGAGGGGGGCTTGCTCAGAACAGAGATGGCCACTCTGTTCTGTGCCTAGCCTTCCTTCAAAAGCAGGGGTTTTTTCCCGACACTTTAGAGTCTGCTGTGGATTTTCGCGCGGATGCCCAGCTTTGATCAATGCGTTCTTGCCAAAAGACTGATAAAAGGCTCTCCGGTCTCTGCTGTATCATTGGTAAGAGCTGATGAACAATGACATGAAATGCATGAAAATGATGTGTTACATGAAATGCATTGATCCTGTGTATGTGATGAAGGAGATCTGTCACTGTGGGGAATAAAAGATACAGTTTATTCTAGCCGTTTGGTCTCAGTGTGTCACTTTCTTTCCTGTGCACCGACTTCTCACGAACCTGTCTAAATATTTTCATAAAACAGGTTCCAAGCAGCTATGCTGCAGAAATCATCTTCTTCTCCACTAAAAGTGCATGGGAAGCAAAAATGGTAATATGTGGAAACTTGAAATTTTGATCAGAACCTCTCCCCACTTCTCAGAGATAAAAACATCAATGCACTGCATACATAGATGAGTCTGTAATAAACAGTTTTATATTTGTCCAAATACACACATGGACAAAATTGTTGGTACCCCTCTGTTAATGAAAGAAAAACCCACAATGGTCGCAGAAATAACTTGAATCTGACAAAAGTGGTAATAAATAAAAATTCTATGAAAATTAACCAATGAAAATCAGACAATGCTTTTGAATTGTGGTTCAACAGAATTATTTTAAAAAACAAACTCATCAAACAGGCCTGGACAAAAATGATGGTACCCTTAACTTAATATTTTGTTGCACAACCTTTTGAGGCAATCACTGCAATCAAACGATTTCTGTAACTGTCAATGAGACTTCTGCACCTCTCAGCAGGTATTTTGGCCCACTCCTCATGAGCAAACTGCTCCAGTTGTCTCAGGTTTGAAGGATACCTTCTCCAGACGGCATGTTTCAGCTCCTTCCACAGATGTTCAATAGGATTTAGATCAGGGCTCATAGAAGGCCACTTTAGAATAGTCCAATGTTTGGCTCTTAGCCATTCTTGGCTGTTTTTAGCTGTGTGTTTTGGGTCATTATCCTGTTGCAAGACCCATGACCTGCGACTGAGACCAAGCTGTCTGACACTGGGCAGCACATTTCTCTCTAGAATACCTTGATAGTCTTGAGATTTCATTGTACCCTGCACACACTCAAGACACCCTCTGCCAGATGCAGCAAAGCAGCCCCAGAACATAACAGAACCTCCTCCATGTTTCACAGTAGGGACAGTGTTCTTTTCTTGGTATGCTTCATTTTTGCGTCTGTGAACATAGAGCTGATGTGCCTTTGCCAAAAAGTTCCAGTTGTGTCTCGTCTGTCCATAGGACATTCTCCCAGAAGCTTTGTGGCTTGTCAACATGCAGTTTGGCAAATTCCAGTCTGGCTTTTTCATACCTGCCAACCACTCCGGTTTTGCCGTAATGGTTCCGGTTTTCAAGACCCCATTCCGGGTTACAGTTTTATTAATCAAAATTACGGTTTTTCACTAAAAATTCAGTCAAAAATTTTAAATCGTAAAAAAACACGAAAGCAATTCCAAACACGAGATCGCTAGGAATCGTATCTAAATTTAGAACATAGTAGCGTCAGTAGCGTTTCTTTTCGTGGTTCGCTGCTACGCTTTACCTGAAGCGTTTGCTAAGCTAACGCTATCGCTATTGAGGTTTCTATTCTCGCGCGAAATCCCGGAGAGGCGTGCGTACATGGCGAGATGTAAACACGCTGTAAACTGCTGCAGACGTTCGCTCGACTGCACTTCAACCCTGGCAAATGGACCATGGATTATACAATTCAACATAAACATCTAAAGAGACAAAACAAAAGAGAAACATCTAAAGGGAGAATACATTTTATATAATGCCTAAGATTCTGAAGAACATGTGCTGTGTAATTGCAAGCCTTGTCATGCTTGGTGTATCATGTAAACACATAAAATATCAGAGCGATTTTGCCGTCATTACGCACGTGTCTGTTAAACAGTGCTAGTATACCCTGCTGATATTTCTAGTCTTCTAGTTACCTCCGCCAAGGAGGTTATGTGATCATCAGCATTGGTTTGTCTGTTTGTTTATTAGCAAGATAACTCAAAAAGTTATGGACGGATTTTCATGAAGTTTTCACAGATTGTCAGAAATGGGGTATCCTACAGATGATTACATTTTGGTGGTGATCCGGATCACCGTCTGGATCCAGGAATTTTTTAAAGGATTCTTTTTTTTTTTATTTAACATTGCGAGATAGGGCCATTTTCAATATTTTATTTATGATGTTAAACACTGTATGGGGGGAACTGTGGCGCTTGGCGGAGGTCTGCGCTCTCCGAGTGCTTTTCTAGTATTCATAATGCATCACATCTGGCCTATTCAAAGTTCTATGCAGTGTTAAGATAGTCTTTTGAATGCAAATTTAATGAATGAATGAATGAATCTTTATTTCGGATAGATTAAAAGTAAAGATTAAAAAGAAACAGAATAATATAACAAAGGCAAAAAAATCCAACAAGGTCAAATTAAACAATAACTCCTCTGATTATACAGTTCAACATAAGTTATCTGAAATGGGTGATGGCTGAAGCCGCAGCTTATATTGCCCACCCATATTCCATCCAAGAATTCAAAAGAAAAACAAAACAAGAGCGATTACAATTCGGAACAAAGCTAAGACAAAATGTGACAAAAAAAAAAACTAAGTAACAGCACAACGCAGACTGGATATGACAATTCTTATGTGATTTTACATGTCATCTTGGATATATGTTTGGAGTATTTCTTCCTTTAGTTTTTGTTTAAATTGTCCAAGCGTTGTACATGATTTTAATTCAGGTCCAAAATCGTTCCATAATCTGACTCCTTGCACTGAAACACAGTGTTGCTCGGTGGTAGTTCTCACTGAAGGTTTTTGAAATATACATGTTCCTCTGAAATGATATTGTTTCTCCCTTATTTGGAACAACTTTTGGATATTTGCGGGCAGTGATAGATTCTTAGCTTTAAACATTATTACTGCAGTTTTAAAGTCAACCAGATCTTTCAACTTGAGAGCTTTTAATTTAAGAAAAAGTGTGTTTGTTGGTTCCCTGTAAGCAGCTTTGTTTATTATTCTAATAGCTCTCTTCTGAAGCATAAAGACTGGATATATGTTTGTTTTATATGTATATCCCCATACTTCAGTACAATATGTCATGTATGGGAGTGTTAATGAATGATACAAAGTATATAATGTGGGTTGTTGATTCAGCAAATATTTCGCTCTGTGTAGTATTGCAATTGATTTAGATATTTTACCTTTAATATAATTAATATGTGACTTCTATGTCAAATGCTGCACGGTGGCGCAGTGGTTTAGCACTGTGGCAGCACAGTTTTACCCTTGGCCGGGGGATCGCGGGGATCATGAGATCGTGGGTTCGATCCCAGCCCCCGACCAACAGTGAGCTGTGTGGAGTTTGCATGTTCTCCCCGTGTTGCGCGGGTTTACTCCGGGATTTCTCCGGTTTCCTCCCGCATACCAAAAACATGTAGGTTTAGGGCGCTCGCGCACGCAGCGACCAGCAGCCGGTGGCTTGTCACCAGACTGCAAACCAAGTCTACCTACGGGTACAAATAAGTAACAAAAAAAAAAAAAAAAAAGCTAATATTTGTTTGACACTGCGGCCCCTGGACCCCGGCTAGCTACTAGGCTTTTCAGGTTTGAAAGTTGAAGAAATATGAGGTTGTTAGCTACATTCTAACTTGATTTAATGCTAATAATTGCTTGGCGTCGGGGGGCTTCGCCCCCCTGAACCCCTCCCACCAGGACTTTGTCCTGGACCTACCGGGGCCTGCGGCCCCTGGACCCTGGCTAGCTACTAGGCTTTTCAGGTTTGAAAGTTGAAGAAATATGAGGTTGTTAGCTACATTTAACTAGATTTAATGCTAATATTTGTTTGGCAAATATTAGCATTATTATTATTAGCATTAGCATTATTAGCATTAGCATCGACCCCTGGACCCCGGCTAGCTACTAGGCTTTTCAGGTTTGAAAAGTTGGCAGGTATGCTTTTTTATGATTTGTTTTCAACAGTGGTGTCCTCCTTGGTCGTCTCCCATGAAGTCCACTTTGGCTCAAGCAACGACGGATGGTGCGATCTGACACTGATGTACCTTGACCTTGGAGTTCACCATGAATGTGTTTAGAGGTTGTTCTGGGCTCTTTTGTTACCATTCGTATTATCCATCTCCTCCTTCGGCCACATCCAGGGAGGTTGGCTACAGTCCCGTGGATCTTAAATTTCTGAATAATATGTGCAACTGTAGTCACAGGAACATCAAGCTGCTTGGAGATGGTCTTATAGCCTTTACCTTTAACATGCTTGTCTATAATTTTCTTTCTAATCTCCTGAGACAACTCTCTCCTTTGCTTCCTCTGGTCCATGTTTAGTGTGGTACACACCATGTCACCAAACAGCACAGTGACTACTTGTCACCCTTTAAATAGGCCGACTGACTGATTACAAGTTTGTAGACACCTGTGATGTTAATTAGAGGACACATCTTGGTTGAACATGTCCCTATGGTCACATTATTTTCAATCTTTTCTAGGGGTACCATCATTTTTGTCCAGGCCTGTTTCATGAGTTTGTTTTTTAAAGTAATTCTGTTGAATCACAATTCAAAAGCATTGTCTGATTTTCATTGGTTAATTTTCATAGAATTTTTATTTATTACCACTTTTGTCAGATTCAAGTTATTTCTGTGACCATTGTGGATTTTTCTTTCATTAACAGAGGGGTACCAACAATTTTGTCCACAGCTGTATCTTGAGAACAGCTGGGCCGAGACTAAAATTTCTTTCATCATTCTATTCACTCAAACCTTTCACAACTTTTTGTCAATAGTGGCAAACTGAAAATTAAGTTTTCCGCACCATACAGTGCATCCGGAAAGGATTCGCAGCGCTTCACTTTTTTATTAATTTACATTTTTTTCTTGTTAATTTTCTACTTTTTTCTCAGAAATTTTTTTTTTCCTGTAAATTTTCCAACCTTTTTCTCGTAAATCTACAACTTTTTCCACATAAATCTGCAACCTTTTTCTCAAATTTGTGACTTTTTTCTCATGAATTTAAAACTTGTAAGAATTTGTGACTTTGTTCTCATAAATTAGCAATTTTTTAATTGTAGATTTGAACTTTTTTCACATTGATCTGAAACTTTTTCCCATAAATTAGCAACTTTTTCCTCATAAATTTGAATTTTTTTTCTTGTAAATTTTCATATTCTTTTAAATTTGCAATTTTCTCATAAAATTGTAACTTTTTCCCCTGCAAATGTTAAACTTTTTCCCCGTAGATTTACAACTTTTTTTTTTTAAAACTGACTTTTTTCTCATAAATCTGCAACTTTTTTCACAAATTTGTAACTTTTTTTCCCTCTTAACTTTTATTTTTTTAAAGAATTTGTGGCTTTTTTCCTCATAAATTAGTGACAAAAAAGTTGCAGATTTATGAGGGAAAAAGTTACAAATTTACAAGAAAAAATTCTAGTTTGCTATTTTTTCCCATATATTCGCAACTTTTTCTCATTAATTGGTGACATTTTTTCCCGTACATTTTCAGATTTTTTTAAAATCTTTTTTCCTCATAGATTTGCAAATTTCTCAAAAATTTGTGACATTTTTCGCTTCAGTTAAAAACTTTTTTCTTCAGAATTTTTGACTTATAATTTAGAATTTTTTTATTATAGATTTGCAACTTTTTCTCCTATATTTGCAACCTTATTCTCATAGATTTATAACTTTCACATAAATTTTCAACCTTTTTCTCAGAAATTTGTCTTTTTTCTCTTAACCACTTGCGCTCCGTTGTTCTGCGGGCGGGCAAGTCTCTGCGTCCTAGGGCGCACGAGACGCATAGTCTCGTGCGCATAGTCGCATATGCGCATATGGACGCATAGTCCAGATTGTGGTGATGTAGGTGGTGTTGGCGTCCAAGCGCCACTGAAAAAAAAAAAAGCTGCAGACACAGCCGCGAACAGATTAGTTCATCTGATTGACCTCTCATTCGACTAATAAGAGCCTTGAATTGGGTTTCTGAAACCTTGAAGAGCCAATGAATGAAAACCTAGGAAGGAGGACCCACCTACTGTGAATGCAGGAGCCAATTGAAGCACAGAAGTTCGGGCTGGTGAAGAGAGATTTACTGTTGCAGCTGATGGAAAAAACAGGACGCTGGACAAATCTGCTACAGACCCAGCAGCATGGAGACCACCCACAAGTGGGACCTGGACTCATTCCAGCAGAATAGACGTTTAGGATTCTCTTCCGTCATCATAGACCGACGGAGGCCGACGACAAAGGTCGTAAATCATTCACCAAAACGGCAATAATGGAATTATGTTTTGATCGGGATCCACGAGCGGACCAGTGTCGCGTTCGTCTGACAATGGGGAAGAGAAGTTCGCCAGGACTCTGCTGCTGTGAAGAGGTAAGGTGTTATAAGCTAAATTATTATTTCTCCCTGAAAACTGTAATCCAAAAATGACTTTTGACCGATCGGTAAATTACAACTGTACGGCGCATGAAGTACGAAGTGCGTGCGCCGCGATAAACGGTTCATTTGCCGTGTTCAGATCGTGAATGCCCCCCCCCCGGCTGCAGAAGAGGAGCGGGGCGGGCGTTCACGGTCTGAACGCCCCCCGGTCCGCTGGGGGAATCATATGAGTCTATTCCGTCATGTAGCGATGGGACATCCTCTGTAGCGAGGGGGGGAGACAACCCCCCCCCACACACACACACAGTAGCGAGGGGGGGGGGAAAGCCGCTGTGACAGCGTTGCTGTGGAAACATGCAACGACTGTAATCCGTCATGTAGCGAGGGCCGAACTCCGTCCTTTGTAGCGGGGGGGGACAACCCCCCCCCACACACACACACACACAGACACAGCCCTGAATGTGACCTTTCATTAGAGCCCAAAATGAAGATTCTACATTGAATCATTCAAAAGTTACAGACGTTTTTTCCAAACTGTGCCATTTGGCACAGTTCCAAAACGCCTGGGAACAGCCTGAGAACAAAGCTGTGTAAAATATTCATTTTTTGTGGTATTGTTACCAAATTTGGATCTCAGCTTGATAACACTTGGTTCTACATTTCTGTTGCATTTTCCAGCCGGATCGGACAGCTGTGTGTTATTTGCAAGCATTTGTATCCAAAAAAAAACCGTGGCCAAATTTATTTTCTTCAAGTTCAGTATGTTTAGATGACTAACTCAGTGGCCGGAGCACGTAGAGAGATTATGACTGTTTTGCCAAAAAATTCAAAGTGTTTTCTTTTAAATGAGACCAACCCCATGAAGATGCTGCAAAGGGTTGAAGAACAGCTTTCGATTTACTTTGGGCATGTTATTTTTTGGCATTTTTAGGAAAATTGCCCGGAGTGCAAGGGGTTAAGTTAAAAACTTTTTTCTCAAGAATTTGTGACTTCTTATAAATTTGCATTTTTTTCTCATAGATTTGCAACTTTTTTCTCAAAAATTAAAAACTTTTTTCTTAAGAATTTATTTTTTTCTCATAAATTAGCAATTTTTTCTTGTAAATTTGCAACTTTTTCCCTGTAAATGTTCACCTTTTTTCCTAAGTGTTCTTTTTCATAAATGTGTAACCCTCATCTGCTGTTTAAATTTTTAGTCAGTGTAATGAAATTGTAATTTGCACCTTTATTATTTAAAAATTTGCATCCTTCATCATATCTTTGTACCTTTATTCTTGCAGATTTGTACTAATTTACATTTACACATTTGTACCTCATGCTAAAATAAATTAAAATAAGATCCCAGCGGATGCCGTTTCCTCATGAGCTCTGAAGCTGCATGATTTCAAAACATGCCACTGAAATATCATTAAACAATGCGCTTCTGATGGTAGACCTCCTTTTCCCTGATCAAAAGCGGATTCTTATGGAATGCACTATAATGGTAATGCGTATTAGATTGTGCGCCGTCATACCTCTTTGAAATGAGACCCTGTCTGCGAGCGCATAGCGAGCGCACTGTCTACTGGTAATTTGATGTGGTGACGCAAAGTTAAAAAAATCAGACAACGCGCTGACAGAAACTAACAAATACACTGGCGTCCAATGGAAAGTGTGTTGGGAAAGTCCGCGGATGATCATCCTAATAGGGGCCAAAGGGTGACTAATAGAATGGGTCGGTATGGGAGCTTAGCTTTAGCCACTATCAAATGACTGAACAAGCTTCCTCTTGCTTTAACTGTTGAATACGCTCTGTACATTCTTACAGGACAACTGCACGGCATCAACTGTCTGTCATCATCGTTTTAACTAGCAGTGATCTGTGAGCTACTAACCACTTGATCTGCTTTTTTCTCTCTGGCTCTAAAGGCTCAACTTAACCTTAGCTTGAACACTACTGCCACCGTGTGGTCAAAGGTAGTTATAGAAAACACATGAATGAATAAATTCAGTATGTTAGATCTGAAACACAACAACAATATGATGAACTGTTTTTCTTAATTTTTCAAACTAAATTAATGAAATGAATTACTGTACTATGAACCAAAAAGATGCAACATGGGTTTATACATTAACCCTTTGCACTCTGGTCAATTTCTCTAAAAACGCCTAAAAATAACGTACCCAAAGTAAATCAAAAGCTGTTCTTCAACCCTTTGCAGCAAATCTGCAACCTTTTTCTCAAATTTGTGACTTTCTCATAAATTAGCAATTTTTTAATTGTACATTTGAACTTTTATCACATTGATCCGAAACTTTTTCACCATAAATTTGCAACTTTTTCTCATAAATTTGAATTTTTTTTTCCTGTAAATTTTCATATTCTCATAAATTTGCAATTTTCTCATAAAATTGTAACTTTTTTTCCTGCAAATGTTCAACTTTTTCCCCATAGTTTTACAACTTTTTTTAACCCCTTGCACTCTGGTCAATTATCCTAAAAACACCTAAAAATAACGTGCCCAAAGTAAATCAAAAGCTGTTCTTCAACCCTTTGCAGCATCTTCATGGGGTTGGTCTCATTTAAAAGAAAACACTTTGAATTTTTTTGGCAAAACAGTCATAATCTCTCTAAGTGCTCCTGCCACTGAGTAACAGTCATAACATACTGAACTTGAAGAAAATAAAGTTCACCTGGGTGTTTTTTTTTTTAGATACAAATGCTTGCAAATAACACACAGCTGTCAGATCCGGGCTGGAAAATGCAACAGAAATGTAGAACCAAGTGTTATCCAGCTGAGGTCAAAATTTTGTAACAATACCACAAAAAATGAATATATTACACAGCTTTTTTCTCAGGTTGTTCCCAGGCGTTTTTGAACTGTGCCAAACGGTGCCAAATGGCAGTTTGGAAAAACGTCTATAACTTTTGAATGCTGAAACATAGAAGCTTGATCTTGGGCTCTAATGAAAGGTGACACTCAGGGCTGTGTGTGTGTGTGGGGTTGTTTATTCTTTCATGAATGAATGAATGAACAAACAAGCCCCCACACACAAAGAAGCATACCATGTAAAAAATGTGTGGCCTTTTTTTTACAAGAAAAAATAACCTACAGTGCAATAAAAATTATACTAAAATATCTGCAATGTAGAGGAAAACAACTCCCCCCTCCCCCGCTACAGAGGAGCTCGGCGCACAAAAAAACGGTCCATCAACGGTCCGTCATGTGGCTATGACGGACCGTTGTAATTACCGATCGATCAAAAGTCATTTTTATTACTATTTTCAGTGATAAAGAATAATTTAGCTTATAACACTTACCTGTCCACAACAGCAGTGTCGTTGGCGAACATCTGTTCCTCTTTGTCAGACAAACATGACGCTGGTCCGCTTGTTACGACTCGTGGTTCTGGTCACGTGACCCGATCAAACCATCTCAGCTTCCATGATGGCGGTTTTTGCGAACGATTTTTCAAAACAAATAAGAACAGTAGTAATAAAAAAAGACTGGCGAACGCTACCGTTACACACAACTCTCACTTGCATTCTGACACTCTAGAGATGCAGGGCTCACACCAGCGCGCTGCCACAGCGCTGAGTCAGCCTCGTGATGGAGGAAGATTAAAGCACCCTTTTAACCTTTAGTTTGCCGTGTCCGCCTGCACTTATTTGATCCTTGCCTCCACACTGGTGACCCTTATTTGTATCCTCCACACTGGTGTGTTACCCAGCGGCTTACACAAAACAGATTTTACGCATGGGACGCACGCATTGCAATCGTCGAACTTCTCTGCTTCAATTGGCTCGCTGTATTCGCAACCATTGGTTGGCAGGTCCTTCTTGCTAGGTTTTCAGTCATTGGTTCTTCAAGGTTTCAGAAACCCAATTCAAGGTTCTTATTAGTTGAATGAGAGGTCAATCAAATCTAAACCAATCAAACACTCCTTTGGCTTTTTGTTCGCAGCTGTGTCTGTAGTGGAAGAACGGAAATGCAGCTTCTTTTTTTTTTTTCAGTGCGCACTGAGACGCACTAGGACGCAGCGACGTGACCCCTGCAGTATCCCGGAGTGCAACAGGGTAAACTGACATTTTTCTCATAAATCTGCAACTTTTTTTGCAAATTTGTAACTTTTTTCCTCTTAACTTTTAATTTTTTTAAAGAATTTGTGGCTTTTTCCTCATAACTTAGAATTTTTTTTCTTGTAAATTTGTAACTTTTTCACTCATAAATCTGCAACTTTTTTTTGCCACTAATTTGCTATTTTTTTCCCATATATTGGCAACTTTTTCTCATTAATTAGTGACATTTTTTCCCGTACATTTTCAAATTTTTTTAAAAAATTTTTTCCTCATAGATTGGCAAATTTCTCAAAAATTTGAGAAATTTTGAGACTTTTTTTCTCTTCAGTTAAAAACTTTAAGAATTTTTGACTTTTTGCTTATAGATTTGCAACTTTTTCGTGCACTTTTGCATCTTTTTTCCATAAGATTTTCAACTTTTTTTCTTATAAATTTGTAAAGTTCATCTGAATGCTGGTTAAATCTTTGTTCAATATAATTAAATTGTAACTTTCAACTTTTTACCTGTAATTTTGCAGCTTTTTTCCCATCACATTTTCATCTTTTTTCTTGTGATTTTCCAATGTTCATGTGGTTGCTGGTTAAATTTTTATTCTATATACTTATAAATTGTAATTTGCAACTTTTTACCTTCACATTTGAATCTTTTTTCCATAAAATTTTCACCTTTTTCCTTATTAATTTGCAATACTCATCTGGATTTTATTCATTGTAATTAAGTTGTAACTTGCAACTTTTTTTCCTGTAAATATGCAGCTTTTTTTCCCTTGTAATTCAGCAACATTTTCCTGTAAATTTGCAACTATTTATGTTATTCCGTTGTAATTTGCAACTTTTTAAGTTGGCCTTTTTTATCAAAATTTTGCTGCTGTTTTCTTTCAAATTTGTACCTAATTTACCATTCCCCTTGTTAAAAAGTAATAACTGGCCTACTATGTCTCCCAGATGCAGTAGCAGTGTGCATTATTCAGCCCATAGCAACAGAATGATGTCATCACCATGACCCAGTCTATATAAGCAGGTGCACAGGTTCTCTTGCCCCTTTCTGCACTTGGATGCTGACAACTAGCAGAGCTTTCACCAGCGATTTCACCAACTACTGCTGGATTTTGAAGTTTCCCAGCAGAGACCCACTGGACCAGCTTTGAGGATCTACATCAGCAGAGGACCAGGGAACCTGTCATCGGACAGAGGAAGCCACCCAGACCTTCAGAGGAAGACCAGCAGCTAACTAAACCACAGAACTAGTGCCCACTGGTAGGAAACTGCTTCAGTTATACAGTATTATTAACTCTGTAGGTGATACATTTTGCTGGTATAGCTCCAAACAAACATTGAACATGGTTTCAGTTAAGAATATTGGAAGAAAATGGTTGATTTAAAGGTTTTTCTGTCAGATGTGTAGTGTTGTGTTTGAGGAACAGAGGCTTGCAGTGAGACTGTCTGTAGTTGGTTTTGCCACATGGAAATTAGCAGGAAGCATTTAAACTAGTTTAACAGTGGTGTAGTGATTTAATAAAGTGCTGAATTTGGCTTGAAGGTATTGAGTTTGTGGAGTTGGTGCAAAAAATGTGTCAATCCAAGATGGCGCCCAGGTCTTTGTTTGTTTTGTTCCCATGGCAATTAGAACAATTGATTTTTTTTTTTTAATTTTTTTTTAGGATGTTTTTAAAAAATGCAATGTTTGGTTACCATGGCACTTTTAGAACTGACTGCTGTTAACTACACAACTTTCTTCTCAAATTTGTGACTTTGTTCTCATAAATTAGCAATTTTTTAATTGTAGATTTGCAACTTTTTTCCTCATGAATCTGCAAATTTTTTCACATTGATCTGAAACTTTTTCCCACAAATTTGCAGCTTTTTCTCATAATTTTGAATTTTTTTTCCTGTAAATTTTTATATTCTCATAAATTTGCAATTTTCTTGTAAAGTTGCAACTTTTTTCTGTAAATGTTCAACTTTTGCTCAGAAATCTGCAACATTTTTTCTTGTAAATTTGACTTTTTGCTCAAAAATTTGTAAATTTTTCCCTGTAGTTTTTTTTTTTAGCTTTTTTCTCATAGTTTACAACCATTTTTCCTCAAATATTTGATTTTTTTATCATAAATATGCAACTTTTTTAAAAAAAATTAATTTGCACATTTTTTCCTTGTTAATTTTCAACTTTTTCCACATAAATCTGCAACCTTATTCTCAGATTTGTAACTTTTTTCTTAAAAATGTCTGACTTTTTGTTAATTGCATTTTTTTCTTGTGAATTTTCTACTTTTGATCGGAAACTTTTTTTTTTCCTGTAAATTTTCCAACGTTTTTCCTGTAAATTTGCAGCTTTTTCTCATAAATTGGTGACATTTTTCCCATAAATTTTCAGAATTTTTTCATGTTTTTTTTTAACTTTTTTCTCATAGATTTGCAAATTTCTCAAAAATTTGACTTTTTTCTCTTCAATTAAAAACTTTTTTTCTTCAGAATTTTTGACTTTTCTTATAATTTAGAATTTTTTCTTATAGATTTGCAACTTTTTTCTCTTAGATTTGCAACCTTTTTCTCATAGATTTGTCTTTTTTCCTCTTAAGCACGATTTCAAAACATGCCACTGAAATATCATTAAACAATGCGCTTCTGATGGTAGACCTCCTTTTCCCTGATCAAAAGCGGATTCTTATGGAATGCACTATAATGGTAATGCGCATTAGATTGTGCGCCGTCATACCTATTTGAAATGAGACCCTGTCTGCAAGCGCATAGCGAGCGCACTGTCTACTGGTAATTTGATGTCGTGACGCAAAGGGAAAAAAACGGACAACGCGCTGACAGAAACTAACAAATACACTGGCGTCCAGTGGAAAGTGTGTTGGAAAAGTCCGCGGATGATCATCCTAATAGGGGCCAAAGGGTGACTAATAGAATGGGTTGGTATGGGAGCTTAGCTTTAGCCACTATCAAATGACTGAACAAGCTTCCTCTTGCTTTAACTGTTTAATAACGCTCTGTACATTCTTACAGGACAACTGCACGGCTTCAACTGTCTGTCATCATCATTTTAACTAGCAGTGAGCTGTGAGCTACTAACCACTAGTGATGTTTCGCTCGACCCTGCCCACTCGAGACTGACTCGAGCAATATAACACGGAAGTGTCGTGAGCAGAGTGTCGAGCGCTGTGTCAATGTGCCCACAGTCACGTGACCGTAGTGAACGAGACCTCATCACATCATGTGATTTGAGACCTGGCGAGAAATTTGAGAGGGCTGGGCGTTGCATACGTTCCTGCGAGCCCTCAAGTCACATACGCCACTTTCTACAGTCACGTGAATGTGGGCGTGCTGAAACAGCACTCGATGCACTATAAGAAAATTGTTGTGCTCTTTACGCTTTGTCTTTTAATATGCCCCTTTTTTTCTTGTTAATTGGAATGTGAAGTTTGACTGATTGTATATTTTTTTGTGAAAGTTCTGATTTTGTAACTCTTGGTAATCTTTATCCTCATCGAGAGTTTGTATGTTGTATTTTATTCTGCTAAATTAAAAAAAACTGCTTATGACACTTCCGCTTTATTATTGCATGATTCAGTGTTGAGTGGGCGGTGTCGAGCCTGTAGCTGTCTTACCGGCCGCTGCTGAAATTCACCAGCCATTGGCCGGTGTTAATATCAAGCCCTACATACTATCTATCTATAAAATCAATTTTTTTTTTCACTGAAAATTGTATTTCCAGAGTTTTGCCAGCAATGACTACAAATTCTGAAGGCTGTCTTATCATTTAACAGATTACATGGAGGGTGACGTAATTAAAGTCAATTAAAATGATAGATGACAGAATTTTTACAAGGCTGTCTGAGAAAATGACAAAAAGTGCACTGCAACCTGTGATATAGAGTATTGGCTTTTTTCAATTTTTCAACTCAAATGCAGTTCTGACAGTCAGCCACCAGATGGCAGTCTTTATTAGATGTGTCCTAACACTGTCACTCATGAAGCAGTTGTGTCAAAGCTGCTCATTGTTTCATGAGGCCTTGGTTTTAACATCACTGCTAGCCACTCGATCTTCTTTTTTCTCTCTGGCTCTAAAGGCTCAACTTAACCTTAGCTTGAACACTACTGCCACCATGTGGTCAAAGGTAGTTAGAGAAAACACATGAATGAATAAATTCAGTATGTTAGATCTGAAACACAACAACAATATGATGAACTGTTTTTCTCAATTTCTTAAACTAAATTAATGAAATAAATTACTGTACTATGAACCAAAAATATGCAACATAGGTTTATAGATTAAATCTAAAAATGACTCTATATGGAGCTATGAGGGTTTCACCCAACAGCGATGACGTGTATGTACTGACAGAGGTGGGTACTTTATATTTACTTGAGTATAGATACTCTGGTGACGTTTTCACCATATTGTTCTCTCATGACTCTTCCAGTACATTTCCGCAATTTTCTGTTCTGGTTCATAAAATATTTGATTCATGTCTGTTTCTGTGATTTGGATCATATTAGAGGACACATGAGGCCAGTTTGTATTTGATATTCCTCAGACTGACACATTTTAGAGGAAAAATCTCATGAAGGTGTCTGCAGATCCTGAACGTCTTAAAAAGCCTTCAGTTAATAGGTCCAAAATTAAAACTTTAATTTTCCTTGTAAAATAAAATGACTCCTTATGTCTGCATTATAAAATTGTTTATTGTAAATTTGTGGCTTTTTAATAATTTGTAACTTCAAAAAATTTTGAATGTTTTTTGCTTCAAAATTTGTGATTTTTTTTCATGTAAATTTGTGTTTTTTTTCCACAAAAAAATGACTTTTTAATGTAAATTTGGAACTGTGCATATACTGTATAATTTTGTGACTTTTTTCATATAATTTAGGATTTTTTTCATATAAATTAGGGAGTGTTTTGGTGTAAATTTGTCCTTTTTTCACATAAATATGGCATTTAATATGTAATTTTTTCCTACAAATTTGCACTTTTTCGTATAAATGTACGGCTTTTTTTCATGTTAAGTTGCCAGTTTTGATTGTTATGGCACAGTCTAGTTATTAGGGTTCCAAGCAGCTATGCTGCGGAAATCATCTTCTCCACTAAAAGTGCATGGGAAGCTAAAATGGTAATATGTGGAAACTTGAAATTTTCATCAGAACCTCTCCCCACTTCTCAGAGATAAAAAAAAAAAAAAAAAAAAAAAAAATCAAGGCACTGGCTTGACTTTTTCCACATTTTGTTATGTTACAGCCTTATTCCAAAAGGGATTAAATGCTTTTTTTTCCTCAAAATTCTGCACACAACACCCCATAATGACAACATGAAAAAAGTTTTGAGCTTTTTGCAAATTTATTGAAAATAAAAAACTAATAAAGACTGTACATCAGTATCCACAGCCTTTGCTCAGTACTTCATTGGTGCACCTTTGGCAGCAATTACAGCCTCAAGTCTTTTTGAATATGTGACCCTTGCTGGCAAAATGAGTCGGAATGTGCACTGCACCTTTACGAGCTGCAGGCACGAGAAGTCATAAATCATGACTCTTTCTTTGTTTGCTAGTGGCAAGTCCCAGGAAAACCCCCGTGAGTGCCTGGTATCATTGTAAAACTTAGAAATCGTACTTTCTAAAAATACATGTTTTGGTAGAAGACATAACTTCCGACCGATTGAACACGAGTTTTAAACCTAGTCAAATTATAAACAAATAGGCTTTTTTCGGGTCCGTTTTTGCACACTTCCTACAAATTAAATATCATTTTGAAGGTCTTTCAATACAGAATATGGAAAAAACGTTACCTCAGTTTTGATAATTTCCTCAAAGTCACTCATTTTTCCAGCACGGGTCACATATGATGCCACAAGCTTGGCACACCTATCTTTGGGCAGTTTCCCTCATTCCTCTTTGCAGCTCCTCTCAAGCTCCATCAGATTGGATGGGAAGCGTCGGTGCACAGCCATTTTCAGATTTCTCCAGAGATGTTCAGTTGGATTCAAGTCTGGGCTCTGGCTGAGCCACTCAAGGATATTCACAGAGTTGTCCTGAAGCCACTCCTTTGACATCTTGGCTGTGTGCTTTGAGTCGTTGTCCTGCTGAAAGATGAACCGTCGCCCCAGTCTGAAGTCAAGAGCACTCTGGAGAAGGTTTTCATCCAGGATGTCTCTGTACATTGCTGCATTCATCTTTCCCTCTATCCTGGCTAGTCTCCCAGTTCCTGCTGCTTAAAAACATCCCACAGCATGATGCTGCCACCACCATTGGTATTTATGAGTGGTGCCTGGTTTCCTCCAAACATGATGCCTGGCATTCACGCCAAAGAGTTCAATCTTTGTCTCATCAGACCAGAGGATTTTGTTTCTCATGGTCTGACAGTCCTTCAGGTGTCTTTTGTCAAACTCCAGGTGGACTGCCATGTGCCTCTGACTGGCTTCCGTCTGGCCACTCTACCATACAGGCCATATTGGTGGATTGCTGCAGAGATGATTGTCCTTCTGGAAGGTTCTCCTCTCTTGATAGATGAACGCTGGCGCTCTGACAGAGTGACCATCGGGTTCTTGGTCACCTCCCTGACTAAGGCCCTTCTCCCCCAGTCACTCAGTTTAGACGGCCAGCCAGCTCTAGGAAGAGTCCTGTGGTGGTTCTGAACTTCTTCCATTTACAGATGATGGAGGTCACTGTGCTCATTGGGACCATCAAAGCAGCAGAAATTTTTCTGTACCCTTCCCCAGATTTGTGCCTTGAGACAATCATGTCTCGGAGGTCTACAGACAATTCCTTTGACTTCATGCTTTCTTTGTGCTCTGACATGCACTGTCAACTGTAGGACCTTATATAGACAGGTGTGTGCCTTTCCAAATCATGTCTAATCAGCTGAGTTTAAGACCGGTGGACTCCAGTTATGCTGTAGAAACATCTCAAGGGGGATCAGTGGAAACAGGATGCACCTGATCTCAGTTTTGAGCTTCATGGCAAAGGCTGTGAAAACTTTTGTACAGGTGATTTCTTAGATTTTGATTTTTATTAAATTTGCAAAAATCTCAAAAAAAAAACTTTTTTCATGTTGTCATTATGGGGTATTGTGGATAGTTTTGAGGGGAAAATGAATTTAATCCATTATGTAACAAGGCTGTAACATAACAAAATGTGGAAAAAGTGAAGCGCTGTGAAGACTTCCTGGATGCAGTGTATTTTCAAAAATGTGCAAGTGAACTCAAAATGAACTCCTCCTAGGCCATTCATCCAAATTGTTTGAAATTAAGCAGAGATCATCTACAGACACTGATAATGAAAAGTTGTTAAAATTATTTTTTTTTAAAAATGTCAATGCGTTTTGATTTTCTAGGCCAATCAAGTTGTACAGTTTCTCTTTGACATGTAGTTTTTGGTTTATCTCTTGATATCATGATTCAAATTTGATGAAACTTCAGACTCACAATCAGAACAGTATTCTTCAGTTAACCAGAAAATTTCATGCAATTCTGTTAATGTTCAAAAAATCATGTTCATGAAATGTCTATCAGCCATTTTGTCTTGTCAGTGGAACATTTTCTTTGAGTGTGTAACCCAAAGCAGTTGTGTGGTGTAGGGGTGAAGATACTTGTCTGTCATGCAGGAGCCCTGGTATGGAGCTATTATTGTTGCAAAACTATTTGTAAGCGTACGCACAGTTCCACAAATGCATACACAGCTCCAGAAATGCATGCACAGTTCCACAAATGCATGCACAGATCGAGATGATCTGTGCATGTCCACAGATGTATTTGTAGAACTGTGCACAAATACATGCACAGTTCCACAAATGCATACACAGTTCAACAAATACATGCACAGTTCCACAAATGCATGCACAGTTCCACAAATACATGCACAGCTCCACAAATGCATGCACAGATCCACAAATGTGTGCACAGTTCCATAAATACATGCACAGCTCCACAAATACATGCATAGTTCCACAAATACATGCACAGATCCACAAATGCATGCAGTTCCACAAATACATGCAGTTCCACAAATACAGTACATGCACAGTTCCACAAATACATGCAGTTCCACAAATGCATGTACAGCTTCACAAATAGATGCACAGCTCTTCAAATACCTGCACAGATCCACAAATGCATGCACACATCCACAAATGCGTGCACTGATCCACAAATATGTAAAAAAAAAAATCTGCAAATATGTACACAGATTTACGAATATGTAAAAAGATCGAGAAAAGATTTTGTATTTGTGTACTCAGTTTAAACGGCTTGAAAAGACCACAGCTGTGTCTCAATTGGCTGTCAAAGTACATGTGACTTTTGCAACAGTTCTGGCCTGTCTGGATCCACAAATGTGCATGTCCACAAATATGTCCAGAAGATTACCACAGATGTATTTGTGGAACTGTGCACAAATACATGCACAGATCCACAAATGCATGCAGTTCCACAAATTCATGCACAGATCCACAAATGCATGCACAGTTCCACAAGTACATGCACAGCTCCACAAATACGTGCACAGATCCACAAATGCATGCACTGATCCACAAATATGTAAAAAAAAATCTGCAAATATGTACACAGATTTACGAATATGTAAAAAGATCGAGAAAAGATTTTGTATTTGTGTACTCAGTTTAAACGGCTTGAAAAGACCACAGCTGTGTATCAATTAACTGTCAAAGTACATGTGACTTTTGCAACAGTTCTGGTGTGTCTGGATCCACAAATGTGTAAACAGATCTACAAATGCCAGTAAGCTGGGGTTTTGTTAGCCTGAGTTCAGGCTGACAGGCTGCTTGCAGGGCTTTGTTCCTTGCTGCCTTAGACTGTGCTCAGGAGCTATTGCTATCCTTTACCACTAGTCAGCAGTAGCAATCTTTGTCTATAGAGGGGATGTGTTGGAACAGAATTCTTGGCAGTCATAGGACAGTTTCCATAGCAACACAACACTGAGTGGCAATCACATGTGACAGCTTTATTTTGTATGCAGCAAAACATAAAATTCACACAAAATATTTAGTCACAGCTATGCACGGAGTACTTTTTTTAACTTTATATGTTAATACCACACCATGTATTTGACTGTAGTTATGTGGGGTTAAAGACCAAAGAGCACATGGTAAGTGAAGAGCTGATTCAGAGCCTTTAATTGTTTATTTATTTATTTTTTGGGGGCCAATTAGTCAAGATAGAATGATAAGACTAGCTTTCCACAATACAAGCTGTCATGATTTGCCCAGAAGATGGAGCGTCCATCGCCTGCAGTAAGTACAAGTTTGTGATTTGGAGTTTGATTCCTTGAGTTATCTTGCCTTTCTTTATAAGTAGAAGTGATAACACGGACAATAATAGTAATAACGGTAGCTAAAACGTCACCTTTACAGGGTTCATGCAGCTCTTAATTAATGATGAAGACCATGGTCCCTGTATGAGCTGATAATCTGTAAAAATCTGTGGGGTATTAGATATGTCCATGAGTGTATAGTTAGTCAGGTAAAATAGATACCAACTAAGTAACATAAAGCTGACATATTTTTTAACAACTCTCATTCCATGTGCCTTGTTTAAATTAATTTGCGCCCCTGCCTCTCAAATGGTCTCTGCACAGCCCTGAAATTAATTCATGTGGCCACTAAACTAAAGCCGACTACAGAACATTGGAGAAAAATTGTCACATAACATAAGCTGTGATAACCAAATGTTTCCGTTTTAGGGCTTAATGTTTTAAAGTTCACACCGCTGCATAATTTAAAAAAAAAACTTTGAACATTTTTTTCTTCCTTTGCTGCACTTTGAATGGGCCATACCGGAGTATGATCAGTGGGGTCTGCCAACCACAGCCAGAGGGCGCTGGCATCCTGCCTGTAGAGGGCGCCCATTTGCCACAAATACACAATACTCTTTTATTTTTTTTATTGTTCTTTTGATTCTCATGGTGCCTTCAAAAGAATGGCGCCCAGGGTGCCCTCCCACCACGCCCATATCTGTATCCACCTCTGACCCTCGATGTAGCACACTGCTCAAACACAAGCCGGGGTCTGATCACCCCCAGTTGGGTCGCCCAGGTGAGGGTGTCTGAAGATCAAAGACCCAAAACACCTCGTGACCTTGGCTTCCTCACTGACTATGTGTTCAATGTGCCCATCTATTTGGATGGTGTACATTAAATATGAATTTTGTCCTTTTGAAGCTTCTTTTTGTATGTTAACAAACTGAATTACTGGGACAAACAGCAGCCATTTGGTATGAATTTGCAACTTTTTTTCATCTAAGATTTGTGACTTTTTCATGAAAAGTTGTGATATTTTTCCTTGTAAATTTGTGACATTTTTCTTGAAAATTTGAAACTTTTGTAATTATAAATTTGCAACTTATTGCCTCTTAATTTTACCACATTTTTCTTGTAAATATACAACTTTTAGCACATAAATGTTGAAAATTTTCTTGTAAATATGTATTTTTTTCTCTTTAATTTAGCAACTTTTTTCCATAGATTTTTTTTCCCCTTTGTAATTTTCAAGATTTTTTCATGACACATTTTTTTCTGATAAATTTATGAGATTTTAATGCAAAGGATTGAAATGTTTTAATCAAATTTCTGACTTCTGACATAAATTTGCCTTTTTTCATGTAATTTTGGTTCCTTTTCCCATAATTTTGATGCTTTTTCTTGTAAATTTTGCAACTTTTCCTCACAGATTTGACACTTCTTCCTCATAACTGAGCTACTTTTTTCCTCACAAATTTACACCTTTTTAATTTTTCTATATTTTTCTTTGCAAATCTGCTCCCTTTTTTCTTGTAAACTTGCAACTTTTTTCTCATAAATAAGCAGATTTTTTTTTGCCTTATTGTCTTTTTTCATTGCAGTTTTACTTTTTGCTGATAATTTTACAACTTCTCCCCCATAAACTTGCTGAGTGTTTGTTGTAAATTTGCTGCTTTTTGTGTGAAAATTTGCAGCTATGTTCTTGTAAATGTGCAACATTTTTCTTGAAATTTTGCCACATTTTTCTTCAAAATTTTCAGCTTTTGCCTTATAAATTTGACTTTTTTTTCATAAAACTGCATCGTTTTTCTCAGATTAAAAAATTTCTTGCAAATTTTCAAATTTTTTCCTAAATTTGACGTTTTTGATGTAAATGTTGATCTTTTACTCATAAATTTGACTTTTTTCCTGTAAATTTTCATGATTTTTCTCATGAAATTATAACTTTTCTTATTGATTTCCAACTTTTTTCCTCATAAATTTTCAACTTTTTTCCTAAATTTATGATGTTTTTGATGTAAATTATGTTTTTCTCAAATTTTCAGCTTTTTTCTTGTACATTTGCACCTTTTTTCTTGTAAATTAGCAGTTTTTTCTTGTAAATTTTCAGCTTTTTTTCCAGTAAATTTGTGACTTTTTTCATGTAAATTTTCATCTTTTTTCTTGTAAATTTGCATCTTTTTCTTGTAAATTTGCAAAGCTCATCTGGACGCTGGTTAAATTTTTATTGGTTTGAATTGACCTGTAATTTGCAACTTTTTTAATTTTTAAATTGACATTTTTTTTTTCATCATATCTTCGCACCTTTATGCACCTAGTTTACATGTATAGGTTTGTACCTTACACTGAATTGGTGACTGTTATGTCTGAAGTCTGAGTCAAGGAGAAGCGCAATAGTGGAGCTGAACAGACGTTTGTCACACAGGGCGCAGTGCACCTGACCACACGTACAGCCGCTGGCAGAAGTAAAGGCAGAAGAGACGGCCCCCCACCTGCAGCCCTTCTTATACGCACGGGTTTGGCGGAACCAGAAAATGGACCCACCACCCCGTGCCACACAAATAAGAGCTCCAAATACAACACAGTATGAACAATAAGTAACTACACTACACTCCCCATCCCTGCAGAAAAGGTCCAAAACACACACATACAATCAGCCCACCCCAATTTGGAACCCGAATCATCCGCTAAACATAACTGTACTAAAAACACAAAGGGGCCTATGGCATTTACACAAAATAATTAAGATTAGGGGGGACGGAATTGCCGGACTTCCTGGAAGATGGCGTCGTGAGCGGCTGTGCAGTTAAGAGCTCGTATCAGTCTGTATATTCAAACGCCATTTAGAACACGCAACTCGAGTCATATAGATAAAATATTCTAGAAATGAGTGGCGGAAATATACGCAGAGGCCGTAAAAGCACTAAGAAGTCACCTATAAAACAACTTGAAGAAGAGGGAGCCACTGAGCGCAGCGAAAGTGATTCTGAAGACACCACAGCGGTGAAAGTGGACCATGACCATACCAAGGCCCTGCAGGCGGGATTAGCCAGCATTAGCAAAGATATAAAAGAGCTGCAACAAAATCTTCATGAGGAATTGACATATTTTAAAGACGAAATAAAGAAGGAAGTGATACAAGAAATTGCATCCCTCAGACAAGATATGGACCATCAATTCACAGAATGCAACAAAGAAGTACAGGATCAAAAGGCGAGTATAACCGAGGCCCAGGGTCGCATATCTGAGCTGGAAGAGTGGAAAACAGAGGCTAACGAGATGCTGCTAAAGCAGACAAGCTACATGCAAGATAAAATGGTAGACCTTGAAGCGAGGCCTCGGAGAAATAACGTTCGCATCGTCGGCCTACCGGAAAAAACTGAGGGAAGCTCCATGAAGAGCTACCTGGAACAATTATTAAAAAGAGAGCTGGAGATCTCCGGGGATTTCAGTCTGCAGATCCAACACGCTCACAGAACCCCGCCACAGGAACTGAGGGCAGGTGTTCAACCGAGGGCAATAGTGGTTCATTTTCAGACATTCGAAATCAAGGACATGGTGCTAAAAAAAGCGTGGCAGAAGAAAATTAAAGTGGGTGATGCACGCATTCAGTTTGACCATGATTATCCTGCTGAAATTGTACAGAAACGCAGAGCATATCGTGACATAAAGAAGACGCTAAAAGACAGGAACATATGCTTCCAAACTCCGTACACGAAAATACGAATTTATTGGAGTGATGGAGTAAAGAGTTACAACGACACTGAGGAAGCTGCACGGGACGTAAGAGCGAGGGGATTCCAGCTGGACATGCCGAACAACACAGACGGCAGCAGTGAGGGAGAGAACCGCGGAGCGTCGGGATGGCAACAAGTGAGAGGCGGAGAGACGAAGAGAGGCGGCGGGATCTGTGTCCCTGAGCCGGGATACAGTGCACCGAGTGAAGGAGAAACTGCGTGAATTTCAAAGGAAATAGCAATGAGGAAGACGGAGAACTTCAGGGGTTAAGTAAAGAACTACAATGGTAAGACTCGTGTGTAAAAGTTGGAGATGAAGAATCGAAATCTCCAAATGGGGTAAAAGAACAGCGTTCTCACCCACTGAGATATAGACTCAACTCTACTCATAAAAAAACAAGGGAATACATTTTTTTATATGAATATATAATAAGAGTTTGTAATACTGTATGGCCTTATGCCTATTTTTTTAATTCATAATAGACTGAGAGTTCATGTATAAATGTTGGACTTAATTAGACTGCGGGGGATTCATCAGTAGAATGGTTTTCTCAGTCTAGGGATGGGCCCTTATTGAAGAAGAGGATTTCCTATCCACCTACCAACAGGGATACGGGGGGGAAACCGTGAGACCCCCAGGTGGAAGTTACTTATGGTTTATGTTCTTACTGTGATGTTCAAATGTGTGCATAGTTCTGGTTCAAACTGCTCAGGGAAGCACATGAAAACAGGGTTTAAGTGTTATGATAAAAAATAGTCTTAAGATTATATCACTAAATGTAAACGGTCTAAATACACCTGTAAAGAGAGCAAAAGTCTTAACAAAAGTGAAGAAGGAAAAGGTGGAAATTACATTTCTACAAGAGACTCACTTATCTCAAAAAGAACATGAAAAATTTAAAAGATTAGGATTTAGAAACTCATTTTACAGCTCATGCAAACAGGGACATAAAAGAGGAGTCCTGATATTAATCTCAAATACAACTACGTTTGAATTTGGAAAAGAAATCAGGGATAAAGAGGCACGATATATACTGGTGAAAGGCAAGCTGGAAAATGAACCAGTCACCCTGGTAAATGTCTACGCTCCTCCTGAAAGTGATAAACATTTTTTCAAAGTTCTCTTTGATAATATTGCAACAGAAACAGAGGGAATTCTAATTTGTGGAGGGGATTTTAACATAATTATGAATCATAGCCTGGATACAAGAAGTTTAAAGAGAAACAAAAAACATCTGACAAAATTTTTAAAACTGCAACTAGAAGAGATGGGTATGACTGATATTTGGAGGAGTCTCAATCCATATGAAAAAGATTATACTCACTACTCAGCCACCCACAAGGTCCACTCGAGGATAGATCACTTCTTTATAAATATAGGTGATAGGTATAGGGTAGATGAATGCAAAATAGGAGGAGCCGATATTTCAGACCATAATGCTGTATATTTAAAAATTCAGATAAATGCCCGAAAGAGACAAACGTGTTGGAGACTCGATGTGGGAATACTGAACAACAAAGAATTGGTAGAGGATATAAAAAAAGAAATCAAACAATATATCGAAGAAAATAATAACGGAGAAGTGGATCCAACCATACTATGGGATGCTTTGAAGGTGGTTATTCAAGGAAAATTAATAGCAAAAATGGCATTATTGAAAAGAGTAAGACTGGAAACCTATAAGAAATACTCAGAAGTTAAAGGAATATGAGAAGAAATATCAAGACACAAACGATCAGGAGACATTTCAACAAATCAAGGATACCAAAAAGAAAATAGATTTAAATTAAATTAAATCACCCTTATTGTCATTCAACCGTACAACCAATCATGTACAGCAGAACGAGATTGTGTTTTACCTGTAGTATCTACAGTGTAAATCACACACACCCCAAGTGCAGAATCAGAGGGCCGCTGCCATGCAAGGCGCCGCCACAGAGTTCCCTCCTCCATTCCATTTATTGCTGAGCACCAAGCAGGACAGCAGGAAGTTCCACTTTTATATGGTCTTCGGCATGACCCGGCCGGGATTTGAACCCCTGCCTCCCGGGTGTGGGGCGGATGCTCTACCAACTAAGCCACCACTCTGGTCACAACACCACACCAGATGATATACTACTGAATGAAATTGAGAAAAGAAACTTATTCTTAAGACAGAACTATTATGAAACAGGTTCGAGAGCCACAAAATTATTAGCAAAACGAAAAAGGAAACAACAGGCGATAAATACAATACACAAAATTAAAGACCCACTAACTAAGGAGATAACTGATGATCCAGAAGAGATAGAAAGAATATTCTACCAGTACTATAAAAAATTATATACACAGCCACCTGCTGCAGAGGAAGATGAAATGAGATCTTTTTTAAATGATTTGGATTTACCGGCAATTGGCACCTCAAAAAATGATAGATTAACAGCCAAAATTACAGAAAAGGAGGTAGAAGAAGCAATAAATTCATTGAAAAATAATAAATCTCCAGGGAGTGACGGATATCCAGCAGAATGGTACAAATTGTTTAAAGAAGAATTCACTGCTTCAGACATCCTTTAATTGGACACTCTCAAAAAATAAAATCCCACCAACATGGTCAGAAGCAATAATAACAGTCATTCCCAAAGTGGATAAAGATAAGAATGAGTGCCACAACTGTAGACCAATCTCAGTGTTAAACATAGATTATAAGCTGTATACAAAAATAATAGCCAAAAGATTAAACACATTTCTGGCAGAACTAATAGATGAAGATCAAACAGGATTTATAAAGGGACGTAAAACCCAGGACAATATTAGGAGAACCTTACATATTATAGAACAGGCACAAAAGAAAAAAACAAAGTACAGTATTGATGAGTGGGGTAAAAAAGTATTTAGTCAGCCACCAATTGTGCAAGTTCTCCCACTTAAAAGATGAGAGAGGTCTCCAATTTTTATCATAGGTATACCTCAACTATGAGACACAAAATAAGAAAAAAAAAAAAAATCCAGAAAATCACATTGAAGGATTTTTAATGAATTAATTGGTAAATTCCTCGGTAAAATAAGTATTTGGTCAATAACAAAAGTTCATCTCAATACTTTGTTATATACCCTTTGTTGGCAATGACAGAGGTCAAACATTTTCTGTAAGTTTTCACAAGGTTTTCACACACTGTTGCTGGTATTTTGGCCCATTCCTCCATGCAGATCTCCTCTAGAGCAGTGATGTTTTGGGGCTGTTGCTGGGCAACACAGACTTTGAACTCCCTCCAAAGATTTTCTATGGGGTTGAGCTCTGGAGACTGGCTAGGCCACTCCAGAACCTTGAAATGCTTCTTATGAAGCCACTCCTTCGTTGCCCAGGCGGTGTGTTTGGGATCATTGTCATGCTGAAAGACCCAGCCACGTTTCATCTTCAATGCCCTTGCTGATGGAAGGAGGTTTTCACTCAAAATCTCACGATACATGGCCCCATTCATTCTTTCCTTTACACGGATCAGTCGTCCTGGTCCCTTTGCAGAAAAACAGCCCCAAAGTATAATGTTTCCACCCCCATGCTTCACAGTAGGTATTGTGTTCTTTCTCCTCCAAACATGACAAGTTGAGTTTTTACCAAAAAGTTCTATTTTGCTTTCATCTGACCGTATGACATTCTCCCAATCCTCTTCTGGATCATCCAAATGCTCTCTAGCAAACTTCAGACGGGCCTGGACATGTACTGGCTTAAGCAGGGGGACACGTCTGGCACTGCAGGATTTGAGTCCCTGGTGGTGTCGTGTGTTACTGATGTAGCCTTTGTTACTTTGGTCCCAGCTCTCTGCAGGTCATTCACTAGGTCCCCCCATGTGGTTCTGGGATTTTTGCTCACCGTTCTTGTGATAATTTTAACCCCACGGGGTGAGATCTTGCGTGGAGCCCCAGATCGAGGGAGATTATTAGTGGTCTTGTATGTCTTCCATTTTCTAATAATTGCTCCCACAGTTGATTTCTTCACACCAAGCTGCTTACCTATTGATCAGTTTTTTACCTGATGCAGGTCAACAATTTTGTTTCTGGTGTCATTTGACAGCTCTTTAGTCTTGGCCATAGTGGAGTTTGGAGTCTAACTGTTTGAGGTTGTGGACAGGTGTCTTTTATACTGATAACGAGTTCAAACAGGTGCCATTAATACAGGTAATGAGTGGAGGACAGAGGAGCCTCTTAAAGAAGTTGTTACAGGTCTGTGAGAGCCAGAAATCTTGCTTGTTTGTAGGTGACCAAATACTTATTTTACTGAGGAATTTACCAATTAATTTATTAAAAATCCTTCAATGTGATTTTCTGGATTTTTTTTCCCTCATTTTGTCTCTTATAGTTGAGGTATACTTATGATGAAAACTGGAGACCTCTCTCATCTTTTAAGTGGGAGAACTTGCACAATTGGTGGCTGACTAAATACTTTTTTGCCCCACTGTAGATGCCGAAAAGGCATTTGATTGTGTGAATTGGAGATATTTATATTTGGTGCTAGAGCGGTTAGGATTTAATGAAAAATCAATACAGGTGATTAAAACACTTTACAAAGAGCCTACGGCCAGAATAAAACTAAATGGAAGCTTAACCAGTATATTGCATCTGCAAAGATGCACAAGACAAGGATGCTGCCTGTCACCGGCTCTCTTTGCCATTTACATTGAACCATTGGCTCAAGTGGTTCGACAAAATGAGAAACTTAAAGGTGTCACAATCAAAGGAGTAGAACATAAAATTGGACTTTTTGCTGATGATGTAATGATCTTCCTCGAACAACCAAACACAACACTTCCCATAGTGATGAAGCTCCTTGAAACATATGGCCATTTATCAGGATATAAAATAAATATTTCTTAAACTCAGATACTTACAATTAATTATACACCCTCAATAACAATTCAGAAATCTTATAAACTTAGCTGGAATATGAGGCAAATTAAATACTTGGGAGTAACATTAACAAAAGACCTCTCTGAACTATTCAATATAAATTATGAAAAGGTATATCAAGATATACAGAAAGATATAGAAAGATGGGCAACTCTGCCACTGGACTTTAATTCAAAAATCGAAATAGTTAAAATGAATATACTACCCAGATTTCTCTATCTATTCCAATCATTACCAGTAGAGATCACTCCAGACCAATTTATAAAGTGGGACAAAACAATATCCAGGTTCATTTGGGGAGGTAAACGACCCAGAGTTAGATATCATACTCTCCAGCTTTCCAAAAACCTAGGTGGAATGGCATTACCAGAATTAAAGGAATATTTTTATGCTGCTCAATTAAGACCTTTGTACTGTTGGTGTAATCCAAATTTTGTAGCAAAATGGAAAGATATAGAAAAAGTAATATCAAATATTCCGATTCAAACTCTGATTGGAGATGAAGACTTAAATAAGAAACTCAAACATGAAATGGATTCAATCAGTGAACATACATTAGACACATGGTTTAAAATTTTAAAAAGATATAAGATTAAGGAAGATATAAAAATTCTGAATTGGGTAGGATATGATAAAAATTTTAAACCAAATCAATATGACCAGAGATTTAAAAGATGTACAGAAAAAGGAGTCACAGCTTGGTGTGCTCTAGAAAAGAAAGGAAAGTTGGAGAGTTATCAGAATTTAAAAGAAAAATATGAATTGGGGAGCTCTGATTTTTTCAGATATCTCCAACTAAGAGACTACTACACAAAAGAAATCCGGGTGGATCCCTCCAAAGGGAGTTTTTTCAGCGTCGGTTCGCCAGCGTGGCCATCCAAAACAGAAGGCTGCGTTTCACAAAACGTGTGCGTCTTCAAGGGGCCACCAACGCAGCTGTGTGGCTGCCCAGCTCGGAAGGTTGCTTTCGCACAAAACGTGTGCGTGTTGGAGGGGTCACCAGTGAGGCGGCATGGAAAAATATAAGCAGTGCTGTGGTTTTAAGCAGGTTTTATTATATCATGTCGCCTTCACGGGATCCCCTCTCCGGTGCATAGTGGAGCAGCCCGGAGCGGGATCCCTAAGCTCTCAGAGAAGGAGAGGAGGACACGTGTGTGTCTACCAGTTGCAGGATCAGAGTGAGACAAGAAGAGTAAGAGGATAGTGATAGGGAGAAGTGAATGACATGATAAAAGTCATAATTAAAGCATATAAAGAAAATGAAAAGAAATTCATATCATCAATGTATAAGGCATTAAACCTAAATAATAAACATACAACCAAATATATAAAAAAGAAGTGGGAGAAAGAAATTGATATAGAAATCACAGAAGATGAATGGCAAAATATATGTAAGACTCACCACTCATCCACCAGTTCACGGATTTGGAGAGAATTTGCCTGGAAAAACTTAGTACGTTACTTTATCACACCAAAGATGAAAAATAAACAACTCAACCAACCTCAGAAGTGTTGGAGAGAATGTGGAGAATATGATGTGGATCATACACGTTTTTTGGAAGTGTAAGAGAATAACTGTATTTTGGGAAATGATAAGTGAAATGTTACAGAAGATAATAAGATACAAGATCCCTATGACCTGTAAGATACTTTATCTCCGTAATCTAACAGAGGCAAACATCTTTGGGAGTGATAGATATCTTGTCAAAATATTGTTAGTAGCGAGTAAAAAAACCATAACAAAGAATTGGTTGAAGAAAGAACCACCTACAAAGGAACAATATTGGGCTATTATAGAAGACATCTACAATAATGGAAAAACTAACACACAAACTACGACTACAAGAAGCTGAATTTGACGAGAAGTGGGAAAAATGGACAATATACAAATCCCGAAATGGCGATAAATAAGTGGACTTCAAAGAAATAATGTGGACTATGAGGAGGAACAAGAGCTAATGTCGGACTCGAGCAGTGGATGCTATTGATTTGTTTTTCTGTTGATGTTACTGTGACAGGTTTCTTTCTTCTTTTATATATACTTTTTCTCTTTGTGTGTGTATATGATTTAAGTTGAAAAATTAATAAAAATCTAAGTAACAAAAAAAAAAATTAGGGGGGACGGGTGGACTGCCGTCCTACCCCCCCCCCCACACACACACACACGGCGAGGTGGGTTATTCTGCCGCCTATGATATATAAAAGTCCTGCTAAAAAAAATTACTGTCGTGTCTCCTACTTAAACATAACACCAAAATAATCCCAGAACTATAAATACATATTAACAACTATCAACACATACTCATCCATGGCTCGGCGAGGATGACCCACAGCCCCCAAAGACCCTTCACCAGTCAGTCCGCCCCTGGAGGTAACTCGCTTCCTGGGCTACAGCTGGTTGCCTCAGTCCCAATGCGCCTTCTCCTCCACACCTCCAAGCGCTTCAATCGTCTGGGGCCGTGCCCAACTGCCTTCTTCAGGGAAGCCCCAACTCATGAGGGTGGTGCCACGAGCCATCCAACAACAGAAGATAACCATCGTGCCGCTCGCCCGTCACCTGCAGCCGACCCTGGTACTGCTCCACCTTCTGCTTTTCTCTCACCCGCCTGGACCTCACCTCTGCCCGAGCCCGAACCCAGTCCGCGACTCCAAACGGGGCCCTGCACGGCCTGCGGTGTTTTCGCCTGGCACTCACTCTCTCAGTGCCACTCGGTCCTGCCCCGACTGCTTGTAAATCCACTGTGGACCCTGCCGATGTGGCCCCGTGTTCACCGGCCTGCCACCACCGTGCCCCGGGAACACCTGTGACCATCCTTTGGGTATCGCTCACCACCGCAGATCCTTCCCTGTGCCGCCCGGCGGCCTCATCCAGGGCAGCTTGGACACCGGCACTGGGGCCCTTTCGCGGTGACCCTGAGCGCGACAAGGACTGTCCACTTTCTGGAGTGCCCAGCAACTGTTCATCCCACACAGTGTCGTCCCAAACTCTCGGAACCGGTCGGCCCCACAGTCCGCAGCCCAACCATTCCTCCCCAGCGCTGCTCCATTTGGAAAACCTGAGGCCATAAAATAGATTGAAGCCCATGATGTTCATGCCATGGGCCGTCACGATGAACTCCACATCGGCCATCTCTGCCGACTTGTACTGAGCCATCAGTCTAACGGTACCCACCATGGCCAACTGTTGTCCTCCACAGCCGCAAAGCAGTGCTGAGTCACCTCCGATTATGTAGTGGGGAAAACATTGTCTAACTGTAGCCCAGTTCAGCAGCAAACTCTCCGCCCCCGTGTCGATCAGCATCGGTACCGGTACTCCGTCCAACTCTATCGAGCAATGTGTGCGCCCACTGGTACTCGGGGACACAGTATGAATCACCGTTGGGGCAGAAGGAGTCGAGCTCTTGCGCGGGCTATCTTGTTCCGCTGACTGGCACACCCTTGCAAAATGATGTAGACGGCTACAATTGCCACAGCAATTTCCTCTTGCCGCACACTCTCTGGCCTTGTAGCGGTGTTTCGTGGACCTGCAGCCCATGCACCTGGGCTTCCCCAGGCAGACCTCATCCACACAGCGTTGGCACTCTTGGCGTCATCCTCGACACTCCCATCGCTGTCCGGGTCCACTACCTGTGTAGCCATGCAGGATCCCACCTCTCATGGTGACAGACGCTCACTTAGTTCCCGAGTTAGCTCATCCACTGCCTCCAGCTGGAGAGACAACTCGACGGCCCTGGCCAGCGCCAACTCACCTGGAAATGTGAGCAGCCCAGACCAGACCACAGCACAGCTGGTGTGCTCTGCCAACTGATTGTGAACCATTTCTTCCTCCAACAGTCCGAACCGACACTCAGCGGCTAGCTGCCTCAAGTCCGACACAAACCACTGGATGGGTTCGCCAACCTTTTGGTGACGCTGCTGGAACTTATGTTCATCAGTTTAATGTTACTGCATCAATGCCTTTCTGAAACAGTTTAAAGTGGTTGATTTTATTATTAGATGAAAATTAAATAAATTAAATGCGAATGTAAATGAACACAGAGCAGTTAAGCTACAGAAGCAGCTTGGATTGATTTAAATTAATAAATAATGACCAAAAATATTTTTTTCCCTGGATCAACAAGACAGTTTTAATGAACAAATAATTCTAGCTCTGTTTGTCTGAACTGATATAGTTTTTCATGAAGTATTTGGATAATTTCCGTCCACTGTAAAATGATAAAATATCAGCCTAATAACAGTTTCATACCAGGTTCAGGTTCAGGTTCAGGTTACTTTATTTGTACCCGTAGGTAGATTTGTTTTGCAGTTGGTGACATCCATATTTACAAGCCACTAATTACATTCAACATAGACACAAACACAGGCACACATCTTACAAATAGGTAAATATAAAATATGTACAATATAATTTTTATAGCTTGTTCAACTCTTTGACAGCAGCAGGGACAAAGCTGTTTTTGTAGCGCTGGGTTCTACTTTTTGGGACAGTAAACCTCCGTCTGGAGGGAAGAAGCTGAAAGTTGCAGTGCAAAGGGTGGGAGTCATCATTTAAAATCGAGTCGGCCATCCTCTGTACTTGTCTGGTGTACAGGGATGTCAGGCTCAGCTGTGACTCACCAAGCAAACGACTGGACCATCGGACTACCTGATCCAAGGATTTCCTCTTTCAGTTTTATCTGACCAAACCATGACATTAAAGAAAAGGATAAAACAGATTCAATAAAAGCCCGATAAAACATAGTCATTATGGTTCGGTCAGTTTGGAAGCGTGCAAGTTTCCTCAAACAATGCAAATTTTGCTGACCCTTTTTGCACACCCTTTCACAGTTCACCTCAAAGTTCAATTCACTATCAATAATCGTCCCAAGATATTTGTACGATTGTACACATTCGGTGGTCTGGCCTTTTAGTATGGTGACTTTGTGCCTGGGAGTTTTCCTCCTAAAGTCAATAATCATATCTTTCGTTTTTGTTGTATTCAGCTGCAGGTAGGAATCCTCACACCAGTGAACAAAGTCATCAACTACTGGGCCGTGGCCACTCTCACCATCCTGGAGGAGACTGACAATGACTGAGTCATCAGCATACTTTATAATGTGTCTGTTGTCATGTCTGCTCCGACACATGTTTGTGTACAGGATGAAGAGTAGTGGTAACAACACACACCCCTGAGGAGAGCCAGTAGAAGAGCACTTTAGGTCAGACAATGTCAGAATCAGAATCAGAATCAGGTTTATTGCCATTGTTCATGTAGTACACAAACTAGGAATTTGTCTCGGTACAATGCTGCAACATTAAACATGATAAGATAAGAGAAATAAACTATACATGTAATAAAGTGTAGGATAAGATTAAGTGATACTGGTCAACAGTTAAAATATATATTAGCCAGCAGCAGATACTGTGGAGAACTATATAGTGCAGTCGGTAATGCAGGAAGAAAACAGTGATGATTGACATGAGTCTGGTTGAGCTGCTGTACATGGTGCACGAGAGTCACTTAGTGTTCAGCAGTCTAATGGCAGAGGGGAAGAAGCTGTTCATGTGACGGGAGGTTTTAGTCTGGATGGACCGAAGTCTTCTACCAGAGGGGAGGGGGGCAAACAGTACGTGACCAGGGTGTGAGGGATCGGCTATGATCCGGCCAGCACGCCTCCGGGTCCTGGAGATGTACAGATCCTGGAGAGATGGGAGCTTGCAGCCGATCACCTTCTCAGCAGTGCGCACGACGCGCTGCAGCCTTAGTCTGTCCCTGGCAGTGGCTCCTGCGTACCACACGGTTATGGAGGTGGTGAGGATGGACTCGATGATGGCTGTGTAGAACTGCGCTAACATCTTGGTGGGTAGCTTGAGCTTCCTCAGCTGCCGCAGGAAGAACATCCTCTGCTGGGCTTTTTTGATGAGTGAGCTGATGGTCAGCTCCCATTTGAGGTCCCTGGTGATGGTAGTGCCTAGGAAGCGGAAGGAATCAGCAGTGGTGATGGGAGAGCCTGAGAGGGTGAGGGGGGGCAGAGGAGTAGTGACTTTCCTGAAGTCTACAATCATCTCCACTGTCTTCAGAGCGTTCAGCTGCAGGTTGTTATTGCAGGTTGTTATTGAGTAAGGGTCAATGTGCCATTGACCCTTACTCTCTGCGTCCTGTTGGTTAAGAAATCCAGAATCCAACCCACCAGATTATTGCTTAAATCAAATTGTTGCAGGAGCCTTTCAACTAAAATATGAGGTTGGATTGTATTAAAGGCAGAAGAAAAGTCCACAAATAAAAGCCTGGCATGTGTCCCATTAAAATCCAGATGTTTAAAAAGCATGTCAAACAGAGTGACAGTGGCATCCTCCACTCCTCTGTGAGGCCTATAGGCAAACTGCAGAGGATCCAATGCATGTTCAGTCTGCCTTAGGACTGTTACCTGCTGTTACTTCATTCAGGTGAAGCTTCATCCGGGATCTTCAATTTAGTTTAAAAACAAAACAAAACACGAAGCTGTAAATTTGACTAAAACTCTTCCGCCTTGTTTTAGCGGGCATGTTCTTTTTTTTCTCGTTGCCAGGCAACAACATCGTTGTGTGGACTTTTTCCTTTTAGAAAACTTTTACATATTTTCATACTCAAACATTATTTTTATGACGTAACAATATGATTGAATCATTTGAAGTGCTACACAGAGATACAGTGGGGCAAAAAAGTATTTAGTCAGCCACCAATTGTGCAAGTTCTCCCACTTAAAAGATGAGAGAGTTCTCCAATTTTCATCATAGGTATACCTCAACTATGAGAGACAAAATGAGGGAAAAAAATCCAGAAAATCACATTGTCTGATTTTTAAAGAATTTTTTTGCAAATTATGGTGGAAAATAAGTATTTTGTAAAAAGTATTTGGTCACCTACAAACAAGCAAGATTTCTGGTTCTCACAGACCTGTAACTTCTCCTTTAACCTCTTGCACTCCGTTGTACCGCAGGCGGGCAAGTCTCTGCGTCCTAGGGCGCACGAGGGTGCACTCGTGTGTCCTTGTGCGCTCTCGGATGCATGGTCCTCATGGTGGTGATGTAGTTGGTGTTGGCGTCCAAGCGCCACTGAAAAAAAAAAAGCTGCAGACACAGCCGCGAACAGATTAGTTCATCTGATTGACCTCTCATTCGACTAATAAGAGCCTTGAATTGGGTTTCTGAAACCTTGAAGAACCAATGAATGAAAACCTAGGAAGGAGGACCGGCCTACTGTGAATGCAGGAGCCAATTGAAGCACAGAAGTTCGGGCTGGGTGAAAAGAGATTTATTGTTGCAGCAAATGAAAAAAAGGACGCTGGATGAACCTGCTACAGACCCAGCAGCATGGAGACCACCCACAAGTGGGACCTGCACTCATTCCAGCAGAATAGACGTTTAGGATTCTCTTCTGTCATCATAGACCGACGGAGGCCGACGACAAAGGTCGTAAATCATTCACCAAAACCTCAATATTGGAATTATGTTTTGACCGGGATCCACGAGCGGACCAGCGTCGCGTTCATCTGACAATGGGGAAGACAAGTTCGCCAGGACTCTGCTGCTGTGAAGAGGTAAGGTGTTATAAGCTAAATTATTATTTCTCCCTGAAAACTGTAATCCAAAAATGACTTTTGACCGATCGGTAAATTACAACTGTACGGCGCACGAAGTACAAAGTGCGTGCGCTGCGATAAACGGTTCATTTGCTGTGTTCGGACCGTGAACGCCCCCCCCCCCCGCTGCAGAAGAGGACCGGGGGGGGGCGTTCACGGTCCGAACGCCCCCCGGTCCGCGGGGGGAAGCCACGCTAACTGCGCAGCGGTCGCCACATAGCCATATGAGTCTATTCCGTCATGTAGCGATGGCCGTCCTCTGTAGCGAGGGAGGCCACAACCCCCCCACACACACACACAGTAGCGAGGGGGGGAAGCCGCTGTGACAGCGTTGCTGTGGAAACATGCAACGAGTGTAATCCATCATGTAGTGAGGGCCGAACTCCGTCCTTTGTAGCGACAACCCCCACCCCCCGACACACACAGACACAGTAGTGAATGTGACCTTTCATTAGAGCCCAAAATGAAGATTCTACATTGAATTATTCAAAAGTTACAGACGTTTTTCCAAACTGTGCCATTTGGCACAGTTCCAAAACGCCTGGGAACAACCTGAGAAAAAAGCTGTGTAAAATATTCATTTTTTGTGGTATTGTTACAAAATTTGGACCTCAGCTGGATAACACTTGGTTCTACATTTCTGTTGCATTTTCCAGCTGGATCGGACAGCTGTGTGTTATTTGCAAGCATTTGTATCCAAAAAAATACCGTGGCCAAATTTATTTTCTTCAAGTTCAGTATGTTTAGATGACTGTAACTCAGTGGCCGCAGCACGTAGAGAGATTGTTTTTTTTTTTTTGCCAAAAAATTCAAAGTGTTTTCTTTTAAATGAGACCAACCCCATGAAGATGCTGCAAAGGGTTGAAGAACAGCTTTCGATTTACTTTTGGTACATTATTTTTTGGCGTTTTTAGGAAAATTGCCCGGAGTGCAAGGGGTTAAGAGGCTCCTCTGTCCTCCACTCGTTACCTGTATTAATGGCACCTGTTTGAACTCGTTATCAGTATAAAAGACACCTGTCCACAACCTCAAACAGTCAGACTCCAAACTCCACTATGGCCAAGACCAAAGAGCTGTCAAAGGACACCAGAAACAAAATTGTAGACCTGCACCAGGCTGGGAAGACTGAATCTGCAATAGGTAAGCAGCTTGGTGTGAAGAAATCAACTGTGGGAGCAATTATTAGAAAATGGAAGACATACAAGACCACTGATAATCTCCCTCGATCTGGGGCTCCATGCAAGATCTCACCCCGTGGGGTCAAAATAATCACGAGAACGGTGAGCAAAAATTCCAGAACCACATGGGGGGACCTAGTGAATGACCTGCAGAGAGCTGGGACCAAAGTAACAAAGGCTACCATCAGTAACACACTACGCCGCCAGGGACTCAAATCCTGCAGTGCCAGACGTGTCCCCCTGCTTAAGCCAGTACATGTCCAGGCCCGTCTGAAGTTTACTAGAGAGCATTTGGATGATCCAGAAGAGGATTGGGAGAATGTCATATGATCAGATGAAACCAAAATAGAACTTTTTGGTAAAAACTCAACTTGTCGTGTTTGGAGGAGAAAGAATGCTGAATTGCATCCAAAGAACACCATACCTACTGTGAAGCATGGGGGTGGAAACCTCTAATGCTTTGGGGCTGTTTTTCTGCAAAGGGACCAGGATGACTGATTCGTGTAAAGGAAAGAATGAATGGGGCCATGTATCGTGAGATTTTGAGTGAAAACCTCCTTCCATCAGCAAGGGCATTGAAGATGAAACGTGGCTGGGTCTTTCAGCATGACAATGATCCCAAACACACCGCCCGGGCAACGAAGGAGTGGCTTCGTAAGAAGCATTTCAAGGTCCTGGAGTGGCCTAGCCAGTCTCCAGATCTCAACCCCATAGGAAATCTTTGGAGGGAGTTGAAAGTCCGTGTTGCCCAGCGACAGCCCCAAAACATCACTGCTCTAGAGGAGATCTGCATGGAGGAATGGGCCAAAATACCAGCAACAGTGTGTGAAAACCTTGTGAAGACTTACAGAAAACATTTGACCTCTGTCATTGCCAACAAAGGGTATATAACAAAGTATTGAGATGAACTTATGTTATTGACCAAATACTTATTTTACTGAAGAATTTACCAATTAATTCATTAAAAATCCTTCAATGTGATTTTCTGGATTTTTTTTCTCATTTTGTCTCATAGTTGAGGTATACCTATGATGAAAATTGGAGACCTCTCATCTTTTAAGTGGGAGAACTTGCACAATTGGTGGCTGACTAAATACTTTTTTGCCCCACTGTATAGGTTCTAAACACGTGACTCACTTCACCTTTGGCTGTCTTAGCATTGACATGGAGAAACTTCTCTCTGATGCCTGACTAACATTTCTTCTGCTACTTCTTTTCAGACTTGAGTGAACACTGAGTCTTCAGAGCGCTGGATGAGTATTTTCTCTCCACAGTTGTCCATTAAAGTTTGTGAAGAATGGAGGGCAGTTTACAAGTGATCCCCCTTGAAGAGCTCCAGACTTTAAACATTGTTGGAGAACTTAACGGGATCACAATATACATGAGAGCTCCTTCTGTTCCTCTCACCACCTTTTCACCTGAGATGAAGACACCTCAGGAAGAAAATATTTACATAAAGAAGCCGCCAAATGCCTTCATGTTGTTTGTGAGGGAGCAGAGGCCACTGCTAAAGGCTGAACTGAACTGTAAATCTAGTTCTTTGAACGGCATCCTGGGAGAGAGATGGAGGTCTATGTCTACGGAGCAGAAAACCTGGTATTTGGAGTTAGCCGAAAAGGAAAGACAGCTGCACCTACAGAAATACCCCAGCTGGACCCAGAACTGTTGCAAAAAGAGGAAGAGAAATAAGAAAAAATGCCGCTGGGCTGAATACACTTCCTCCAGCCAAGAGGAGACATCCCAGGCCAAGAGGAGACAGATCATCTCCTCTGCTGTTAACTACCACTTCAACCTGAACTCCTCATCTCAGGTTGCACAGTTTCAGCAGCCCTTTATTCAGCACGCCGACCCCTGTGCTAACCCAGATTTTCAGTTGTATTGTGCAAGATCACTGCCACAGGTAGTCTCAGAAGCTCCCATCAACTGCCAAACTGAGGACATGTTCACCACACAAATGGTGGAAAGAGAGTTAGTCCCATTAGGAAACACAGATCCCCTTTTCAATAGTGCACACACACACACACAGTCTACCAGTCAAATTCTTCAGGATCGTTGTCACAGGTCCTGCCAGCAGCACCCAGCAGCTGCCAGGCTGTAGACATAATCTCAGCAGAAACTGCAGAAGAACTCCTGGAATTGCTAGAAAACTCTGACCTCCACCATCACGCCTCTTTTCCACACACCAACCCCTGTACTGACCCTACAGATTGCAAGTCATATTCAGGATCACTTCCCCAGGTCGCCTCAGCAGCACCCATCAGCTGCCCGGATGAGGACATTATCCCATCAGATAGTGAGGAAGAACTCATGGTATGGATCGAGAAAACTGGTGTCCTTGCTCATCTTGCAGCTAGACCAGGTGCTGCTCGTTACAGTCCTCAAGAACTAAAGGCTGTGCGTCTCTTTGGGAAACCATACAAAACTAACAAGTTAGATGAGCTTTCCATTTTGGCCCAGAGGTTGTTTGGCTGTTATTAAAATGTGGATCCCTGCCCTTTGTCCACTGAAAAAATAAAAAAACAAATAAGGAAAATGTTCTCCACGTGTCTGCCTGGGTTTACTCTGGGATTTCTCCGGTTTCCTCCCACATCCCCAAAACATGCAAATTAGGTTAATTGGCATCAACTGGGGATTCTAAATTGTCCTTAGGTATGAATGTGAGAGTGAATGGTTGTCTGTCTCTCTGTGTTGGCCCTGCGATGGACTGGCGATCTGTCCAGGGTGTACCCTGCCTCTCGCCCAAAGATGCTGGGATAGACTCCAGCCCCCCCCACGACCCGAAAAGGATTAAGCGGAAGAAGATGGATGGATGGTGGGGGGGAAATGTAACATCTGAGTTTGGTTGCTGGGGCTTGCCGTAGTCGACGTCTGAGGAGTTGACGTCAGGTGGGCTGCGGCAGTTGTATATATATCCACATTCTTTAATAAAGTTCAGTTGGATGCTCAGCATAAGATGGCTCATGGCTCGCTTATTTCATACATAACACTTTGCTCATCTAGAGCTGAGAAAAAGTGCTATATAAGTGAACACCATTTAACATTTGTGCTTCAAATGCATTTTATTCAGTTGTGTAACATGATATTTGGTTTATGGTGATATTGGGGGCGTTTTCTCATTATTCCGGGTTGGGAATAATTAATTTTCTCCTCTGGTGTGGAGGGTCAGTCTTGGTGGATGTCCAGCCTCATTTTGTGGCTATGGTAACGTGGAGGAGATTTTTCAAGACGTACATTATTGATTTTGGTTTGGAATTTGCTTTTTCTTTGAGGACATATTGTATATCACATAGGGTGAAATGCCCTCTGCAGTAAATCCCATTTTACTCAGGTGTGTGCAGGCTGTTTAAGGTGTGACGTGCTTGTGGGTTTCATTTCCTGTCTATTTCAAATGCAAACACTTAACACTCAACTAAACAATCAGCTGAGATCCACACCCTTAGGTTACAGATGCCACTGGCCCTTTCAGTTTAAATTGTTCTGTGATTGCAGGAAATAGATTCTGATCTCTTTTGACCTTTTAAGCCCAAAATTACAGCCCAAGGGTCAGCAGCACCTACTACAGAAAGAGTCATTTTGAGTAGTTTTTGGTCAGAAATTCCAGCCCAGCACCCTACTAGTGTCACGTCCACATGGAGGTTTGAACTAACAACCTTCTGCACTGGAGTGGACATTGTACTTGTCTCACTAAGGAGGTTGACCCCCTTGGCAAGCCAAGTATGAATGCTTTTATTGACTCGGTTACATATTTCTCCTCCAGATTTTGACATCATCCCGATGTTTCGCAGGTCCTTCCTACCAACGGCTGTCAGACTGTACAACCTAAGCAGGGCTGCTTGCAGAGATAGCAAAAAGACATAACAAACTAATAGTTTTTTGAATGCAAAAGATGCAATAGACTTACACAATGGTCCCCTCCGGCATACAACTAGGAAAATACCGGTCGCTATGGAGAGTGAGAATATGTATGGGCACATAATCATACCATGTAGGATAACTAAGTAGACGGTTGTGCTGTTTCATCCCATCTAGCAACAATGCTCTGCACTGTGTGTGTTTATATATTTACATATTTATTCCATCTAGCTACAATGCTCCGCACTGGGTGTGTTTATGTTTATATATCTATATATTTATTCCATCTAGCTACAATGCTCCGCACTGTGTGTTTATATATCTACATATTATTCCATCTAGCTACATTGCTCCGCACTGTGTGTTTACATATTCATATATTTATTCCATCCAGCTACAATGCTCTGCACTGTGTGTCTGTGTGTGTGTATATATATATTTTATAGTAATATGTACATATGTATATTAGCTGCTCTTGCTTGCTTGTTTTTTTTTGTTTTGTTTTTTTCTTGCCTTCTGATTGTTGCTCTGAGTGTTGCTATCCCTGTGCTGTTGCAATCCTGGAATTTCCCCGTTGTGGGACTAATAAAGGCTTATCTTATCTTATCTTATCTTATGTTAGAGGTGCATTTAAGCTTTAAGGCTGTCCGCCTTCTGACTATGTCACCACCAGGAAGTCGCTTCCTGTGGCGGGGACCAAGCACCACTTGCAGGATGACAAACTGGTGGCATCTGGGGAATGGGACCAATACGCCAACCAATAAGTCCTGCAAACAAATTGCAGTTGTACCAGGGGGACAGGAGGTGAAGCCCAACTGATGACACCCAACCGGGGGTTTGAGCCCACAAATTCCTGCACCAGAGCATTGCTGCTTAGCTTGCCAAGTGGGTCGAAACTATTATTGACACAAATGGAATGCAGACTCCAGTGCGGAGGTTGTGAGTGTAAACCCCATTTGGATGTCACCATTTGGGTTTCACTGCTCGTCCCCTTGGTCAAATAATGTAAAATCAGTTGAATGTGAGAAGGTTAAAAAAAAAAAAATCCTGAATAAGCATTATCATGGACAGGGTTGTGTTTGAAGGGTTGATGGGATATGACGGTCCCTGGGGTGTAAGCATAGAAATTAGCCTGGTTAAGTGACTGGTTCTGCTAGCTGCAGCTAACGTCTGCTGGTGGAAGAACCGTAATGGCTGATGGTAGTGGGTGCAGGTAAAAAAGAAGGAAACTGCACAGCTCCAACTAAGAAAAAGTTAAATGGTTTGCTCCCATTAAATCATCAGTTTAACCTCAATTTTCTGAGTATTGCAAGCATCTCTTCAACACACAAGTACCCAGAGAGCACAAACCTCCACCAAAACATCTAATTATCCCCCATTGTTGTCATTTCTCCCAACAGCCAAGGCACCGCCTTCATTTTCCTCTTGGCAATCATTTATTATTCATTTGCTTCCTGGTGCAGACTCTGATTCACTTTCAAGGAAAGCTCTTTAAAATCCACCCAGTACTTTTTTGTGTAAAGCTTATTGTAAAAAAGAAGCTGGTAATCACACAACTTTTCTGGAGGATGCAACGATAATGTTCTGTTTCAGATGGCATAATCTTTTTTTTTGTTTTTTTTTTTTTTTGTTACTTATTTGTACCCGTAGGTAGACTTGGTTTGCAGTCTGGTGACAAGCCACTGGCTGCTGGTCGCTGCGTGCGCGAGCGCCCTAAACCTACATGTTTTTTTTTGGTATGCGGGAGGAAACCGGAGAAATCCCGGAGTAAACCCACGCAACACGGGGAGAACATGCAAACTCCACACAGCTCACTGTTGGTCGGGGGCTGGAATCGAACCCACGATCTCATGATCCCCGCGATCCCCCGGCCAAGGGTAAAACTGTGCTGCCACAGTGCTAAACCACTGCGCCACCGTTGCCAGTAAATTCTGTGGGTATGGTGGTGAATAGTATGTAAAACCCTTCAGATCGGAGGTTACAATAAAGTCCAGTGTAAGGGAACATCTCAGAGGCAAAGTGGGGCTTGATAACACTAGTGAAGAGGAGGCTGAAAAGTTCATAATGGTCAAATCTGACCAAATGTGGTTTATTTTTCAGCATAGTCTCCCCTTCGGTCCACGCACTTCTTCCATTAGTGTTGCAGCACTTGGATCCCTGCGGTTGAAAAATTAACCACATTTGGTCAAACTTGATCACTATGAACTTTTCAGCTCCCCCCAGGTACAGTTGCCAAGATCTTATATAACATGTTGTATAACATCACAGAGTCAACACTCAGCAGTTTTCTTTGTTAGCAGTTTGGAGTTTGTACAGTCAGGATGTTGCTTGCGTTGTTGCCGTTTGGAGCCCTGTTACTTGGAGTTTATTTTCTTCTCCACATGACTGTTCTCACGCTGCCCAGATGTAAAAGTACTGCAAAGCTCCACGGGAAAACTGCCATCGTCACTGGTGAGTTCATTGTTTGCAAGCTGAGTTGCCTGCACTGCCGAATGATGCTTTTACATAAAGGAGCTACCATACAAAATAAGGCATGGTTTATTTAACCATCATTAGAAATGCTTTTGGCACTTCTGGAAGAAGTTGAAACAGACAGTTATGTAGCAGGGAACAGGGGTCACTACACACACTTAGGTACATGTCTGAAAAGCATAATCGCTAATCTCCATATACAGTAAGGTTTACACTCTTACAACACATTTAAAAACACAGCTTCATTTTCTGGACATGAGGTCTGACCATTAGAGAATCGATTTTAACATCTCTGAACATTTACTGATAACACTCATCTCATAATTTTACAAGAATAAAAATCTAACTTACAAGAAAAGCTGCAAAGTCACAAGTAAAATCTTCACAAATGTAAAAAACTAAAATGGTGCCAAAGGGATAGGAATCCGTGAGAACAAAGTTGTTGATGATCTGAAACCAGTGTTTCTCTCTGCAGGAGCAAACACCGGCATTGGTAAGACCACAGCCATAGACCTGGCCAGGAGAGGGACTCGGGTGATTCTGGCTTGCAGGGACAGAGGGCGAGCTGAGGCGGCCATCCGGGAAATCATCCAGGTTAAGACAAAAACTGACATAAGACACAGGGCTTTAAAGTACAAGAGAAAAGTTGCTGGTCACAGTACCAATGGTTGACCCAATCTCCAAATTAAACAGTATCAATGATACAGGTGTACCTCAAGGATCAGTTCAGGTCCCACTTCTTATCCATGTACTGTACACAGCTCATCACAAGATTAAATTTTCAAATGAAACATGTTGGACCTGATATCTTTGATTTTTCTTAGTACGGTTGTAACTGAAACGCATAAATCCAATTGTCATGTATTTATATTAATTCAAAAGCTAATTTGTTCTCATTTTTGTGGCAGTTTTAACAAAATGTTTTTTATGCTAGTTATTAGGTAAGATTGCATAAGATAAGATAAGCCTTTATTAGTCCCACAATGGGGAAATTCCAGGATTGCAACAGCACAGGGATAGCAACACTCAGAGCAACAATCAGAAGGCAAGAAAAAACAAGAGCAGCTAGTATACATATGTACATATTAAAATATATATATATATACAGTATATATATATATATATATATATATATATATATATATATATATATATATATATATATATATATACACAGTGCGGAGCATTGTAGCTAGATGGAATAAATATGTAAATATATAAACACACACAGTGCGGAGCATTGTAGCTAGATGGAATAAATATGTAAATATATAAACACACACAGTGCGGAGCATTGTTGCTAGATGGAATAATATGTAGATATATAAACACACACAGTGCGGAGCATTGTAGCTAGATGGAATAAATATGTAGATATATAAACACACCCAGTGCAGAGCATTGTAGCTAGATGGAATAAATATGTAAATATATAAACACACACAGTGCAGAGCATTGTTGCTAGATGGGATGAAACAGCACAACCGTCTACTTAGTTATCCTACATGGTATGATTATGTACCCATACATATTCTCACCCTCCATAGCGACCGGTATTTTCCTAGTTGTATGCCAGAGGGGACCATTGTATAAGTCTATTGCGTCTTTTGCATTCAAAAACTATTAGGTTGTCACGTCATTTTACTATCTCTGCGAGCAGCCCTGCTTAGGTTGCACAGTCTGACAGCCGTTGGTAGGAAGGACCTGCGAAACCTCTTGGTTGTGCACCTAGGATGATGTAGTCTGCTGCTAAATGAGCTCCTCAATGCATTCAGTATGTCCTACATAGGGTGGAACTTGGCCTCCAGCAGAGATGACAGTTTAGCCACCGTCCTTCTCTCTCCTATCTCCTCCACTGGGTCAAGGCGCTGCCCCAGGACAGAGCTATCTTTCTTGATCAGTTTGTTCAGTCTCTTCCTCTCGGCTGCCGTAATGCCACTGCCCCAACAGACCACTCCAAAAGTGATGGCTGATGCCACCACCGTGTCATAGAATGTCTTCAGCAGCGCCCCTTGTACACCAAAAGACTTGAGTCTTCTCAGTAGGAACAGCCTGCGCTGTCGCTTCTTGTAGAGTGCGTCAGTATTGTGTGACCAGTCCAGTTTATTGTTCAGATGAACACCCAGGTACTTGTAGGATGTCACCATCTCGATGTCTGTTCCCTGTATATTTACTGGTGCTGTGAGGGGTTGTCCTTGCCTGCGGCAGTCCACCATCAGCTCCTTTGTTTTCCTCGCATTGATTTGGAGGCAGTTCCGATGGCACCAGTCCACGAAGTCCTGGATAAGCCCTCTGTACTCAGCTTCATCTCCATTGGAGATGAGGCCAACGATCGCAGAGTCGTCAGAGAACTTCTGTAGATGGCAGTGTGTTGTGTTGTGTGAGAAGTCCGCAGTATAAAGGGTGAACAGGAAGGGAGCCAAAACCATTCCCTGGGGGGCCCCCGTGCTACCGATGATCGTGTCGGACACACAGTCCCGGGTTCTCACAAACTGAGGCCGGTTAGTGAGGTAGTCCAGGATCCATGATGACAGGTGCTGGTCCACCCCTGCGCACAGCAGCTTGTCCTTCAGGATCTTCGGTTGGATGGTGTTGAAAGCACTGGAGAAGTCAAAGAACATGATCCTCACCGCATTCCCGGGCTTCTCCAGGTGGGACAGAGAACGGTGAAGGAGGAAGATCACCGCATCCTCCACCCCAATGCCATGCTGGTAGGCGAACTGGAGTGGATCCATCGCTGGTCCCACCAGGGGGCAGAGGTGAGCAAGGCGCAGTCTCTCCAGGGTCTTCATCATGTGGGACGTCAAGGCCACTGGTCTGTAGCTGTTCAAGGTCTTTGGGGTGGGAAGTCTTTGGTACAGGTACCACACAAGATGTTTTCCACAGCTGTGGTACCCTCCCCAGCTTCAGGCTCAGGTTGAAGATGTACTCCACAATCCCACACAGCTGGTCTGCACAGGACTTGAGGAGCTTTGCGCTGATGCTGTCCGGTCCCGACGCCTTCCTCGCCTTGATCTTCCTCAGCTCCGTCCTCACCTGGGTCTTAGTCAGGGTCAGGTTGGGGGGCTGTGTGTTGGGAGTGGGGGAGTGATGGTGGAGTGGGGAGTGGGCAGCAGGACTTGATGTCTTTAGAGGCAGCAGTGGTTGCTGTGCAGTCAGGGGGGAGGGCGGTTGGTCAAACCTACTGAAAAACAGATTCAGATTGTTCGCCCACTCCCTGCCCCCCGTGGCCTGCGGGGAGGTATTCTGGAGCCCAGAGATGGTTTTAAGGTTTCTCCAGACCCCGCTGATGTCACTCTGTTGCAGCTTGTCCTTCATCTTCTTCCTGAAGCTGTCCTTGCCTTCTCTGATCTTTCTCCTCAGCTCCCTCTGTATGGACTTCAGCATCTCCCTGTTCCCCGACCTGAAGATCCTCTTCTTCACTCTCAGAAGTGTTTTTATCTCAGGGTTGATCCAGGGTTTGTTGTTTGAGCAACACCGTATGGTCTTGGTGGGAACGGTGTTGTCCACACAGAAGCTGAGGTAGTCCGTAATGTGTTAGTGATGTGATTTGTATTTTGTGAAGCCTGTAGCTGACTGTTGGATTCTAGCTGTTTGCATCAGCAACACCGACTGGACCTCTGTGAAGTTATTTACTGATGAACGCAGCAGTCCTGGACATGGCTGGTTCCCAGTTATTTTTAGGCAAACACCAAAGAGGCTCCCGTTTTACTACCATGACCCATACACTCATCCATCCCCCATCTCACCCACCCCTGTGCTATGGGTTCATCAGGTTGGAGACTTCAATCAGAGCTAGCCAAATGAGTCAGAATGACAGTAATCAGGAGCTTTAAGACAAACTCTAATATATTTTTTGGTTACTGTTATAACATTACAAGATATTAGGATAAAAAAAAATTCCTTGATTTGACAATTGCATTTTAAAAAAATCTGCTATAAATGAAAACAAAATGAATCAGCTCTGTTATATTTTATTGGTTTCATTGCATCACTAACAACAATCTAATAGTAGAATGGTGATAAATGAAGCTAGCTTTGGTGCGTAATAATACCTTTTAGAGTGTATTTCTGATAGTGCTTGCATGAAAACATCTCTAGTATTATAGTTTGTGACTATTGTATTGATACTGCTTCACTTAAATGTCATGAGGACAAATTTTTTTTTAAAAATTACATACACAAAAAAAAAAACACTCAAATGAAGCACGTGCACCTTGGAAGGTTTCTTAAATAAACATTCCTTGAATGATTAAGTCTTACTTTCCACTGTTGTGTTTGCCATCATCATAATCAGGAGACGGGTAACAGTCAGGTCATCTTCATGGAACTCGACCTGTCCAGTCTACGGTCGGTCCGCTCCTTTGCTGATGACTTCCTGCGGTCCGAGTCTAGGTTGGATCTGCTCATCAACAATGCTGGTCAGTTCTGTGTTTGCCATTTGTACTATGTTACATTTTATACATGATTTGTGGCTTCATCAATGAACGACGGGATCAGGTAAAGAAATAAATTATTTTTGTAGGTTTAATGTTATTCCACCTAGCGGTATTTTACACATTTTGGCCTGTTAACGACCATCATGAGGGACACCATTGTTGCATCAGGGCATCATCTATGTTCAGTTTGATTGCCTGAAGCCACACAGCTACTACAAGTAGCGGACGCCACAGTATCCTCATGTATTAGTTTTCCTTTTGCCATTCTATTCTGATGAGCACCAAGCTAAAAGGAAGAAAGTGCCATTCTAAATATTGTCTTTGGTATCACTGGGTTAGGTTGCCAATTTCTGATTAGCATTCATTTGCTTTTCTATTACACAGGGTTACAAAAATAATATTTTTGTAAGTTGTCTGTGTTTTTTTCAACTGATTGAAGACAATTTTGCACTGCTGAATCCGAAAATGACATCTGTTTCTCTTGATCAGGTGCTAAGTAAAAACCTGTACTTACTTAGTACTTACTTAGTACTGTGCATGTACTTACCTTTATATAAAGGTAAGTACATGTAAATTGAATGTTACATCATCACTGTTCAAAATTCAGAGAATTTCAAGACATAAAAAAATTTTGTATCATTTAAAGCGAAAATATCCGTACATGTAAACAAAAACGTATAAAACAACATGTGGCTATAATTCAAAAAGTTGACCTGATTGAGCAAACCCAATGTGATTTTTGGATTCAGCACATCAAAATCAGCTAAAAAAAAAAACTGAGACAATAAATTTGGTGTTGACCACTGTTATTTATCTTCAGGTCTGATACACTGCGGAAAGACAGAGGATGGTTTTGGGATGATCTTTGGCGTCACTCACCTGGGTCACTTCTTGTTAACCATGTTGCTTCTGGACCGCCTGAAGGCAAGTGGGCCAAGCCGCATAGTGACGGTGTCGTCTGGCGCTCACGAATCAGGGAAGGTTGATTTTGACTGCCTGAAGATACACAGGGATGTGGCTGTGGGTAACAGCTACTTTGAGCTCTACCGGAAATACTGTCACAGCAAACTCTGCAATATCCTCTTCACCTACGAGCTTGCCAAGAGACTGCAGGGCACCAACGTCACCTGCTACAGCCTCCATCCTGGTCAGTGGACATCTGATATCAATAAATAATGTAAAGATTAATATATAGAATTTGTTCTGCAAAACTAGGATTGGGCATTGGGCACTTAGTTTTGGCTCATATTGGCTGCATTCAAAAAAGTCACACGCTACAGTGATATCTTTAAAGGGGTCATTGACTGAAAAATTGTGTCTTTGTAGGTTTTTACCTTCTGAAATGTGTCGATTCATGACATAATTATTAAAAAAAATCAAAATGCTCACTTCTCTTAAAAAAAACACACACAGCCTTTATCTCACTTTTCCCTCATACCTGGTACAAACTATTAATATAAACATATATATGTGAGTGGGAATGAAGATTTCTTTTCATTACCAGTACATTAATAAAAGGAATTTGGGGCACCAGCCCAATGAATGGGCAATCTTATTAATAATTAAATATTTGTACCAGCAATGAATCAGTCTCAGAACCTGTGAGTTCTTTCTGCTTTTAATCAAGAAAATGGACATGAAATTAAACAGCAATGCCAATATACCTTTTTAACAGTTTAATAAGAAAGAGTCAGCCTAGATGAGCACATTCAAATGACTTTAAGACAGTGAGTTCAATATGTATCATGAATACATTAAACTGTTCATGGATTACTGAGCATAAAGTGTTGTAGCATCATTTGCTTTGGCTCATCAATAAAATAGACTTTGCATCTTAAAGACATTGTTTCACCCAGGAAAAGGCCAGTCAAGAATTGCTTTTTCCTCTCGGGACCACTGTGGAGAACACATTCCTTTGTAAAGAGGTACAAGAGATAAGGATTCCATCTCATGCAAGGAATGGATTAGTTCACATCATAAATAAACTGGAAGATCTCTTACTCCAGACCGTTTTATGGGTTAATAAAACGTTGACAAAGAACAAGCATCCCATAAACTTTAAATGCCTTTCCTAAGGCCCTAGGATTATCCACAGCTCGACACTACCCCTTGTGGACGTCTCTGGGATAGACATTCACTGTTGACTTTACATGCTGAACCAAGTTTTTGACTGAACATTCAACTCTTTCCAAGTTTCATTTCTCAGAATAATTTTGAGGACACCATGGAAAAGCAAATGGACTCTGATGTTCGGTGTGGACAATCATCTAGGTTTGAAATGCTTATTAACCCTTGATTTTAAATATGTGCATGTTAAAATGTTTTAAATGAATTTTATTCTTGCATGTTAATTTAAAAGCACTAGCTATAAGGTTGTATGCCCACTGAATTAGTCGTAAACCAATGAAGCTAGCTTAGATTTTATACATAAGTATATTAATGAATTTTCAGTGTATTAAGATGTGTGTATCAGGTTGCCAAAACGTTCCTTAAGTCATATGGCTGGTATCTGCCAGTCTCTGCTTAGCAACAGCTCTCTCAATATTATTGGTTGTTACAGACAAAGGACTGTTTGTTCATTGGACTAAAGTTCATAAAACCCGCCCACAAAGGGAGACTATTGGCTTGGGCTTCTGTCAATCCCCGGAAGCCCGCCAAAGTTGTCTGAGTTATAAACAGGGAGACGCCCTCCTTCAGTTCAGAGTTTTGTCCATTCAGTTTTGTTATTGTCTTGAGAAAGTCTCTGTGTGTTTTAATGTTTTTCTTTGAACGTCTGGGAATTAATTATTTCTTTTGAGCTCAAATCTTGATTCGGAGTTAAACTCCTGTCCCTAGGCATTCTCTATTTTTCTCTTTTTAAATGGTTTTCTTAAATCCACCGTGTGTTTTGTGTTCTAAAGGACTGACCATTTGTTATCACGCTGGAAGCTATTTTCACCCACATCCCATGACGTCTGAGTAACTTAGATTTTTGTGGCTTGAGTTTAGTTTTATCTTATCCCTCTAGATCTGGTTATCAGGATCAGATTTTTAATTATTTCTGAATTCATTTGGACTCTGGAGAATCTGCTGACCAACAAAAGCCCCGGACGCAGCTCCGCCACTACAGCTGCCCCAGGAAGAGCTCCGACACCAACGGAGTGAAGATGAAGGAGCCTTATTATTGCAGTCAGAACCTCATCTTGTGACTGTGGACTTTGAAAGCTGGTGTACCTTGTCCAAATATCTGCTGGCAAGATATTCTGGCTTTGGTGCCATCTGCAAATAAAGCTTCAGGAGGAGCCTCAACAACAGGACTTCAACCCGGATTCACATGAGCCATATTCCTTGTTCCATCTGCTGAATGACTTGTCCAAAGTTTGGAAATAATTCAAAATCTGACCAGGTGCCGAATAAAAGAGGATTAATATTTTTAATTAAAATAACGTTTTTGCTATAAGAATAATTCAGAATTTTTCATATAATTAGTTAATTTTCTCCATAAATTTGCGTTCAGTTTTATTCTGTCTTCCATTTCAAACTGCTCTAAATTAATGCTAAAGGCCATGGTTTTATAGATGTGCTCACATTGTTACTCTATCCTCAGTTACAAATTTAATGTGATGGTTAATGTTGATCATTTCACCTGCTTACAAATTACTTCAATGTCATTTTAATCAGTTCCTTTTAAATAAATCTGTAAAATGAGAGAAGTCGTCTGAGTAATTTATTCCTGTCTGTGGATGTTCTAAGCCCCAGTATCGAATTCACTAATATTTTGAGACTGATTCATTAATTTATTGTTTACCAGGTATAAAGTTTAATTAATAATTAATTGCTCACAAGCTTCAGCTGGTGCCCTTAACGAGTGCGTTATCCTCTTATTTATGAGTGTTTGTGGCGACGGACCAAACCTCTGTCCCCACACACATACTTTTAATACAAATTAAATAATCTTTATACCTGATCATGATTATAAATTAAATATTGCTGCAGTGTATTATCGAACATTTGTGGAACCACAGAAAATCTAGCTTAAATGGGCACTCTGATGGGAACTGAAAAACCATAAAATAGCTGTAAAGCAAAATGGTTAGGAAAAATGGACATAATTTTATGAAGAAAATTATAATAAGATATTCTGTAAACTGTAAATTTAATCTGGACAACAGACCTCAAGCACAGCAGGTACTAAAGTCAGATTTTGCCTTGGTCCAAGGCACAATCTGACTTGGTCCAAATGGAGGTTTGGTGGGAGTGAGAGGAAAAGAGAGGTTCTGTCCAGTACTGGTCACTGCTGCTGGAGGTCACAATCATAGAAGCTGAATTCTGGTCACACAGGTCAGTAGTCTTATTTTATACACAGAAAAAGAAATTTGACATCTGGCGAGGTTGTCAGATTCGAAACTATATTTGTTTATAGTCCGATCAGAACAACAAACTTGATAAATAATATAAAAAACAAACCACAAAGTCCAATTCTTCTGATTTGTCATGGCAAAGCAAAGTAGATTTAAGCTTAGTGAAAATGAAAAACAAATATTGGCATGGTAATTTAAGAAAAAGGTGTAAAATAGGAAAAAAAATCATTTTAAAGAAAAGGTTGAAAACATTACAAAAAGATCACAGAGCTCATGTTCAGGGCCTGAGTTTAGTAGGAGAGCACATGGTCGACTCTCTAAAAACTCTCTCAAGACTTTCTTGAAAGAACTGACCAGAATACTGAACAAAGAATAAATTTCACTTTAGCGGGTGTGGCAGTACAGCCCACTGTCTATGGTTAACAACTAAGCCTGGCCAATTACATTCAAAGACTGGAATTGGATCTGCCCAATAGCGTAACTTTTTGACCAATCGCACTGAGTTCCTTTGTTTGAGCCGGGGTCGTAAATGTTCCCCAGAAAGGACTGACTTCCGTGCTTGGAAGCAATTGGTCAGTTCACAGTTTCTGGAATGTGAGCCTCACACAGAAAAGGATGCATAGTATTTGATATGCGAAGTGGATATTGCATATTAAAGCAGAGATTCTTTAAACTTTAGTGACTCTGAGATATTCTACTTAACAATAAAGGAACAAAACAGTGTGGCTACATTGTAAATGCCATTTTTTATAGTGGACATGCAAAATTAATTCTTCATGAAAATAAAGAAATACGTATGAGATGAGATTGAGATGAGATTCAACTTTATTGTCATTACACATGTATGAATACAAGGTAACGAAACGTGACTTGGCATTTGGGCACGCTCTGCAGAGCGCATCCAAGGCCGGGGCAGCTGCTAGGCGCCAGTCATAAAGAAGAAAGGAAAAAAAAGAAAAAGAAAATGGATATGACACAGTAGGCGAGAGAAAAAAAACATGTTTTATCAAAATGACGCTCGAAGTGAGCGAAATTTTGATTGCAGGCAAAAAAAACCCTCAATGCACATTTAGCAGACATTTAGCAGGAGATCACACACAAAAGTTGAGAGGCAGTGTATTGTATGCATGTAATGTTGTATGCATTGTGTAGTGTAAATGTAACAGTTGTTAGTGAGCAGCAGAGGGCGCCTCCTGGCAGTGGATAGATGTTATAATCATGTGACTTATAAACAAGTCCAGAGTCCAGAGTCTATCTCTCTTGCTCTCTCTCTTGCTTGCAGAAGGCACATGGGCATTGTCCTTGAGGGTCCAATCCGCTGACGACAACAACTGATTGTTGATTGTTTAGGTAGACATAAGAGCCGGTCCTTCCGCTTATCTCAATCGGGAGGAATGTAAACACGGGGCAAACAAGGTCAAATCAAATCAAATCAGCACAGTGCACTCAGAGAATAGAATTTGTCCTCACCCGTGTAATTCTGTGCTTCCATTATAGCCCCATTTCCACCAGTATCACCTTGGCTTTACTTTTTTTTACTTGTTTCGGTTTTTCGCCATTTCCACCCAAGTCCTCACGGTTTAACCGTTACGATTTTCGTGCCTGTTCAGAGGCAGGGTACAGCCGAGCGAAAAGCGAGGTGTGAATTGACGTCAGTCGACTGCTAAACGCTGATTGGTCAGGGCGTAATGTCACCAAACGCGTCCGTTTTGTTTTCTGTTGAAACTACACGACCGCCATTTGTAATTTCAGCGAGTAACTGCGGTGACTGGATTCACAATTGTGTTCTCATATAACGATGTCCACGCACAAGTTTATTCCATGAACAAACGAGGAGGTGCAGACTTTTCTGTCCCTCGTAGCCGATGACTACATCCAGAGCGAGTTGGTGGGGCAACTTGCAATGAAAAAATATACCAGGAAGTGTCCGGCCTGCTATTATGGCAGAGAATTTGGACTCGACACGGCCACGCAATTGGAAAACGGTGACGGTGAGTGTTGTTTTGTTATTGTCCGTCTTCTTGCCTTTCGGTCAAAAGCGCACTTTATTTAAGCAATAAAGAAAGTTGTTTGATTGTGGGCAATTGTGGTGATGGCTAGCCCGCTAATAGCTAGCTACCTCTGTACCTTGCTGCTACCTCGCATCAAGCTGCTGAATCGCGCTTTTATTTCAGTATTCACGTGAACAAAACGCTGACGTAAGCTTATTGTATTCTGGTTAAAAAGTTTTGTGTTTGCGGTACATGTTGCACTTTGTTTGTGAGCTTTATTGTGTGTTTTTTCCTTCTATACACAGTTTTCAAATCCCTTGGGGTCTGCCTCACTGGACTGCCCCGGCATCTCCCGGTCAAGTGCTGGTAAGGCACAACAAACTGAGAATTACCACCCGGTTGTTTTTATATGTGATTGTTTTCTATAGACGCATAACAAGGAATTTAAAATGTCTTTCTACGTTTATAAAAATACTAGATTCAGGGGTGTTCATAGCCACAGTGGCCCAGTGTTATAGGTGTGTTGGTGGTGAAATACTGTTGTATTTTCACAAAAAAAAAGGAGCACATGTACCGACTTCAAATCAAAATGCTTGATTGAAATTCTTCAAGTCAGCTAACACTATTAACCCATTCTGATTTATGAGGCCACAGTACAAAGAAATTCTTTTAAAAATAACCCATTAAATCAAAATACTTTTTACAATTAATCCTTTTTGAAATGAAGGGGGGCCTAACCACATCACCACAGAAGTTGCTTATAGTCCACTCTACTGCGGGGCAACAATATGACAGTTGAGCTTAAATACAGCAACGAAGCATCCTACCACAGGCTTTCAACAGTTTAATTCCATAATATTTTTTCTGACATGTTTTGATCCGGTGTTATCTAAATACAATGACTTCTGTCTTTCATATAGGCAAGCTGAAAAGGTCCAGCAACATTGCAGACCTTGCATCACTGATGGCCCAGAATCATGCTGAGGAGATGCGGATCCATGAAAGGATGCTCAAACAGCGCGAAAGACACCTGCAGTTAGCCGCTTTAAGAAGGGATGAGCTGACAGAGACGGCTTCCTTCCACGGAGCCTTCCGAAACCATTTTGGCAGTCTGGTCGAAGTACTGAAAGCTCCCCATTTGTTAACATGTTTTGGGAATATTTGTAATGTAATAAAATGTTAGTCTTTTGGATAAAAGTGTGGTTTGTATATTATAACACTGGATGATAAAGGCGAATAATTACATACACATTCCATTGCCTCATATGACCCTAATCCTGCTGTTCAGCCATAAAGGTGTCAAGATTTTTAATGGTAATGTAATTGTTATTGTTAAATTTAATAAATATTACCACTGCTGTATCCATTGCTCTACATTGGGTACAGTTTTTAAGTAAAATTGTAAGCAGTTGCACAGGTGTAATTTACATTCAGCAGTAGACACTGATAAAGGTGAAAGTCGAATTGGGTAAAAGGTAAGTACATGTGAATTGAATGTTATATCGGCATTCCAAATTCTGAGAATTCCAATAAATTATAAGCAGTCTAGTATAATATAAAGCGAAAATACCCATACATGTAAACCCAAATATAACATTTCCGATGTTGTAAACGTTGACATGTATATGATAAACCTATGCTATTGTGATTCAATAGATCCATAATGATCTTTGGTTTGAAAAAGAAAATTATAATTTGGTGTTGGGCAGTGTGACAAAGTCAGTGTATTTAGTAGGATTAAAAAAAGTTTCATCATAAAATTTCTAGGTTCATTGGCAATTCCATCAAACCAAAAGTGAGTTGTCTAGCTGCAGCATATTTTTTCTTTTGGAGTCATTTCTACATTGTTTTAGTGTGTAATTAGCCACCACTGAACAGATAACCCTTATAAATAACAATAGATTGGAAAAATGATACACAATGGGCCTAGATTTGGATTGGCTTTTTTATAATATCAATTATTTGGTAAGTTAAAGTTAACTGGAAGTATAACAAGTTTCCACATATAATTCCAAGGTCAACTGGCAATTCCATCAAATCAAAAGTGACTTGTCTAGCTGCAGCATTTTCTTTGCAGTCATTTTCTACGTTGTTTTAGTGTGTAATTAGCCACCACTGAACAGATAACCCTTATAAATAACAATAGATTGTACAATGATACTCAAATGATACACAATACAAAAAATGGGCCTAGATTTGGATTGGCTTTTTTTTATAATATTTTTAATTATTTTGTAAGTTAAAGTTAACTGGAAGTATAACAAGTTTCCACCTATAATTCCAAGGTCAATTGGCAATTCCATCAAACCAAAAGTGCATTGTATAGCTGCTGCTTTTTTTGGGAAGTCAGTTTATCATCAGTGTATCATTATTACACAATATACAAAATGGGTCTAGATTTGGATTGGCTTTTTTATAATATAAATTATTTGGTAAGTTAAAGGGGTTTAGGATTAAGCTTCTGCATAATTTTAAATTACCCCGGTGTTTCAGCATTTAATTAACCGTCTGTTAACATTTAACCGTTTTGAACAACAGAGGCGACGTAGTTTAAAAGTGCACATTTTATTTAAAAAACACGTTTGACATATGTATGCACATGAACACTGAACAAATGAAATGATCTCTGCTTCATATGCAGCTGCTTCAGATTCCTCCTGGGCAACCGCTATTCTCCTCTCCTGCTCCAACGTGTGTTGTCTCAATCCACGTCGTCTTCTCCTGTAAAATTCTCTTGTCTCGTTAAAGACATTCATTGTGTTAAAAACCGTGGAAATCCTCCGCTCGTAATCTGCTATTTTTTTCTGTGTTGTTGAGGAGTCAGTCTCATCCTTTATACGTCAGCAGTGTAGCGCCACCTCGATCCCGCCCACCCCAGCAATACTCGGCTTTCCGCGGTTGTGATGGAGGCGCAGCCGCGGGAGAAACAAGTAGTAAAGAAAAGAAAAGAGTAGCGCAGAACTATATAGTGGAAATGTGGCTTATATGTGCAGGCTTAAACTGTTTTTCCATGGAGAGCACAGGGCTTCAGATGTATTCCTTCACTGAATCACTGTCATTCAGTTCACCGTTGCCGCTACTCGTGCCCTCCCCAACTGGTCGAATTTGATGAAGGAGGTTGCCGGGTCCGCTTGATCAGCTCTCTCACCTTCCTTCAATTTCTGATGCATCAGGGAACTCCACAGCCAAAAATAGAAGTCCTGAGATCATAACCAATAATGTTTCCACAGACGCATGAATTCCAATGTCCATGAGTCTCCTCGTAGGTTCCAATTCTTGGGCTCCCCCTTGGCCCAATTCTTGTTGAAAAATAGTGACAATAGCACATTTAAGCCGCTTCCAAATCCATAATTTCCGTTTAGATTAAGATTCAGCAGAAGAAGAGTGACTAAACACAGACAAAAACGCAACATTGCAAAAGCTGGGAATAGATCAGGAAGGCAGGAGAGGAGGGAAGAAAAATGCGACTGCTCTCTCTCAAGGCAAAAAAAAATAAAAATCATATCAATATCAAATCATATCAATTAAAACATTTCAAACACATTGGAGTCCATTAATGTCCATCCATAATCTTCAATAGCGGATGTTGTCTGTGGAGAATGACTAGTTCATAGTTCACAATTCTGAAGCAACAGAGAGAAAACGTTCAGTCCTCAGGGGAAATACTTCTACATTATCCATCAGAGGGCATTGTTGGACTTTCAGTTTTTTGAGTTCTAATAAGAATTCTGGTTAGGTATCTGTGGAACATCAGATAGTCAACTGATTATAAAAGTGTCAGTTTGGAATTCTTTTTGTCATATCTGCATTTACTCCTCCTGGGTAAAGGAGGAGAGGACCCACTCGCCAGGGGAATCTGGTAAACCATGCTTTATTGTGAAGTGGAGAATGAAAATAAACCCTGCACGCAGGCAGCAATTAAATACAAAATAATCCAGACCATTGGCATGATTAACAGCAAAAAGTCCAAACAGTGTGGTACGTGGTGTGAGGTTAACACAAGGGCACTAATCCCCGCAGCCAGCATAAATAGGGGAGACGGTGATTGGGAGAACACAAGACAGGTGAGAGAGAGAGAGAGAGACAGACAGACAGATAGATGTACTTTATTTATCCCAAACTGGAAAATTACAGTGTAACAGCAGCATTACAGTAGATGACCAAAACAACAAACACACACAGCAGAATAAACAAGGGGATTACCCATGGAAAGTAAAACTGCTTAAATAGCTTATATACATCATAGATAAATAGATGCTGACCCGTAGAGAGTATGTGGCGGTAGACCCGGCCAGAAGATATATAGAGTGATGATATACAGTAGAGTGAAGTACAGAAAAGTTATGAGGAAAAATACACAAAAACATCACAAAGCTATGAGGAAAATGTCACAAAGCTATGAGGAAAAACAACTGGTTGCCAGCCGGCAATCAGATCTAGAAGAAGAAGAGTGATATAAAGTGAAATATGTGGCGGTAATGCACCTGTAAGCTGGTTGCCAACCGCCAATCAACTCTAAAAGAAGAAGAAGATGCTAACCCGTATAGATACAGTGGTGTGAAAAAGTGTTTGCCTCTTCCTGATTTCTCATTTTTATGTATGTTTGTCACACTTTAATGTTTCAGATCATCAAACAAATTTAAATATTAGACAAAGATAACACAAGTAAACACAAAATGCAGTTTTTAAATGAAGGCGTTTATTATGAAGAGTAAAAAAAAAAATCCAAACCTATATGGCCCTGTGTGAAAAAGTGATTGCCCCCCCTGTTAAAACATAAGTTATCACATCTTTGGAAAGCTGAGCAAAAACAACATAAAGGCTGGTCTCAGTTTTGCCAGAAAACATCTTGATGATCCCCAAGACTTTTGGGAAAATACTCTGTGGACTGACGAGACAGGTGTGTGTCCCATTACATCTGGCATAAAAATAATACAGCATTTCAGAAACAAAACATCATACCAACAGTAAAATATGGTGGTGGTGGTGTGATGGTCTGGGGCTGTTTTGCTGCTTCAGGACCTGGAAGACTTGCTGTGGTAAATAGAACCATGAATTCTGCTGTCTACCAAAAAATCCTGAAGGAGAATGTCCGGCCATCTGTTCATGACCTCAAGCTGAAGCGCACTTGTGTTCTGCAGCAGGACAATGATCCAAAACACACCAGCAAGTCCACCTCTGAATGGTGTAAGAAAAACAAAATGAAGACTTTGGAGCGGCCTAGTCAAAGTCCTAACCTGAATCTGATTGAGATGCTGTGGCATGACCTTAAAAATGTGGTTCATGCTCAAAAACCCTCCAATGTGGCTGAATTACAACAATTCTGCAAAGATGAGCGGGCCAAAATTCCTCCACAGCGCTGTAAAAGACTCATTGCCAGTTATCGCAAATGCTTGGTTGCAGTTGTTGCTGCTAAGGGTGGCCCATCCAGTTATTAGGTTAAGGGGGCAATCACTTTTTAACACAGGGCCATGTAGGTTTGGATTTCTTCCCCCTTAATAATAAACACCTTCATTTAAAAACCACATTTTGTGTTTACTTGTGTTATCTTTGTCTAATATTTAAATTTGTTTGATGATCTGAAAGATGTAAGTGTGACAAACACTTGTTCACACCACTGTACATGAATCATACCCACTGTACAATGCACGACTATCAGGTGCAGGGTGAAATGTGAGGCACCAATTAGCCTGCAAGGTGCACTATGGCAGCATAGTTATGACCAGAATTCAACATTAGAGTGAGTTATTGTACAGCGAAATGGCATGTGGCAGGAAAGATTTCCTGTACCTAACCGTTCGACAGCGAAGCTGTAGCAGTCTGCTGAAGAAAGTGCTCCGCTGCCTGCCTAGTGTGTGGTGGAGCAGGTGATCTGTATTGTCCATGATGGATCGCAGTTTGTTTAGTGTTCTCCTCTCCACCACAGTCTCAAAGGTCTCCGGCCTGAGACCAATCACAGAGCCAGCCCTCTTAATAATCTTGACAAGTCTGTTGGTGTCGCTGGCTCTGATACTGCTACCCCAACAGACAGCAGCAAAGAAAATGGTGCTGGTGACAACAACCTGGTAGAAAAGCTCCAGCATCCTGTTGCACACGTTGAAGGATCTCAGCTTCCTCAAGAAGTAGAGTCTGCTCATCCCCTTCTTGTATGCAGCATCGGTGTTAGATTTCCAGTCCAGTCCATTGCTGATCGCGACACCCAGGTATCTGTAGTCCTCCACTACCTCCACATCCTCCCCCCTAATCTGCAACGGCTGTGAAGGTGTCCTCGTCTTCCTGAAGTCAATCACCATCTCTCTGGTATTGCTGACATTCAGCCCCAGGTGATTCTGCTCGGTCCACTCCACAAATCTGTCTATCAGTGTCCTGTGCTTCTCCTCCTCTCCCCCCTTATACACCCAACAACAGCTGAGTCATTAGAGAATTTTTGCAGACGGCATGACTCGTGTTGTACTGAAAGTCAGTGGTGTATAAGGTGAAGAGAAAAGGAGAAAGCACAGTCCCCCGTGGAACACCTGTATCACTAATCACCACATCAGACAAGACACTGCCCAGCCGGACAAATTGTGGCCTGCTTGTCAGGTAGTAAGTAATCCAGGAGATCACAGAGCTGTCGACCCCCATCCTCCACAGCTTCTCACCCAGCAGCAGTGGCTGGATGGTGATAAAGACACTGGCGAAATCAACGAATGTGATTCTGACAGTGTCTCCTCCGCCATCCAGGTGCAAATGGGCTTGTTGCAGCAGGTAGATGACAGCGTCTTCAACTCCTAAATGGGGCTGATATGCAAACTGCAGAAGGTCCAGCCACATCTTCACCTGCGGCCTCAGGTGGGCTAAGACCAGTTTCTCCAGGACCTTCATCACATAAGATGTGAGGGCAACTGGTCAATAGTCATTCAAGTCAGATGGAGACAACTTCTTGGGGACAGAAACCAGGCAAGACATCTTCCACAGCACCGGTACTCTCTCCAGACTCAGGCTTAGGTTGCACAGGTGTTGCAGTACCAGAGCTAGCTGGTTGGCACAGGTCCTCAGGATCCTGGCGGAGATGCCGTCAGGTGAGAGGCAATCAGGCAGCACAGGACGGGAAGGGCTGGAAAAACACAGAGGAGATGCACAGAAAACATGACAAATGAATCAAAAGGGAACACAGTGTGGACAGGGACTGCAGCCCTGTCTAAACCACTACAGAACCCCCCCCCCCCCCTTTAAGGGTCTGACCCCAGACGACTGTAGGGTAACACTCATAAGAGAAAAGAAAAAACCCAAAAACCTCTCACAGCATGGGTGGTGGGGGAAAAGGCCAGGTGGACTGAAACAAACTGTGACACCCCCCCACACACACACACACAGCAAAGCCCAAAACAGGTCAGGTGGTCTTCCAGAGTCCCAGGGCCACTGGACTGGCAGTTCAAGGCAGGTCAGGGGGCCTACCAAAATCCATGGGTCCCCAAACTGAAGCACATGATGGGTCTGGTGGCCTTCCAATGGCCACAGGAAGGGTGAACACAGGGCATCAGGCAGCTTGCCAGAAACCATGGGCCACTAGACAGGAGAAAACACACAAGCCCTTTACTCCGGGAAGAATTACAGGATTTCTTTGCTCAGAAGAGAAAAACATAGAGGTTCTAACCCCAGATGATAACATAGAAACCTCTTGCTCAAAAGAAAACATGGGGGTTGTAAACTCAGGAGATGACATGGAAATTATGTATTCAAGAAATTAGAACATGGAGCTTATAGACTCAGATAATAATAACAGTAGAGTCTCTTGCTCAAAAACAGATGACTGAGATGCACTGACCTCTTGAAGAGATGACTGGAGTGCACTGACCTCTACATCAGACGGTTGGGGTGCACTGACCTCTGCATCAAATGACTGAAACACGCCAACCTCATGGGCTGATGGTTTGGGCATGCTGATTCCCAAATGAAATGGCTGGGGCGAGCTGACCTCAGGCTGGGACAGCAGGGGCGCATCCGGTCCAGATGCCCAGGAATCCTCCTCCGATGCAGTCACCTTGGACAGTGGGAGGAGAGGTACAGGTTGAAGCAGGAATCACACCCAAACAGTCAGCAGAAGAGCTCAGTGGGGAGGGCTCAGAAGCAGACGGAGGCTGCAACTTGGTCTCCCCACTAGGAGCAAGACAAGACCTCTTTAATACAAATATTAACAAAACAAAAACGAGGACTTGCCTTAACTCCTGCTGTTCCGCTGGTGAAGAACCCGATGACTTTGCAGCTGGAGAGGCGATGACCATCACAGAAGATGCTGAAGGAATAGACAGTCAGGAATAGACAGATGAGACAGTCAGAAGCACAGCAGCGGGTGTGGGCACCGGCACTGAAAATGTTGGAGCCAGCACTGCAGGTGCGATGACTGGCGAAGCAGCTGCGGTTGAAACCTCAGGCAAAGCTGCATGCTTTTTTCAGGCTGAGCAGCAGGCTTAATGGTAGGTGAAGCTGGTGTGTACGCCATGGAGAGAGCTGGAACAGGAGCGGAGCATGAAGACGTGCGTAAAAGCACCAAAGAGCATCTCACAGATGGCACCGGGTCCCATAATGCCAAAACCAGGGGACGCTCTGTCATTGGCACAGTTTTCGGTGATAATAGCAACCCCTCCTCTCACTCAAGACGTGATGGAGGGACTGGCAAGTGGTGTAGAGCTGAGGATGATGTCAGAGTCAGGGGACACTGTCTCATCGGCAACAGACTGTCTCATCCGGCGTGCTTTCCTCTAACCCGTGAAGAGGCTGCGGAGCTGGGGAGAGGCACACTGGAGCAGAAGCGAAAGGCGCCGGAGCCAGAGGACATTTATTCGTCGGCACAAACTCCAGTGTCTCCATTCAATTCCTCTCCAGTCCGCAATATGTCCTACGGAGGTTGGAGACAGTGGCCAGTAGTCCCGCCAGCTCGAGGTAGTTCCACAGACCGTGATGCACCTCCACTATCCCAGTGGCTGACTCTCCAGGGCTTCCTCTGGAGTGCAGGTGGCATGAGTGTCCAAAACAAAGTCCTAGATAAACTGGGCTGCCCAAAGCTCATCCACAGTGGGACCACCAGCTGCCAACCTCCTTCTGCCTGCTGAGTCCAGGTATGCTGGCATCATGCTCCTACCAGACTCGCCCGCTGGGTCCATCACTGATGGCATCCTTCTGTCATATCTGCGTTTACAAAGGAGGAGAGGATCCACTTGCCAGGCGAATCTGGTAAACCATGCTTTATTGTGAAGTGGAGAATGAAAATAAACCCTGCATGTTGGCAGCAATTAAATACAAAATAATCCACACTAGTGGCGTGATTAACAGCAAAAAGTCCAAACAGCGTGGTACATGGCATGAGGTTAACACAAGGGCACCATGGAGATTAGTGCCCATGGCCAGCATAAATAGGGGAGATGGTGATTGGGAGAACATAAGACAGGTGAGCACCATCAAAGGCAATCAGGCAGCACAGGACAGACGGAGCTGGAAAAACACAGATGGGGTACACAGAAAACATGACAAATGAGTCAAAATAGCTTATATACATCATAGATAAATAGATGCCGACCAGTAAAGAGTACGTGGCAGTAGACCCGGCCAGAAGATATATAGAGTGAAGTATGGAAAAGTTATGAGGAAAAACAGACAAAAATGTCACAAAGCTATGAGGAAAACATCACAAAGCTATGAGGAAAAACAGACAAAATTGTCACAAAGCTATGAGGAAAACATCACAAAGCTATGAGGAAAAACAGACAAAATTGTCACAAAGCTATAAGGAAAAACAACTGGTTGCCAGCCGGCAATCAGATCTAGAAGAAGAAGAGTGATATAAAGTGAAATATGTGGCGGTAATGCACCTGTAAGCTGGTTGCCAACCGCCAATCAAGTCTAAAAGAAGAAGATGATGCTGACCCGTATAGATACAGTGGTGTGAAAAAGTGTTTGCCCCCTTCCTGATTTCTCATTTTTTTTGTATGTTTGTCACACTTAAATGTTTCAGATCATCAAACAAATTTAAATATTAGACAAAGATAACACAAGTAAACACAAAATGGAGGTTTTAAATGAAGGCGTTTTTTATTAAGAGTTAAAAAAAAAAATCCAAACCTATATGGCCCTGTGTGAAAAAGTGATTGCCCCCCTGTTAAAACCTAAGTTTTTTTTTTTGTTTTTTTTTTGCTTTTGTATACTTTATTGATCCCCAGAGGGGAAATTGAGGGCATCCACCTGGATGGATGAAGCAGCCACAGTACGGCGCTATCCCTTAACCATTTACACACACATTCACACCTAGGGTCACTTTAGAGTCTCCAAATAACCTAACCTAACCTAACCTGCATGTAACTGTGGTTTATCACATCTTTGGAAAGCTGAGTTCAATTTCTTTAGCCACACTCAGACCTGATTACTGCCACACCTGTTCTCAATCAAGAAATTACTTAAATAGGACCTGTCTGACAAAGTGAAGCAGACCAAAAGATCCTCAAAAGCTAGACATCGTGCTGCGATCCAAAGAAATTCAGGAACAAATGAGAAGCAAAGTAATGGAGATCTATCAGTCTGGAAAAGGTTATAAAGCCATTTCTAAAGCTTTGGGACTCCAGCAAACCACAGTGAGAGCCATTATCCACAAATGGCGAAAATATGGAACAGTGGTGAACCTTCCCAGGAGGAGCCGGCCGACCAAAATTACCCCAAGAGTGCAGCGATGACTCATTCAAGAGATCATTAAAATACCCCACAACAACATCCAAAGAACTGCAGCCCTCACTTGCCTCAGTTAAGGTCAGTGTTCATGACTCCACCATAAGAAAGAGACTGGGTAAAAATGGCCTGCATGGCAGAGCTCCAAGACCAAAACCACTACTGAGCAAAAACAACATACAGTAAAGGCTGGTCTCAGTTTTGCCAGAAAACATCTTGATGATCCCCAAGACTTTTGGGAAAATACTCTGTGGACTGACGAGACAGGTGTGTGTCCCATTACATCTGGCATAAAAGTAATACAGCATTTCAGAAACAGAACATCATACCAACAGTAAAATATGGTGATGGTAGTGTGATGGTCTGGGGCTGTTTTGCTGCTTCAGGACCTGGAAGACTTGCTGTGGTAAATAGAACCATGAATTCTGCCGTCTACCAAAAAATCCTGAAGAAGAATGTCCAGCCATCTGTTTGTGACCTCAAGCTGAAGCACACTTGTGTTCTGCAGCAGGACAATGATCCAAAAACACACCAGCAAGTCCACCTCTGAATGGCATAAGAAAAACAAAATGAAGACTTTGGAGCGGCCTAGTCAAAGTTCTGACCTGAATCTGATTGAGATGCTGTGGCATGACCTTAAAAAGGTGGTTCATGCTCGAAAACCCTCCAATGTGGCTGAATTACAACAATTCTGCAAAGATGAGTGGGCCAAAATTCCTCCTCAGCGCTGAAAAAGACTCATTGCCAGTTATCACAAATGCTTGATTACAGTTGTTGCTGCTAAGGGTGGCCCAACCAGTTATTAGGTTAAGGGGGCAATCACTTTTTCACACAGGGCCATGTAGGTTTGGATTGCTTCCCCTTTAATAATAAACACCTAAATTTAAAAACCACATTTTGTGTTTACTTGTGTTATCTTTGTCTAATATTTAAATTTGTTTGATGGTCTGAAAGATGTAAGTGTGATAAACATAAAAAACAATGAGAAATCAGGAAGGGGGCAAACACTTGTTCACACCGCTGTACATGAATCATACCCACTGTACAATGCACAACTATCAGGTGCAGGGTGAAATGTGAGGCACCAGTTAGACTGTGAGGTGCACTATGGCAACATAGTTATGACCAGAATTCAACATTACAGTGAGTTGCTGTACAGTGAAATGGCATGTGGCAGGAAAGATTTCCTGTACCTAACCGTTCGACAGCGAAGCTGTAGCAGTCTGCTGAAGAAAGTGCTCCACTGCCTGCCCAGTGTGTGGTGGAGCGGGTGATCCGTATTGTCCATGATGGATCGCAGTTTGTGTTCTCCTCTCCACCACAGTCTCAAAGGTCTCCGGCCTGAGACCAATCACAGAGCCAGCCCTCTTAATAATCTTGACAAGTCTGTTGGTGTCGCTGGCTCTTATACTGCTACCCCAACAGACAGCAGCAAAGAAGATGGTGCTGGTGACAACGACCTGGTAGAAAAGCTCCAGCATCCTGCTGCACATGTTGAAGGATCTCAGCTTCCTCAAGAAGTAGAGTCTGCTCATCCCCTTCTTGTATGCAGCATCGGTGTTAGATTTCCAGTCCAGTCCATTGCTGATCGCGACACCCAGGTATCTGTAGTCTTCCACTACCTCCACATCCTCCCCCCTAATCTGCAATGGCTGTGAAGGTGTCCTCGTCTTCCTGAAGTCAATCACCATCTCTCTGGTATTGCTGACATTCAGCCCCAGGTGATTCTGCTCGGTTCACTCCACACATCTGTCTATCAGTGTCCTGTACTTCCCCTCCTCTCCCCCCTTATACACCCAACAACAGCTGAGTCATTAGAGAATTTCTGCAGATGGCATGACTCGGTGTTGTACTGAAAGTCAGTGGTGTATAAGGTGAAGAGAAAAGGAGAAAACACAGTCCCCCGTGGAACACCTGTATCACTAATCACCACATCAGACAAGACACTGCCCAGCCGGACAAATTGTGGCCTGCTTGTCAGGTAGTCGGTAATCCAGGAGATCACAGAGCTGTCGACCCCCATCCCCCGCAGCAGTGGCTGGATGGTGATAAAGACACTGGAGAAATCAACGAATGTGATTCTGACAGTGTCTCCTCCGCCATCCAGGTGCAAATGGGCTTGTTGCAGCAGGTAGATGACAGCGTCTTCAACTCCTAAATGGGGCTGATATGCAAACTGCAGAAGGTCCAGCCATGTCTTCACCTGCGGCCTCAGGTGGGCTAAGACCAGTCTCTCCAGGACCTTCATCACATAAGATGTGAGGGCAACTGGTCGATAGTCGTTCAAGTCAGATGGAGACAACTTCTTGGGGACAGAAACCAGGCAGGACATCTTCCACAGCACCGGTACTCTCTCCAGACTCAGGCTCAGGTTGCACAGGTGTTTCAGTACCGGAGCCAGCTGGTTGGCACAGGTCCTCAGGATCCTGGTGGAGATGCCGTCAGGTGAGCACCATCAGAGGCAATCAGGCAGCACAGGACGAGAGGGGCTGGAAAAACACAGAGGAGATACACAGAAAACATGACAAATGAATCAAAAGGAACACAGTGTGGACAGGGACTGCAGCCCTGTCTAAACCACTACAGAACCCCCCCCCCCCCTTTAAGACGACTCTAGGGTAACACCCATAAGAGAAAAGAAAAACCCAAAAACCTCTCACAGGATGGGTGGTGGGGGAAAAGGCCAGGTGGACCGAAACAAACTGTGACACCCTGCCACACACACACACACACACAGCAAAGCCCAAAACAGGTCAGGTGGTCTTCCAGAGTCCCAGGACCACTGGACTGGCGGTTCAAGGCGGGTCAGGGGGCCTACCAAAATCCATGGGTCCCCAAACTGAAGCACATGATGGGTCTGGTGGCCTTCCAAAGTCCAATGGCCATAGGAGGGGTGAACACAGGGCATCAGGCAGCTTGCCAGAAACCATGGGCCACTAGACAGGAGAAAACACACAAGCCCTTAACTCTGGGAAGAATTACAGGATTTCTGTGCTCAGAAGAGAAAAACATAGAGGTTCTAACCCCAGATGATAACATAGAAACCTCTTGCTCAAAAGAAAACATGGGGGTTGTAAACTCAGGAGATGACATGGAAATTATGTATTCAAGAAATTAGAACATGGAGCTTATAGACTCAGATAATAATAACAGTAGAGTCTCTTGCTCAAAAACAGATGACTGAGATGCACTGACCTCTTGAAGAGATGACTGGGGTGCGCTGACCTCTACATCAGACAGTTGGGGTGCGCTGACCTCTGCATCAGACGGTTGGGGTGCGCTGACCTCTGCATCAGACGGTTGGGGTGCACTGACCTCTGCATCAGACGGTTGGGGTGCACTGACCTCTGCATCAGACAGTTGGGGTGTGCTGACCTCTGCATCAGATGACTGAAGCACACCAACCTCATGGGCTGATGGTTTGGGCATGCTGATTCCCAAATGAAATGGCTGGGGCGAGCTGACCTCAGGCTGGGACAGCAGGGGCGCATCCGGTCCAGATGCCCAGGAATCCTCCTCCAATGCAGTCACCTTAGACGGGGCAGGGAGAGGTACAGGTTGAAGCAGGAATCACACCCAAACAGTCAGCAGAAGAGCTCGGTGGGGAGGGCTCAGAAGCAGACGGAGGCTGCAACTTGGTCTCCCCACTAGGAGCAAGACAAGACCTCTTTAATACAGATAACAAAACAAAAACGAGGGCTTGCCTCAACTCCTGCTGTTCCGCTGGTGAAGAACCCGATGACTTTGCAGCTGGAGAGGCGATGACCATCACAGAAGATGCTGAAGGAATAGACAGTCAGGAATAGACAGATGAGACAGTCAGAGGCACAGCAGTGGGTGTGGGCACCGACACTGAAAATGTTGGAGTCAGCACTGCAGGTGCGATGACGGGCGAAGCAGCTGTGGTTGAAACCTCAGGCAAAGCTGCATGCTTTTTTCAGGCTGAGCAGCAGGCTTAATGGTAGGTGAAGCTGGTGTGTACACCATGGAGAGAGCTGGAACAGGAGCGGAGCATGAAGACGTGCGTAAAAGCACCAAAGAGCATCTCACAGATGGCACCGGGTCCCATAATGCCAAAACCAGGGGACGCTCTGTCATTGGCACAGTTTTCGGTGATAATAGCAACCCCTCCTCTCACTCAAGACGTGACGGAGGGACTGGCAAGTGGTGTAGAGCTGAGGATGATGTCAGAGTCAGGGGACACTGTCTCATCAGCACAGACTGTCTCATCCGGCGTGCTTTCCTCTAACCCGGGAAGAGGCTGCGGAGCTGGGGAGAGGTACACTGGAGCAGGAGCGAAAGGCGCCGGACCCAGAAGACATTTATTCGTCGGCACAAACTCCAGTGTCTCCATTCAATTCCTCTCCAGTCTGCAGTATGTCCTACGGAGGTTGGAGACAGTGGCCAGTAGTCCCACCAGCTCGGGGTAGTTCCACAGACCGGGATGCACCTCCACTATCCCAGTGGCTGACTCTCCAGGGCTTCCTCTGGAGTGCAGGTGGCATGAGTGTCCAAAACAAAGTCCTAGATAAACTGGGCTGCCCAAAGCTCATCCACAGTGGGACCACCAGCTGCCAACCTCCTTCTGCCTGTTGAGTCTGGGTATGCTGGCATCATGCTCCTACCAGACTCGCCCGCTGGGTCCATCACTGATGGCATCCTTCTGTCATATCTGCGTTTACTCCTCCTAGAGAAAGGAGGAGAGGATCCACTTGCCAGGCGAATCTGGTAAACCATGCTTTATTGTGAAGTGGAGAATGAAAATAAACCCTGCACGTGGGCAGCAATTAAATACAAAATAATCCACACTAGTGACGTGATTAACAGCAAAAAGTCCAAACAGCGTGGTACATGGCGTGAGGTTAACACAAGGGCACCATGGAGATTAGTGCCCACGGCCAGCATAAATAGGGGAGATGGTGATTGGGAGAACATAAGACAGGTGAGCACCATCAAAGGCAATCAGGCAGCACAAGACAAACGGGGCTGGAAAAACACAGAGGGGGTACACAGAAAACATGACAAATGAGTCAACCACTACAGTTTTGGCAATTGAATGTGAGGGGAAATGACTTCAGATTCTGAGCAGAAAGTTACTTATCCACTTTATGGCTGATGGCATGGGCTTTAAATAAAGCTCATGGTCTTGGGTGAGAAGGCGGGATTTATGAGTATGCTTTTGGGTTGAAACAGTTTTTCCTCTGAGAAAATGGGTGAATTTTGATTTAGATCCAGCTGATGGTGCTACATCTCAAAGATGCCATTTTTACTCTTCCGGATAATTACCTATTATACTGTATGTCAAGAAATTACAAACTGTCATTAAAAGGTAAATGTCACTAGCCTTGATACCTGCCAACTGCTCCATTATTGGCAAGCCTAACCGTCTGTCATGTAGACGGGTAGGCGGAGAGACAAGGGTGTTAGCTTCAGAGCTAACAGTGGCACTAGGAAGCTTGCAAGAAGTGACGCAAGCTTTATTGTTATTTTCTTCAGATTTCAGCCACCCTAACAGACATCCCTGCTTCCACCTGGTTCACTAATCCACAGTCGATAATATTGCATGTCTTTTTCTTCTTCTTCTTCTTCTTTCAGCTGCTCCCTTTAGGGGTTGCCACAGTGGATCTGACCTGTGGATTTTTACTATCCACAGGTCAGTAAAAATGCCACCAAAGAAGGAGGAAATGGAAGAGATCAAAAAATCTCTGAACTTCTTGTCAGAAGAACTGACCAAAGTAGTTAGTCAGCAGCTAATGGAAGAAGTCCGAGAATTAAAATGAACAATTAAGGAAAAAGACAAAAAAATTGCAGACTTGGAGCGATGCATTGAGGATCTTGAACAATATTCTCGTATGGATGATTTAATTATAAGTGGACTAGACATTAAATATTAATCATATGCTCATGCTACAGCAGGATTGAGAAGAGAGGATGCTCCCCTGAGCGAATCAGTCTCCCTGGAAAACTAGGTGCTTCAGTTCCTTGATAGTAGAAATATAAAGGTCGAAGCAAATGCAATTTCAGCCTGTCATGCTTTACCCAGAAAAGATAATAAAGAAATCAATTGTGATGCGCTTTGTGAACAGAAGGGTAAAGAATGACATACTGAGGCAGGCCAGAAAGCTACGGGGAACAGAAGTTTACCTAAATGAACATCTAACAAAAACTAATGCTGAAATAGCACGGAAAGCATGGATGCTGAAAAGACAAAATAAGATACAGGCAACATGGACAAGAAATTGTAGAGTTTGGATCAAACTAAATGGAACACCTGAGGAAGCAAAGAGTATAATGATCAGAGATGTTACTGACTTAAATAAATACAGATGAACACTGATTGACATACCATGTCAATGTACTTTAAAAAAAATAAACAAAATAAACAAAAATAAACAAAACAAACAAAAAAACTTATGACTGACTTGAGTAGACATCAATTATCCCCAGATGGAGGAAGTCATTTGACACAGAGTGAGGAAATTCAGACTCTGAAAATACAGTGGGGCAAAAAAGTATTTAGTCAGCCACCAATTGTGCAAGTTCTCCCACTTAAAGGATGAGAGAGGTCTCCAATTTTCATCATAGGTATACCTCAACTATGAGAGACAAAATGAAAAAAAAAATCCAGAAAATCACATTGAAGGATTTTTAATGAATTAATTGGTAAATTCCTCGGTAAAATAAGTATTTGGTCAGTAACAAACGTTCATCTCAGTACTTTGTTATATACCCTTTGTTGGCAATGACAGAGGTCAAACATTTTCTGTAAGTCTTCACAAGGCTTTCACACACTGTTGCTGGTATTTTGGCCCATTCCTCCATGCAGATCTCCTCTAGAGCAGTGATGTTTTGGGGCTGTCGCTGGGCATCACGGACTTTCAACTCCCTCCAAAGATTTTCTATGGGGTTGAGATCTGGAGACTGGCTAGGCCACTCCAGGACCTTGAAATGCTTCTTACGAAGCCACTCCTTCATTGCCCGGGCGGTGTGTTTGGGATCATTGTCATGCTGAAAGACCCAGCCACGTTTCATCTTCAATGCCCTTGCTGATGGAAGGTTTTCACTCAAAATCTCACGATACATGGCCCCATTCATTCTTTCCTTTACACGGATCAGTCGTCCTGGTAACCTTTGCAGAAAAACAGCCCCAAAGCATGATGTTTCCACCCCCATGCTTCACAGTAGGTATGGTGTTCTTTGGATGCAACTCAGCATTCTTTCTCCTCCAAACACGACAAGTTGAGTTTTTACCAAAAAGTTCTATTTTGGTTTCATCTGATCATATGACATTCTCCCAATCCTCTTCTGGATCATCCAAATGCTCTCTAGCAAACTTCAGATGGGCCTGGACATGTACTGGCTGAAGCAGGGGGACACGTCTGGCACTGCAGGATTTGAGTCCCTGGTGGCGTAGTGTGTTACTGATGGTAGCCTTTGTTACTTTGGTCCCAGCTCTCTACAGGTCATTCACTAGGTTTCCCCGTGTGGTTCTGGGATTTTTGCTCACCTTTCTCATGATCATTTTGACCCCACGGGGTGAGAGCTTGTGTGGAGCCCCAGATCGAAGGAGATTATCAGTGGTCTTGTATGTCTTCCATTTTCTAATAATTGCTCCCACAGTTGATTTCTTCTCACCAAGCTGCTTACGTATTGCAGATTCAGTCTTCCCAGCCTGGTGCAGGTCTACAATTTTGTTTATGGTGTCCTTTGACAGCTCTTTGGTCTTGGCCATAGTGGAGTTTGGAGTCTGACTGTTTGAGGTTGTGGACAGATGTCTTTTATACTGATAACGAGTTCAAACAGGTGCCATTAATACAGGTAACGAGTGGAGGACAGAGGAGCCTCTTAAAGAAGTTGTTACAGGTCTGTGAGAGCCAGAAATCTTGCTTGTTTGTAGATGACCAAATACTTATTTTACCGAGGAATTTACTAATTAATTCATTAAAAATCCTTCAGTGTGATTTTCTGGATTTTTTTTTTCTCATTTTGTCTCTCATAGTTGAGGTATACCTATGATGAAAGTTGGAGACATCTCTCATCTTTTAAGTGGGAGAACTTGCACAATTTGTGGCTGACTAAATACTTTTTTGCCCCACTGTATGCCATTATGCTGAACATAAACTACAAGAGATGGAAAATGATATTGATCCTGATAACCACTTTTCCAATAATATTCATAATCATTGTGAATATTACACTGAAAAGCAATTCAAAAGTCAAGTGCAACTAGATGGTAAACTATCAATAATACACTTCAACAGCAGAAGTCTTAACAAAAACTTTCCACAGATTCAGGACTATTTAAAACAGCTAGACAGAAAATTTACAGCTATCGCAGTCTCTGAAACTTGGCGTAATGAAGAGGAGGCTCCCCTGATGGCAATAGAGGGATATCAGATGTTTCATATTAACAGATCTCAAAAAAAGGGTGGTGATGTTGCACTGTATATTGATGACCTGTATAGGTGTAAGCTTGTAAATGGAATGTCCTTTGCACTACCAGGGATTTTGGAATGTGTTACTGTTGAGACTGACCAAGATAAAACAAAAAATCTAATTATAAGTTGTATATATAGAACGCCGGGAACTTGCATTGAGACATTCAGAGACGAATTAGTCGAGCTGTACAATAATATTACTAGTAAGAAAAGGTTAGTAATTTGTGGAGATTTCAATATTGATTTACTAAATCCATATCAACAAAATGTAATTACAGAGTTCATGAATTCTATGTACAGCATGAGTCTATATCCCACAATAACACATCCCAGTAGAATCACAGTTCACACTGCTACACTTATTGACAACCTGTTTGTTAATATTATTGATAAGAAAATAGAAAGTGGATTATTGATAAATTATATAAGTGACCATTTGCCAATCTTTGCACTTATCCATGGCCACACTGAGGCCAATACAGAAAAAAATTTAAAATCGTTCAGATACAAACCACAAAATGCAATCAGTTCTTTTAAAGAAGACCTGCTGAAGCAAGACTGGACAAAAGTCTATGTATCAGATGTAAATGAAGCCCATGACACATTTATAAACATTGTAACCACTCTTTATGAAAAAAATTGTCCATTAGAAAAGAAAAAGCTTAAACGTAAATTTGCCGATAAGCCATGGTTAACCAAAGGATTACAAAAGGCGTGTAAAAAGAAAAATTTATTATATAAAGCTTTTCTAAAGAAAAGGACAAAAGAAGCAGAGCAGTGGTATAAAACATACAAAAATAAGTTAACATACACTACCGTTCAAAAGTTTGGGGTCACTTAGAAATTTCCTTATTTTTGAAAGAAAAGCACTTTTTTTCAATGACGATAACTTTAAACTAATCAGAAATACACTCTATACATTGCTAATGTGGTAAATGACTATTATAGCTGCAAATGTCTGGTTTTTGGTGCAATATCTAGATGGGTGTATAGAGGCCCATTTCCAGCAACTATCACTCCAGTGTTCTAATGGTACAATGTGTTTGCTCATTACGTCAGAAGACTAATGGACGATAAGAAAACCCTTGTGCAATCATGTTAGGTCTGCAATGCTGTAATTGCTGCAAATGGAGGATTCTTTGATGAAAGCAAAGTTTGAAGGAAAAAATTATTATTTCAAATACAAATCATTATTTCTAACCTTGTCAATGTCTTGACTATATTTTCTATTCATTTTACAACTCATGGTGGTAAATAAGTGTGACTTTTCATGGAAAACACAAAATAATTGTCTGGGTGACCCCAAACTTTTGAACGGTAGTGTATATAATAAGATGTAGTAAAAGAGACTATTACAGTAAAGAACTGGAGAAAAACAGAGACAATATTAAAAATACATGGACAATACTTAACAATATTCTTGGAAATAAAAACAGAAATACAAGCTACCCAAACAATTTTTCAAAAAATAATACAACGACTCAGAGTGTGAATGCAGCTTCACCTGCAGATGAATTTAACAACTTTTTTGTTAACATTGGTCCTAATTTGGCTCGAGAAATACCCATTACAGCACCCACGGGTGATATAATAAGTAAAAACACTGCTATAAAAGACTCCATTTTCATAAAGAACACAGACGAGAGAGAGGTCATTGAAATTGTTAAATCGTTTAAAAGTAAAACATCTACGGACTGTGATGGTATTGACATGCTCTTAGTGAAAACTATTATTGAATGCTTAGTGAAACCACTGACATATATCTGTAACCTGTCTCTCCAAACAGGTATATTTCCCAATGCAATGAAAATAGCTAAAGTAATTCCGATATGCAAGACGGGTGACAGAGGGGAACTTTCAAACTATAGACCAATTGCCACCTATTGCCGCAATTTTCCAAGATACTTGAAAAAATATTCTATGGGAGAATTGACAACTTCATACTGAAGACTAACTTATTGTGAGAGTAGCAATATGGGTTCAGACACAAGAGGACAACTGCATTTGCTCTAATGGAATTTATAGAAAAAATATCAACTGCCGTTGAAAATAAAGAGTATTCAGTTGGGGTATTCCTGGATCTTAAAAAAGCATTTGATACAGTGGATCATAATTTATTATTAAAAAAACTACAAAATTGTGGTATTAGGGGAGTAGCACTGTCCTGGTTATGTAGTTACAGTACTTAAAGAATAGATATCAGTCTGTATGTGTTGGTAACAAAAACTCACAGTTACTGAAGGTTACTTGTGGAGTCCCACAGGGTTCAGTTTTGGGGCCATTGTTATTCAATATGTATATAAATTATATATAGCAGACTACATCATCCCAGGTGCACAACCGAGAGGTTTCGTAGGTCCTTCCTACCAACGGCTGTCAGACTGTACAACCTAAGCAGGGCTGCTCGCAGAGATAGCAAAAAGACGTAACAAACTATTAGTTTTTTGAATGCAAAAGATGCAATAGACTTACACAATGGTCCTCTCCGGCATACAACTAGGAACATACCGGTCGCTATGGAGGGTGAGAATATGTATGGGCACATAATCATACCATGTAGGATAACTAAGTAGACGGTTATGCTGTTTCATCCCATCTAGCAACAATGCTCTGCACTGTGTGTGTTTATATATTTACATATTTATTCCATCTAGCTACAATGCTCAGCACTGGGTGTGTTTATATTTATATATCTACATATTATTCCATCTAGCTACATTGCTCCGCACTGTGTGTGTTTATATACTTGCATATTTATTCCACCTAGCTGCAATGCTCCGTACTGTGGGTGTTTGTATATTTGCATGTTTGTTTCATCTAGCTACAATGCTCTGCACTGTGTGTTCATATATTCATGTATTTGTTCCATCCGGCTACAATGCTCTGCACTGTGTGTCTGTGTGTATATATATATTTTATAGTAATATGTACATATGTATATTAGCTGCTCTTGCTTGCTTGTTTCTTTTTCTTGCCTTCTGATTGTTGCTCTGAGTGTTGCTATCCCTGTGCTGTTGCAATCCTGGAATTTCCCCGTTGTGGGACTAATAAAGGCTTATCTTATCTTATCTTATCTTATATGTAAAGTTTCAGAAAAAATGGATTTAATATTGTTTGCCGATGACACTAATTTATTATGCAGTGGAAGCAATTTGGAACAACTTTTGGATACACTCGGAAAGGAATTAGGAAAGCTTAAACTGTGGTTTGATTCAAACAAATTAACGCTCAATTTAAGTAAGACAAAATTTATTGTTTTTAACAACCATCACAACAACTTAGCATCTAAACTCAGTGTAAATGGTGTAGAGATTGAAAGGGTATCCGAAACTAAATTTCTTGGAGTAATAATTGATAATAAACTGTGTTGGAAGTCACATATTAATTATATTAAAGGTAAAATATCCAAATCAATTGCAATACTACACAGAGTGAAATATTTGCTGAATCAACCCACATTATATACTTTGTATCATTCATTAATACTCCCATACATGACATATTGTACTGAAGTATGGGGAAATACATATAAAACAAACATATATCCAGTCTTTATGCTTCAGAAGAGAGCTATTAGAATAATAAACAAAGCTGCTTACAGGGAACCAATAAACCCACTTTTTCTTAAATTAAAAGCTCTCAAGTTGAAAGATCTGGTTGACTTTAAAACTGCAGTAATAATGTTTAAAGTGAAGAATCTATCACTGCCCGCAAATATCCAAAAGCTGTTCCAAATAAGGGAGAAACAATATCATTTCAGAGGAACATGTATATTTCAAAAACCTTCAGTGAGAACTACCACCGAGCAACACTGTGTTTCAGTGCAAGGAGTCAGATTATGGAACGATTTTGGACCTGAATTAAAATCATGTACAATACTCCAAACATATATCCAAGATGACATGTAAAATCACATAAGGATTGTCATATCCAGTCTGTGTTGTGTTGTTGCTTAGGTTTTTTTTTTGTCACATTTTGTCTTAGCTTTGTTCCGAATTGTAATCGCTCTTGTTTTGTTTTTCTTTTGAATTCTTGGATGGAATATGGGTGGGCAATATAAGCTGCGGCTTCAGCCATCACCCATTTTGGATAACTTGTGTTGAACTGTATAATCAGAGGAGTTATTGTCTAATTTGACCTTGTTGGATTTTCTTTCCCCCTTTGTTATATTATTGTTTCTTTTATTCTGTACTTTTAATCTATCCGAAATAAATAAAGATTCATTCCAAAAAGTGTGGAGCATTGTAGCAAGATGCAATAAACAGCATAACAGTCTACTTAGTTATCCTACATAGAATGAATATGTACCCATACATATTGTCACCCTCCGTAGCGACTGATATTGTCCTAGTTGTATACTGGAGGGGACCATTTGTGTAAGTCTGTTGCGTCTTTTGCATTCAATACTATTAGGTCTTCACGTTTTTTTGCTATCTCTGCGAGCAGCCCTGCTTAGGTTATACAGTCTGACTGCCATAGGCAGGAAGGATCTGCGAAACCTCTCTGCTGCGCACCTAGGATGATGTAGTCTACTGCTAAATGAGCTCCTCAGTGCATTCAGTATGTCCTGCATAGGGTGGGGCTCGGACTCCAGCAGAGATGACCGTTTAGCCACCATCCTTCTCTCTCCTATCTCCTCCACTGGGTCAAGGCGTTGCCCCAGAACAGATCTAGCATTCTTGATCAGTTTGTTCAGTCTCTTCCTATCGGCTCCTGTAATGCCGTTGCCCCAGCAGACCACTCCAAAAGTGATAGCTGATGCCACCACCGTGTCACAGAATGTCTTCAGCAGTGCCCCTTGTACACCAAAAGACCTGAGCCTCCTCAGTAGGAACAGCCTGCGCTGTCCCTTCTTGTAGAGTCCATCGGTATTGTGTGACCAGTCTAGTTTATTGTTCAGATGAACACCAAGGTACTTGTAGGATGCCACCATCTCAATGTCTGTTCCCTGTATGTTTTCTGGTGCTGTGAGGGGTTGTCCTTGCCTGCGGCAGTCCATCACCGGCTCCTTAGTTTTCCTCGTGTTGATCTAGAGGCAGTTCCGATGGTACCAGTCCATAAAGTCCTGGATAAGTCCTCTGTACTCAGCTTCATCTCCGTTGGAGATGAGGCCAATGATCGCAGAGTCGTCAGAGAACTTCTGTAGATGGCAGTGTGTTGTGTTGTGTGAGAAGTCCGCATTATAAAGGGTGAACAGGAAGGGAGCCAAAACTGTTCCCTGGGGGGCCCCCATGCTACCGATGATCGTGTAAGACACACAATCTCGGGTTCTCACAAACTGTGGTCGGTTAGTGAGGTAGTCCAGGATCCATGATGACAGGTGCTGGTCCACCCCTGCACACAGCAGCTTGTCCTTCAGGATCATCGGTTGAATGGTGTTGAAAGCACTGGAGAAGTCAAAGAACATGATCCTCACCGCATTCCCGGGCTTCTCCAGGTGGGACAGAGAACGGTGAAGGAGGAAGATCACTGCATCCTCCACCCCAATGCCATGCTGGTAGGCGAACTGGAGTGGATCCATCGCTGGTCCCACCAGGGGGCGGAGGTGAGCAAGGAGCTGTCTCTCCAGGGTCTTCATCATGTGAGACATCAGGGCCACTGATCTGTAGCTGTTCAGATCTTTGGGGTGGGAAGTCTTTGGTACAGGTACCACACAAGATGTTTTCCACAACTGTGGTACCCTCCCCAGCTTCAGGCTCAGGTTGAAGATGAGCTCCACAATCCCACACAGCTGGTCTGTGCAGGACTTGAGGAGCTTCGCGCTGATGCCGTCCGGTCCCGAGGCCTTCCTTGCCTTGATCTTCCTCAGCTCCGTCCTCACCTGGGTCTTAGTGAGGGTCAGGTTGGGGGGCTGTGTGCTAGGAGTGGGGGGGGTGTTGGTGGAGTGGGGTGTAGACAGCAGGTCTCGATGACTTTAGAGGCAGCAGTGGTTGTTGTGCAGTCGGGGGGGAGGGCAATTGGTCAAACCTATTAAAAAACAGGTTCAGATTGTTCACCCACTCCCTGCCCCCCGTGGCCTGGGGGGAGGTATTCTGGAGCCCAGAGATGGTTTTGAGGTTTCTCCAGACCACGCCGATGTCGCTCTGTTGCAGCTTGTCCTCCATCTTCTTCCTGAAGCTGGCCTTGCCTTCTCTGATCTTCCTCCTCAGCTCCCTCTGTACGGACTTCAGCATCTCCTTGTTCCCCGACCTGAAGATCCTCTTCTTCTCTCTCAGAAGTGTTTTTATCTCAGGGTTGATCCAGGGTTTGTTGTTCGAGCAACACCGTATGGTCTTGGTGGGTATGGTGCTGTTCACACAGAAGCCGATGTAGTCCGTGATGGTGTGAGTGAGGCCGTCGATGTCCTCACCATATGGATCGCAGAGCTGCTCCCAGGCAGTGATTTCAAAACAGTCCTTTAGCGCGTCCATTGCCTCCTTAGACCATAACTTCACCATGTGCATGACCGGAGGTTGTCTGTGTACTAGGGGTTTGTACACCGGCAGGAGATGAACCAAGTTGTGATCCGATCTCCTGAGTGGGGGGAGTGGTGATGAGGTGTACGCCTCCTTAGTATTTGCATAAAATAAGTCCAGTGTTTTATTGTCTCTTGTGTGGCATGTGACATACTGTGTGAGCGTGGGTAGAATGGGGGATAGTGAAATATGGTTGAAATCACCTGAGATGAGGAGAAGAGCATCTGGGTGTTCTGTCTGCAGCCTGCCAGTTACTGAGTGGATGACGTCACACGCTGTCCCAGCGTTGGCCGTCGGATTTGCATAAATAACAATGCAGATCACGTGTGAGTATTCCCTCGGGAGATATGTAGGCCGCATGCTAACAGCTAGCAACTCGATATCTTTGCTACAGTGCTGTTCCTTAACCGTGATATGTCCCGGTCTGCACCAGTTGTTATTGACATACATTATCACTCCTCCACCCCTTGTCTTCCCACTGTTTGGTGTCCGGTCTGCCCGTATTGCGTGGAAACCCTCCAGTTTGATGTTAGCATCTGTTGCTAGTTCTGTTAGCCACGTCTCAGTATACAACATCAAACTACTCTCTCTGTAGACGCTCTCGTAGCGGGAGATAGCTGCTAGCTCATCAGTCTTACTGAGTAGCAATCGAACATTCCCCATAATAACGGATGGGAGGACGGGTCTGTACCTTATATTCTTCGCCCGCCATCTTACTCCAGCTGGACATCCACACCGTTTCCGTCTTATTTCTCCCGGTATGTCGAGTTTTTGCGTTAGCATCGTGGGCCGGTTAAGTTAAGTGCTAACAGCATGTTATCTGCAGGGAGGCTGCAGATATATTGTGCATGCCTGGGAAGCACAGTTGGTCATATTTAAATTTAACCTTGTGAACCTTGGCCTCTGCAAATCTTGCAATTAGAAAAATAGAAAAAAAAAATTGTTTACTTGTACTGTCAGCAACCGGCATCACTGATGCCTCCTCATTAACAACAGGTGTTCATCATTAGCATCGTGTGTGCTCGTACAAGCAGCGTTGCTCTCTATCTGCTCCTTGGGAGGGTTCTGGCCCTTTTCTACTAGTGCCTACTCAGCCCTACTCACCTCAACTCTACTTGGTTTGTAGGATTTTCCATTAGTACCAGGTACTTTTTTGGGACCTACTTGTCAGGGGGTGGGGGGTGGGTGCAGTGGCGCAGGTGTAGTGTGACCGACTACTGATTGGAGGGTCATGGGTTCAATTCCCGCTCTGTCTGCTGTCCGCTTGTTGAAGTGTCCTTGAGCAAGTCAATGAACCCCCAGTTGCTCCTGGTGGCCTGGTTAGCGCCTGTGTGTATGGCAGCTCTGCCGCCATCAGTGTGTGAATGGGTGGATTGCAGGATCTGTAAAACGCTTTGGTCATCCTAGATGAGAAGAAAAGCACTGTATAAGTGAACACCATTTACCATTTACTTCAGTGAGGTTCCAACCGTGCTGAGTCGAGCTGAAAATGTGACGTCAACAGATTGCAGACCACTGCGCAACGTCAGTGGATGAGAGCGACGTCGTCACAAGATTCAAAACTGCCATTTGTAAATTTGGCTGTGAATTTTTATTATTTCTGTGATAATCAACGAAATAAATGGCTACGCACAAATCAGCACCATCACAAAACACTCACCATCTTTCCCATGAGCAGCCATCAGCTCGGAGACCTCCTGGTATTTCACTTCAGAATGCTCGGCCGGCGCCGGGGCTGAAAAGTTCATACAGTGGTCAAATTTCACCAAATGTGGTTATTTTTCAACAGTCTCCCTGTCGGTGTGCACAGTTCTTTCATCGGTGTTGCAGCGCGACGCTTGAAAAATAAACCACATTTGGTCAAATTTGACAACTATGAACTTTTCAGTCTGTGAACTTTTTAGCCCCGTGAGCCCTTCTGCGGCAGAGTGAGCTGAAATGAAAAAGAATGCCAGGAGGTCTACGAGCTGATGGCTGCTTATGGGGAAGATGGTGAGTGTTTTGTGATTTTAAGCGTTTTTTACGTTATTTATCAGTGAAAACGTCAGCATGTAAACAACATAACGGGATAAGGGGCCGCCTTCCTGTAATGAACCCACCCACTTAGGTGGTATTCAGTTGTAATGGAAAACCAACCACACCGTGTCGAGCCGAGGAGAGTCGAGGCGAGTAGGGCTCAGTAGGTGCTAGAGGAAAAGGGGCTAGTCTCCCTGGTTGAAATGAAAAATGTTGTTTTGATAAAAGTTTTCTGTTCCCTTCTCCTCCCCCCCCCCCCATTTCTCTGCATCGCTCGGATAACTGTTTAATTTTGCCACTATTCTACACACTGTACAGTTTCTTGACAATGTAACCAATGATAGCGCATGCGTATGTCTCAGAGACCACATGGAAAAGTCCAACAGTCTGAGGAGAAGGGGGGAGGACATTACGTTCGTGATTTGATTGCCGTTTATGTAAATACTGGTGTTTCTTTATTTTGCCTGACATCATGTTAAACATGCTAAATATTTTAAAAAAAATATATGGGGCTCCTAGGAGATCAGGACCCTTAGCAGATTGGGGCCTAAGGCAGTCGCCTACCTTTGCCTAATGGTAAGTCCACCTCTGCCTTTAGTGGCATAAATAGTCACTTGGAAAAGAAAAATCATAAAATGCAGAAACTTACCAAATATTTTCAGAGGATGCGACAGAGTTTTTGAAATTGGACGAGCAATGCCACTGGAAAATCATCATGGCCGATGAGAAGGACAAACGTCCTTTATAATGAAGACCTGGATAATATTCTAGCCACACTAAACTAGTTCACCAACTAATATGATACAGTCTGAAAAAGTTTACACTGAAAGTGTGGTGACAGATGTGTCCAGAGCTGCAGTAAGCACCTTGGAGGGTGAGTAGCATGTTCGCTAACTACTACTACTGTGCTAACAACTCAAATGTTGTCATGACAAAAAGACGGTGCGTCATGTAAAGTTGTTTAGTACACCTGGAAAAGGAACAGAGTGAAACCAAACCTAACCAGACCAAATGTATTCAATGTAATGAATATATGAACTTTGGTACAGACTTTCAGGTGTGAAAATGGCCTTAACTAGATTGAGCTCAATGTTAAAGAACTTGAAAAAGGGAATCCAGAATATGCATCCTGACCTGGATCATCTCAAACATCTAATGGATTCATCCGTATCCCTGGGGCCACCTTTGTTGAAAATTTCATCAAAATCTGTCCAGTAGTTTTTGCATAATCCTGCTAACAGACAAGCAAACAAATAAGCAAACGTGAAAACATTACCTCCTTGGTGGAGATAATTATGCAGAATGATGTGCTTTCTAAAGATGTGCTATGTAACTTGTTAGTATTTTCAGGCAAACACAGTCATGACATTTTTACACGTAGCCTCTAATAGCACACATAGTAAGACATGACCTCAATGCCTGTTAAATACCTCTGAGTGATCTTTCATGACCCTTTCCAACAAGTAAAAGGATTGTCAACTTCAAAAACAACTAAGAAGATACAAAAATATTTCAAAAAGTCAAACAAACCACACACATCCTTAGCTCATGTTGCCCTCAGGTTACAGATATTTCAGCCAAATTCTTAAGGCCTCTGTGGTAGGATACAAGGTCCTGAGTTCAGACCCTACACTGATCAATGTCTGAGTTAACACCAGCTTCCATCTTCCCAAAACAAACTCATTACACTGGTTTCTTTCTCCTTCTAGGAGCCATACAGACAGAGATTGGCCGTTACTCCAGCTTCTGGTGGAGTCTCATAATCAAACCAGTCATGTTCTTGTTCTTCGCGGATGCTGATGCTGGAGCTCAGACCACCCTCCACTGTGCCTTGGAGCAAGGCATAGAGCACCTCAGCGGCCGCTATTTCTCCCACTGTGCTCCGGTGCTCAATGCAGACGCAAAGACGAGAGACGATGCCGCAGCCAAGAAGCTGTGGGAGCTCAGTGAGAGTTTCTGTGGACTGTCATTAAAAAAAAAACAACCCTGAACTTTGTCTTCAGAAGCAGCTGGTTACGATTTTAATTATTTTCTGTCATATATAAACAGTGACATTGTCAGTTAAAACACAGATAATGTAACACATCTAATTAACATTTTCAGGCTATAAAGTTTTTAAACCCATTCTCAAGTGCATAATGATAAAAAATCACCAGAGAAACTCCTGCTTTCTCCATTTAAACAAACCTCTTAGTATTTTGTTGATGTAAATGGTGAAGCATTTACACTGTTGTCATGAGGAAATCAGTATGTATTGTAGAAAAATTATGAGGTGTTGCCTTCAGACTTGCCTTAATCCTTCACTGCATAGATTCATTAAAATGATGGAAACATTCCTCAAAGATGTTGACCCATATCAATATACTAGCATCACACAGTTGCTGCAGATTTGTTGGTTGCACACCCATGACCCTCCATGCATGCATCTATGTTGTTTACACCAAGTTCTGACTCTACCATCCTAATGTTGCAGCAAAGAAATTGAGACTCAGAAAATGCAACGTGTTTCAATTGAGGTCTTCTGCTGCTGTAGCCCATCTGTTTCAAGGGTCAAAGTGTTGTGCCTTCAGAGATGCTCTCTAGTATATCTTGGTTGTAATGAGTGGTTAGTTAGGTTACCGTTGCCTTTCTGTCAAATCAAGCCAGTGTGGCCATTCTCTTCTGTTCTCTGGCTTCAACAAAGCATTTGGACCCAGAGAACAGCTGCTTACTGGATATTTTCTCTTTCTCAGACCGTTCTCTGTAAACCATAGAGATTATGGTGCGAAAGTCCCAGCAGATCAGCAGTTTCTAAAATACTCAGACCATCAACCATGACACCTTCAAAGTTACTTAAACAATCATTCTTCCCCCATTCTGATGCTCAGTTTGAACTTCAGCAGGTCATTTTGACCAGGTCTGCACACCTAAATGCATTGTTGCCTTGTGATTAGTTGATTAGCTATTTACATTAACAAGCAATTGAATAGGTATATCTATTAAAGTAGTAGATGAGTAATGTGGTGGTGCAGAACAGACTGAAGTGCTGACCTACTTCAAAAATGACAACAAAAACACCTACCAGTGACCAATGGCTGCAACCAGTTTGTGACTCAGCTCAGACATTGCAAAGATGACATCATCCTCTAAAGACAGAAAAAAAAAAAACCTTCTGCTTGCCTTTTGCACCACAGCATTAAAATTTGCAGAACATGAAGAAGAGGCTTGATGAATATTGGGTGTAAATCATTTAGCATGATGAGACAAAAACATGGCACATGTGGGAGATGAAAAATTAATCCCTACAGAAAGTATGTCATGCAGCAAACCTGAGAAAGTGCATGAGAACTGATCAAATTGGAAAAAAATGGGAAGACCTAACCCAACACAAACATATGAAGCTGGATTGGACTGAACTGTACACATGTGACCCACGTGAACCTGAAGCTGTCCTGAACATCTGGATGTTCTGTATCCCTTCAGGCTGATATGCAGGACTGGTTATCACCAGAAATGATGAGCTGCAGTTTTGTGGCTGCACAAAGCGAAGAGGTCAGAGACTGGGCATGCAGGTTCAGTTTAGACTGAAGCTGACTGTCTGAGAAAGCTGAATGTCCGCAGAGTTTTGGCATTTTTTAATCTATCCTTGCACCAAGCAGCTCATTTTACACATGTAATATACATGATTTTATTTTGCTTTGTTTTCTTGCAGTGCTAACAGAAAGATCCAGAGGGAATAATGTGCACACAGTGCCAGTAGTTAAAAAAGAAACACTGAAGCCCTGTATGATTTTAACTTTACGATAACTTGTAAATCAGTTTGGCTTCCTTTTGTCACTCTCAGTCCTGCAGCTTTGATGTTGAAGAGATGTTGAGCAGTTTTTGCTGAAGATTTGCTCCAGCTGTTTCTTTTTGGTACCACTTACTTATCCGGCTTTTTGGTGCCCCTGTTCCAACTCTTACGTGTTGCTGCCATCAAATTCAGTATAAGTTTCCTGGAAAAGTAAAACGCCTCACTGTCAACATTTGATTAAAATAGATTTGCAACTCACTGCATCCCATTTTATTTAGATGTCATACAGCATAAACCTTTTTTGATTTTTGTTTTTTTAAAAGGGGTTGCAGTTTTAAATGAACACTTGATTTAAAAAAAAAAAAAAGTTATGACCTTCTGCTCTGGTCCTGACTGAGCTTAATCCAACACAAATGACTTGTCTGCACACGTGGAAACGCACGAGTCCTCATCAGTTTAAAACCCGATCTGCATTCCTTCATGGTGATGTGCAAGGCCGATTAACACCAGAAATGCTGAGCTACTCCACAGCAGACATTCCTCGCCACAGCCGCACCTAGGACGCAGTCCAAGGAAGGATAATTTTTTCCACACATAAGGAGTTGTTCAGAACTCCTTATACAAAGATACAGAGTGATGATAATCAAGTCAGTGGTGGTAATGCACCTGTAGGCTGGTTGCCAACCGCCAATCAAATCTAAAAGAAGAGCTGCCCTTTCTTTGACCCATAAAAGAACATCTGGTACTGGAAAGGAAGGTTTGCAACATTAGTTTACCATCTTTGAAAGGTGAAGCTGAAGATGTTGTAGAGGTCATTTCTGACCTTAATATGTAATTATCATTTTTGCATTGATGACCTTTAGCCCAGCCATGCAAAAAAAAAGAGGCCCCATCAGCCACTAGGGGCCCCTAAGCTACAAGCACTTTTGCTAAAAAATTGTGACTTTTTTGTGGTGAAAGTGTTAAACACCTGTATAACTGTGTGAATAGGGTGTCCTTGAAAAAGAGAGGTTGCCTCTCAACGGACCTTCCCCTGTGGTTAAAAAAAATTAAAACAGATTAAAGCCATTAATCACGATTAATGCAATATTCTTCAAGGTGGTTGCATACGAGCAAGAGAAAATGTTTTTGCATTAATTGTAAGTTATGCAATTAATGCACAATTAATGCTTTCACCACTACTTAAAAATTGCAACAGTTTTCTCATAAATTTGCAGCTTTCCCCCTCAAATCCTCCACTGGGGAGATGATCACAGAAAAGAACAAGCAGATGGAGAGATGGGTGGAATACTACTCCGACCTCTACTCCAGACAGAACACCGTGACACCGTCAGCCCTTGATGCCATCGACTACCTGCCATCCATGGACGAACTTGATGCCGAGCCAACCATCGACGAACTCAGCAAGGCCATTGATAGCTTGGCCGCTGGCAAGGCACCCGGCAACGACGGCATACCCCCCGACCTGATCAAGCACTGCAAGACCGCCCTACTGCTGCCATTGCATGACGTCCTCTGCCAGTGCTGGAAGGAAGGTGCCGTACCACAGGACATGAGGGACGCCAAGATCATCACCCTCTACAAAAACAAAGGGGAGAGAAGCGACTGCAACAACTACAGGGGCATCTCCCTCCTCAGCGTTGTTGGCAAAGTCTACGCACGAGTTGTTCTCATTCGTCTACAGAAGCTTGCCGAGCGTGTCTACCCTGAGTCTCAGTGTGGCTTCCGCGCTGAGCGATCGACGGTAGACATGATATTCTCCATCCGCCAACTCCAGGAGAAATGCAGAAAACAGAACATGCCCCTGTACGTCGCCTTCATCGACCTCACCAAAGCGTTCGATCTGGTCAGCAGAGAGGGCCTTTTCAAGATCCTGCCAAAGATAGGATGCCCACCAAAGTTGCAAAGCCTCATCGAATCATTTCACACCAACATGCAGGGGATAGTGCAGCACGACGGCAACGTCTCAGAGCCATTCAACATACGCAGCGGAGTGAAACAGGGCTGTGTACTTGCACCAACCCTCTTTGGGATTTTCTTTGCTATGCTCCTGAGGCATGCCTTCAGCACAGCAACAGAGGGAATCTACCTGCACACAAGATCTGACGGCAGGCTTTTCAACCTTGCCCGCCTGAAAGCCAGAACCAAAGTACGCGAGGCCCTAATCAGAGACATGCTGTTCGCAGACGATGCTGCAGTTGCAACCCACACACAGCAGGAGCTTCAGACCCTGATGGACCGCTTCTCCCAGGCATGCAAGGACTTCGGGCTTACCATCAGCCTGAAGAAGACTAACGTCTTGGCACAAGGCACGGAAGCACCACCAACCATCACCATCGACGACTACGAGCTGGAGGTCGTGAATCAGTTCACGTACCTGGGGTCCACGATCAGCAACAACCTCTCCCTTGATACAGAGATCGACAAGAGGATTGGAAAATCAGCCTTCACACTCGCTTGCCTCACCACACCAGTGTGGGAGAATCCCAAACTCTCTCTCAAGACGAAGATGGCAGTGTACAACGCCTGCGTCATCAGCACACTGCTCTATGGGAGTGAGACGTGGACTACATACGCCCGGCAGGAAAAGAGACTGAACTCCTTCCACTTGCGCTGCATTCGCCACATCCTGGACATATCCTGGCAGGACAAAGTGCCCAACACAGAAGTTCTGTCCCGCGCCGGCCTTCCCTCCATGTTCACTCTACTCAGGCAGCGCAGGCTCCGCTGGCTAGGCCACGTTCACCGTATGGAGGATGGCAGAATCCCCAAAGACATCCTCTACGGAGAACTGGTGACTGGCAGGAGAGACGTTGGCCGCCCACAGCTGCGCTTTAGAGACGTCTGCAAGAGAGACATGAAGGCCCTGGAGATCAACACAGAGCGCTGGGAGGACCTTGCAACGGACCGCTCCAAATGGAGAGGCACCCTGACCAGACAGCTCAAGGCGGGTGAAGAGAGACTGACTGCTGCAGCAGATGAAAATAGGGCCCGCAGGGAGAACCGCCACAGACCCAGCAGCACGGAGACCACCCACAAGTGCGACCTGTGTGACAGGGACTGCCATTCGTGCATCGGCCTGTTCAGCCACAGGCGGTGCTGTTTCAGCAGAGTAGACGTTTAGGATTCTCTTCCATGGTCATCATAGACCGACGGAGGCCGACCAGTGGTTGCATATGAGCAAGAGAAAATGTTTTTGCATTAATTGTAAGTTATGCAATTAATGCACGATTAATGCTTTCACCACTACTTAAAAATTGCAACAGTTTTCTCATAAATTTGCAGCTTTCCCCCTTGTCATGAATTTGCCACTTTTTCCTGTAAATTTACAGGGTTTTTTAATCATAAATTTGTAACTTTTTGCAATTTATATTTTTTCTTGATGACTTTTTCTTCTTAGTTTTCAACCTTTTTTTTTTTCTTCTTTTTTTACTCATTTAAAAAAAGTTTGAACTGCCTCTTTCCCATTACACAAACGGGTCCCCAAACAGTATGCACACGACTCCAACAGGCCAGAAACAGCCTTGGACATATGGATAATTTGGGGTTATTATGATTAAGATTGTTTCCCCATTTTTTTAAGTTTATTTATTTTTGTTTGCAGAAGGCCATTTTATTTTATTTTTTTTCTGCACTGTTGTCTCCGGGGCTGAGGGTGAAGTCATCGGATCAAAGCACCTTCAGAATAACGTCAGCGCAGAACCGGTCGAACCGGACCAATAAAGCGCCTGCACGTCCCACACCTGAACCGGTCCGACAGGTGAGCGTCTCCGGCGGCGTGTATAAAAACCAGAAGCGGTCTTCACCTGTGACCCTGAGCGACAGCGAGATTCCAGAGAAGGAGGAAGAAGCTGAAAGAGTTTTGTGGCCCTGCCGGAGAAGTGAACGCGTCATGTTGCACCTGCTGCTGGTGGCCGCCGTGGTCCTGCTGGGGGGGTACGTCCTCCTCACCCGGACCCTCTTCAAGAGGTCCAAATGCAAAGGGAGGGCGTCCGTGGCCGGGAGGACCGTCATTATCACAGGTGAGTAACGAATCCATGCCAGAGAAAATCAGCAGCAACCGTTTAAAAGCGTCTGTAAATGTGATTACAGCTGAACCTGTTGGGACGCTTGCTGCCAGTGCGCATGCGTCCTTTGTAAGTTAACCTTGCAAAAACAACTTGGGGGCAAGTTTTGGTCGCATGTAGTGATAAAACCAATTTGAAGGAAGAGCAGCCCAGTCACCAGGGCCGTTTCTAGCTTTTTCTGAAGGGGGGCTATGCATGATTGTGATTGGGGCCCCTACTTTTGCAGTGGGGAAGAGTTCTCTCCCCACCAAACAGAAGCACTGAGAAAATAAACCTGGCTCACGGTCTATGAATTTGCAAACTCAAAATGGAAAAAGTAGCTATTTAAAAAAAATAATAATAATATAATAATAATAATAATAATAATTGCAAAGTTACATGAAAAAAAGTTGCTTTTTTTTTTTTTTTAGAAAAAAGTTGCAACTTCATGAATAAAGTCACTGAATTTAAAGCAAAAGTAATTTTACAATGGAAAAAGAGTAACACTTTAAAAAAAATTAAATTTATGAGGGAACATTTCAAATTTACAAGAAAAATAACTAAATTTAAGAGGAAAAGTTTCAAATTTAGATGAAAAAAAGCTGCAAATTAAAGGGAGAGAACAAGTCTGATTTTAATTCTTCCCCCCAAAATGTTGAAGGTAAGTTTGTTTAGCTTCATTCGTCTTATATACAACTTCTTTTTTATATAAATTTGCAACTTCTTCTCTGTAAATTTGCCTTTTTTTTTTTTTTTTTTTGTCTGCATTAGATTTGCAACTCTCTCCTAAAATATGTTGGGGATCATTGACTTTTTTGCATCTTTATTTGCTCAAAAATTTCTTGCATCCTTGCAACTTTTTCTTCTCCACTAGATCGTAAAAAAAGGGACCAAACTGCACAACTGCAAGTGTCATTAATCCCCAGGCATTTGTGTTTTCCTTACCAGGAGGAAACACCGGCATCGGTAAAGCCACAGCTCTGCAGCTGGCCAAAAGGGGAGCAAGAGTGATCCTGGCCTGCAGAAATCAGCAGAAAGCCTCAGCTGCTATAGCAGAAATACAGACGGTAGGAACCATAAACGGTAACTGGTTGCACCGGCATTTAAAGATGTGAGGGGAGTGCATTCCTAGAAATCAAGAAAGGGTGGAGTTGTTTTGTTGGATGAAAAGAAAGAGGACTGTGTTGTTATTAATACTACAAGGGTTTTTTCACAGGCACACACCTGATTAATTTTAATGTGTAGCTTTTCTTGTACATGCACAAGTCTTAATTTGAGGTTTCCCCTTAAATTTGCAATATTTGTATAAATATCATGTAAATTTGCAACCTTTATAAATAAGATGTCATGTGATTTTTTTTTTTCCTTGTAAAGCTGCAATTAAAACAAAACAGGAAAAACTTCTCAAATTTATGAGAAGAAAAGCAAATTTTAGTTTTTGTCCCACCACCTAAATTTGCATTTTTTTCCCCTTTTAATATTGTAGCCCCTTTCTAGTAATTTTTAAATTATTTCTTCTATGTATCATTGCCTTCACTTGCTGTTTTTTAGATGACAGGAAGTACTGATGTGGTGTACATGCAGTTGGACCTGGCCAGTCTGAGGTCGGTCCGCAGCTTTGCCGACACCTTCCTGAAGAAGGAGTCCAGGCTGGATCTGCTCATCAACAACGCAGGTACAGAAATGCAGTCTGCAGCACAGGCAAAAAAAGTGAAAAGTTTATGAGGAACAAATGGTAACTTTATGAAGGGGAGGGGGGGCAAATTTGGAAGAAAAAAAGTGACAAATTTGCAGGTAAAATTTTCCAAGTTTTTGACAGTACAATACTGGTAAAATTATTTTTAAAAAAAGCAAATTTGCGAGAAATAAGTGGCAAATTTATAAGAAAAAAAGTAAAAATTTACAAAGAAAATGTTTCAAGTTTATAACAGGAAAAAATGGCAAAATTGTGAAAAAACAGGCAAAATTATGAGAAGAAATGGACAAATTTGGAAGAAAAGTGTCAAATTCACAAGGAAAAAGTGGCAAATTTGCAAGAAAAATGCTCCAAATTTACAAGATTCTCCCCCAAATTTAGGACAGGACAAGAGTGGGAAAATTATTATTATTATTTTTTTTTTTTTTTAAATGGAAGAGAGACAACATTGGGAAAACTTATGAGTGGGGGAAAATGCCAAATTTATGAGGAAAAAAAATGCTAATTTATTGAAATAAGTGCCAAATTTATGAAAAATGTGGTGAATATATCGGGGGGGGGGGGTGGCAAAAAATTATTTTTGTAGTTCATATATTTTTTTCAGTAATGTTTGTGGTCCAACTGGCAACAATCAAAACAAAAGAATAAGGAAGTAGATCCTCCTTTGAGGTTTTTTTTTTTTTTTTTTTTTTTTTGGAAACATCATTGATGCTGAAGAAATAAAAAATGAACACAAAGACCTGACCTGGATCAGATTGCAAAGGTTTGTAGATAAACAAAAGAATAAAAATGTATATAAACACAAATAACTTCCATAGTATTGTGTGCAACGAAGGATGTTGTACTATGTCTAAACGGGGGTGGCTGTTTCTCAGCATCTTGCATTCCAGGACCTGATATAAGAGTCATTTTGGCGTGTCGGCGGGTCAGAATGTACAAAACCTTTTCTGAAGCACGGTTTGATTAAGCAAAAATGTTGACTGATAAAAAGCCCTGAATGTCTTTGTTTTGATGGGGAAGGTCATTATCTTACCAGAGAAATGATGAAATCAAGACTCTGAAATATAGTTGCCACTTGTATAACTTTTCAGTTTTAGTTCAGGTCATCTTTTTAGCAATTCATTTTTTTTCTACAAACCTTGTCATTATATTTTGAATCTTAACTGACATTTTCCAACAAGTGTATGACGCTGAGCAGAAATTAACCTGTAAACGAATCTGTTCCGGCCCCTCAGGTCTGGTGGCCGACGGGCGGACGGAGGACGGATTCGGCATCGAGTTTGGCGTCAACCACCTGGGTCACTTCCTGCTGACCTGCCTGCTGCTGGGCCGGCTGAAGGAGTCGGCGGCGGCACGGGTGATCACCCTGTCCTCCATGGCTTACCGCTGGGGACACATCGACCTTGACGTAAGCATTCACACTGTTTCTAGACAGCAGAAGCATGAGGTATGAAGGCAATCCTAGAGGTCTGAAATGTATCAGTACTCCAGATAAGCACGGAGTTTGAGAAATGTAAGTCTCTAATCTCTGGATTCATCATGTCTGGTGACAGAGTTCATCTGTCTGATAATTATTTGATAAGCTTGAGGGCGGTTTGGAGTCAAAGTAGGAGCGGCGAGGCTGAGGTGGTTTGGACATGTGCAGAGGAGGGATAGTGGATATAATGGATGCTGAAGATGGAGCTGCCAGGCAGGAGGAAAAGAGGAAGACCACAGAAGATTCATGGATGTAGTGAAGGATGACATGGAGAGGGTTGGTGTTATGGGGGAAGGTGCAAGAGATGGGGTGAGATGGAGGCAGATGATCCGCTGTGTGACCCCTAAAGGGAGCAGCTGAAAGAAGAATTTAGATATGTTGCATTTCTTGCTGTCAATCTGACGTTGAAACATTGTTAGAAAAATTCTTAACCTTCAGGCAGGATCAGCAAATTTAATTCCACTGGCCAGTGGAGAACAGTACAAAAACAGTCTGAGCCTGTATATCATTCTCACTCAGACACACTTTAAGCCCTTCGTTATCCGAGAGGTGGAGGAGAGAATGTCCATGGTGATTGGTTCAGTACATCTGGTCAAAACTTGGTGTACAGATTATCTCTTTCTAGGGAACCATGACGCTCGCTCAGCACCAGTCGCACAGGAACCGTACAAAAGGAACTAAAACAAAATTATGAAGTGCAGCTGCATCCTTGACACTTTCACACAGACTCTGAGACAAAGCAAATCACAAATATGAAACTTTTCTATCAAACATTCACACCACATTTTTAAGGTTGTGCGGCGCTAACTGTTGAATAAAAATGTTGCTGCGTAAAATGGCACATGCTGGATTTAAATCGGTAAAGCATATGTTCCAACTGACTTTATTTTCACATTTTACCTCTTCCATTTTTGCCGATTTTTGTTTTCTTTCACCATTGTACCGTTTCCATTTCTGCTTAGCCATGTGCAGTAACTAAATCGGCTTACAGAGGGACATGCAGAACAATCTGACTGCTGAAGTTTTCTTCTCAGAATAAAGAGAACAGTATACGTCTGTAAAATCGGTCTAACATTTTAGCTCACCAGCATGCGTGAGTAATACCTACTCTCGCCAAATTGTGAGGTTTTTCTTTTTAAGTCAATTTTAAGTTTTTTTTTTCTTCATAAATTTACATTTTGTTTTTGTAGTTTTTGTTCTTTGTGCATTAAATTTTATATTTTTTGTGGTATTGTAAATTTGAGTGCTTTTTTTTTTTTTCCTTATACATTTAAAAGTTTTGTGCATTAAGCCTTTTCAAATGGTCCCACGTTTTCTCAGCCTCACTCATGCAGCACCGTCTGTCAAAGTGAAACTATGCCAGCACAGCAGGTTTCGACGAAGCCTCCTGCATGTCCTCGATTACTAAATCTTCGAGTCACTTGTCCACATGTTTTCAGGTGAGCTGTCAGACGAATGATGTATCCCTTCAGTAGCAACTGCGTCACAGCGTGTCAACAAGTGGCATTCATGTCAGATGAGTAATGGCCCTCCAAGTGCGCCAGTGCTCGGCTGATCGGGGTGTTTTTTCTCTTTCAGACCCTCGCCATGAAGGGACACCTGGGAACGGGCAGGTACAGCTGGCAGTTCTTCCAGGCGTACTGCAACAGCAAACTGTGCAACGTGCTCTTCACCCACGAGCTGGCCAAGAGGCTGAGGGGGACCAGCGTCACGTGCTACAGCGTTCACCCGGGTATGGCGGCCGCACCCATCTGTGACTGATCAAAAGGAGCCCGTGTTAGAGACGTCGGGACAGATTTCAGCAGCGCTGTTGCGTGTCAAACTGAGACTGAGGAGGATTGATGTTCCTGAGTAGCTGAAGCTTAACATTCATTACTGTAACGTGCTGCTCGACATGGCGACGTCCCACCGGGAGATTCGAACTCACGCCTCCCGCTCCGGAGTCCCGCACCCTACCTGTGTCGCCAATAGGGTCAACCCACTTGGCAAGCCAAGTAGGGTGCTCATATTGAGTTCGCTACACTACTCCCCTCTGGTTCTCGACATCGTCCCGATGTCAGCGCCCCATTACTGCTTTGGACAGGAGATCCCACTTCTGACACCAATGTAACGTGCTGCTCGACATGGCGACGTCCCACCGGGAGGTTCGAACTCACGCCTCCCGCTCCGGAGTCCCGCACCCTACCTGTGTCGCCAATAGGGTCAACCCACTTGGCAAGCCAAGTAGGGTGCTCATATTGAGTTCGCTACATTACTTTTAACCTCATAAATTTGCGACTTCTCCCCTTCACCCTCGCAAATGTCTGACTTTTCCAGCAAGTTGTGTATATTTGGAAATTTTTTTCCCCACATCTTGCAGATTTGTGACTCCTTACAAAAAAATTTGCCCCCCCCCACCAATTTCCATAAATTGGTGACTTTTTTTCCTCCCTTGTAAATTTGCAATTCTTCCATAAATTGGAAACTTTTTCCCCATCTTGCAAATTTGTGACTTTTTCCACATAAATTTGCATCCTCACTACCCCATACCTCTGTAATTTGTTTCTTCTTTTTCTCCATACCTGACAATGCTCCATTTCCCAGGTTTCACATCCCTCCCCCTGTTTTGACCCACTGGAAACTCCTGGAATTTTACAACCTTCAAACCTTAGCTATTGTGTTGTTTTGGTTTTTTTTTTAATTTACCACTCCATCAGTTTTCATCATGTTTGACTTTACCAGAGTTGCCGGATCACCTTTGAAATGCAGGTTACACACACACACACACAGCCCATCTCACCACAACCTGGCAACCCACAATCTGAGGGTGCAGTTGCTGTCTGAGCAGGCTCATTAGGCAGCAAGAAGATATTTGCTTAAAAAGTTACCTGAGTAGAGACTTTACCCTTGGCGGTTTGAGAGGTTTTCCTCCTAAATTTATGACCTTTTTGTCTGAATTTTGTACTTTTTTGTTGCAACTCTCAAAGATGTTTCACTTAAATTTGCAACTTTTTTCCTCTTAAATTTGTTTTTCCACCCTTGTAAAAAAAAAAATCAGTTTTCTTATACATTTGAACCTTTATTCTCCAGAGGTTTGAGAGGTTTGTCCTCATAAATTTCAGACACTTGTAAATTTATTACTGTGTTCTCATAAATGTTTGTCTATTTTATAATTAATTTACTTTTACTATTTCAACTCTGATTTCAAAGAAATAAAAGTATATTTGACAAAATAAATTTGGCTAAAATGACCAAAGATAAAATCATTTATAATATAATATGATCATATATTTCCCCAATAATTTTCTTTGTTTTGAAACCTAAATGTTATCAAGAGTGAAGAGGATACAGTTGTCCAAGCTTAAAATTATCTCCACATTTTGCATAAGTTACTAGAAAATGAGGAAAAGCAAAAAGTAGCAATTATTTTATTTTAATTGCACTTGTGAATATGCTGCCTGATTGCCAGTTTAGCTTATTTCCCATGACTTTAGGCTTGTGTTTTGTTTTGTTTTCAGAAAGTTGAGCGGTGGATTAAACTCAAATTTTAGTAACACCCTGTGGTCATAAAGTGAACTGCAGCTCAGAAACTTAAAACCTTGTGACTCTCACCCTCAGGTGTCGTTAGGACTGAACTGTCCAGGCATGTCAGCCTGTGGCAGAAGGTTTTCATCGAACCTGTGGCCCGCCTGCTCTTCCTCGACCCAGAGACTGGAGTTCAGACCACGCTGCACTGTGCCCTGCAGGAGGGAATTGAACCTCTGAGCGGCTCCTACTTCTCCTGCTGTGCCGCACAGGAGGTGGCCCCCCACGCCCGCGACGATGCTATGGCATTGAAACTGTGGGGGATCAGCGAAAGCCTGTGTGGGCTCTCATCATGAGTTTGCCTTTAAATGATTGTAAAGTTTCTGATACAGCCCTGGTTGTTCTGTGTGTTTTGCTGTAAGTTAGTCTCATGTGTGTACAACTTCCTTCTCAAGTCATTTTAAAATGCCTCACAGGTGAGGCGACTCGGAGGAAATCCAGTGACTGAAAGTCTCAGACATCAAGGCTTAATCAGTGTGACTGAATGCATTGACAGTCATATCTTCAGTGTCATTTTAATTTGACTTTGATACTTTTGTTGTTTTTTTTTTTTAATGAGTGCAGGGCACGAATTGCTTTCACACAATGTTTTAAATATAATGAACATAACTCATGTAAGCAGGAAATAAATACATAGTACTTGATCAAATGTACGTATTAAACTTGGAAGTTTGTATTTTCTAATATTTTATTGGGAATTTTTTTTTTGTATTGTTGACTGTTTTTATTTTTGCTTGTACATGTTAAATGTTTTAGCAGTGTTCTTTAAGTTTGTTAATAAAAATATATCCTATAACAGAGGTTTGTTTTGAGTTTCACTCTGGTTGCACTATACTGTCATCATTATAGCAGTCTGTCGCAGGTGACAATGTTTCATTTAGGTCTGATCAGATTCCTCTATGCAGCTCTGTCCCCCGCCCTCTGCTGCCGGGAGCGCCCGACCCTGCAAACCCAGGCAATGTCCGAGACCGTATGAGTTGCTTTCTGACTGACCATTTCATGAAACTGCTTGCAAAGTATTTGAGTACTGCTAGCTTTTGCTGGACTAGCGGCACATTCTTGGCAGATAGAGGTATTATCAGTAGCAAGGACAGGCCAGGACAAACTGACTCCAGTATCTGTTGCAGTGACTGACCAGATGATAGGTTTGTTTATCTCTGCTCTTTGTGTAGTGCATGTCACAATGCACCGACTGGCAAAAGTCCACCACAGTGATTAATTTGCATGCAATTTAACTTATTGGCTTATCCGGCATCGCTTGGTTGTCGACGGGAGGAGTGGGGTGAGCAGGGGCAAGGCGACACCGCTGGCTGGGCCCCCAGGGCAGGGTCATGGCTGCTCAGCAGAAGTGCGCTGCAGGTGGATAGAGGAACCCAGGCGTTGTCATGTCAGACCCTTAGTACTGTACATGTAAGAATATTCAAATCTGTGTTGGCAGGATTTTCAAAGCTATAGGCTCTTGTGACATTTTCATCCACTAATGGACCTCTTACACAATGTAGAGTGACCTACTTCAGCATTCTGGTCCTCCTGTAGCACCGGTTCTGCTGCCTGTGCCATTCCAAATACCACTGCACGAGCTGTAATTGACTTGTGAAACTCCCTGAAACGTATGTCCAACACCCAGTTGTTACTTGATGATTTTTGCAGATGACATTGTGATCTGTAATGAGAGTGGGGAGCAGGTGGAAGAAAACCTGGAGAGGTGGAGGTATGTTCTGGAAAGAAGAGGAATGAAAGAGGCAAAACAGAAAACATGAGTGTGAATGAGAGGGAGGCAGGTGTAACCTTCCACCATTGACATGGTTGAGTGGTGCCTGGTTTCCTCCAAACATGACAACTGACATTCACGCCAGAGAGTTCAATCTTTGTCTCATTAGACCAGAGAATTTTGTTTCTCATGGTCTGAGAGTCACTTCAGGTGTCTTTTGGCAAACTCCAGGTGGGCTGCCATGTGCCTTTTACTAAGGAGTGGCTTCTCTCTGGTCACTCTACCATACAGGCCTGACTGGTGGATTGCTGCAGAGATGGTTGTCCTTCTGGAAGGTTCTCCTCTCTCCACAGATGAATGCTGGAACTCTGACAGAGTGACCATCGAGTTCTTGATCACCTCCCTGATTAAAGGCCATTCTCCCCCAGTTGCTCAGTTTAGACGGCCGGCCAGCTCTAGGAAGAGTCCTGGTGGTAGTGATGGGTCCAGCAACACCGATGCGTCGGCGCATGCGTCGGGCTCATAGAGCGAAACCCAGTTTCGGTGCGTCTTGCATTAAGAAAGTCACGTGACCGATACTAGCGCGTCAAAACACTGACGGGCCCGCGTTTATAAGGAAGCGCATCTGTCAACGGGATGCATTTGCCCAAAGACTCTCTTATGTGTTGCGGACGGTCCTTGTGCAAATTTATCACAAATTATGGAGCACGAGCAGCCTCAAGGAAAAAGAAAGGTTTCCACCGTGTGGGACTATTTTGATCTGATATCAGAAAATAAGGTATTTAAAAATAGTATTTTTAAAATACTATTTTCTTTGTTTTAATTTCCTTGTTGTTTCATCCTGTTCCTCTCAGAGTTTCCACTTGATTTATCTGAATTCAAATTCATTTGAAAGTGACTCTTAGTTTACTCTTCATATTTTCTGCAGGCTAAATGTCGCATTTGTTTGACAGAGCTGTCGTATTTAAACAAAAGCGCCTCCTCAATGCTGAGGCATTATAGGGCAAGGCATGAAAATTAAGTCCCGGATACACCCAGGATAGACTCAGGTATACAGCCATTCTACAACTTGCTCAGTTTCTTTATTGATAATTAATTCCTATTAATTTATTCTTTACTTCATTTTTAACCATCAAGCTTCCAGGAAGCAGATGCTGGATGAGGCTCTGCTCAGTTTCATAGTGAAGGACTACCAGCCCCTCAGCATTGTGGAGAGTGAAGGGTTCAGGGAACTGGTTCAGGCCCTTCAGCCCTCATGTTTTGCCAACCAGAAAGGTTTGTGGAAATTATCTAAAGTAGTAGTAGATATATCCAATTTATTTAATCTTTAATTTAAATATATGGATTTGCTTTTGGTTTGACTTGGTGTAATTTTCAGACCATCAAACAAATGGTGGCCAAAAAGTACGAGGAGGAACGGGAACGAGTGAAAGGAAGTACAGCAAGCTGTGGCAGTGAGTATAACAGCTGACATGTGGACATCTGTGAACATGGAGGCTTACTTGGCTCTTACCTGTCACTACATTAATGAGAATTTGCAGTTGTGTACGTCTGTGTTGGGTGTGCAGTACTTTCCACAAAGTCACACTGCTGACAATTTGGCCCAAGTCAAAATGGGCATGATGGAGGACTGGGCCATAACCAATGAAGTAAAGTGTTTTGTGACCGACGCAGCACCAAACATGATTGCATCCACTAGACGGCTCCAAATTCGGCACTCAATTTGCATTGAACATAGTCTCAATTTAGACGGGACCATCTTCACAACAGCTGTCTGCACCCACTTCAGCCATGTTATTCAGCATTATTTGTTTGTTGTTGTTTGGAAATCATGTACTAAAATGCCAATTTGTTGTTTTTTAGCTAATCTTTGGCAACATCTCAACATCGAAGTGGGCAGGCAGACCAAAAGTGCCACAGCTGATGCCATCCAGGAGGTGCAGATGTGACAGAGATCATCCTGCGCAGTTCGCCCCACACGGGACACGAACCCGCGACCTCTCAGTCAACTACACACAGTTCGAGCATGGGAGACACAGCACGATCGCGCTGAGCTAAAGGTCCGACCGATAGCTCAGCGCTACCGATACTGTATGAGGCTTTGGGAGGGAGGTTTACTAACGTTCTACGCCGAACAGTACTAGTTGGCATCCGTTACACAGAGATACCTGGCAGAGGGCAATATTGCCAGGTCCCAGGATCCTCTGAGATACTGGGACAAACAAAAGACCATCTATCCAAACCTCTTTCAGCTTTCCTTACAATGTCTCTGCACTCCAGCCTCATCTGTCATGTGAGCGGGTGTTTTCTACAGCTGGAGAAGTTGTATCAAAAAAGCGTAACAGACTCAATTTCAAAACGTTGGAAAAGCTTTTTTGTTTTTAATAAAAATTTGTAAAAAAAAAAAAAAAAAATCTCAGTCCACAAGCATCCTCATTCACAACATGTTCACTTAGATTTTCACGTTATGATACATGTTCACATTATTTATTGACTGTATCTAAAAATATCAATGACAGTTGAAATTAAAATGAAGATATGAAATAATACAATATAAAATACAATGACTTAAATTATATACTGCTCAAAAAAAAATAAAGGAAACACTAAACATCCTGGGTCTGCCCCGGGGTCAAGTTTTTCTCCCAGCTGGTCTGGGAACGCCTTGGTATCCCCTCTGAATTGCTGGAGCAGGTAGCTGGAGAGAGGGAAGTCTGGGCTTCTCTGCTTGAACTGCTGCCTCCGTGACCCGGACCTCCGGAAAAGTGGTAGAAGCTGGATGGATGGACTAAACATCCTAGATTTGAATGAAATATTCTTATTAAATACTTTGTGTAGCTCTCTTCACGACAACAGACACAGGTTGGTTCCTTTAAACGGGCGTTTATTGGGACTTATGCACCCCCCTCTCAGTCACGCCGTGAGAACTGTATGGGGAAACGTAACGCATAACCATATATACAGTACAGAGCGAAATAATATAAACAAGTTACAAAACAAATACCTCGTTGGCCGCTTGTCATGAAAAGAGTTCTGAAGGTAAAACAAACTGTTTGGCTTCAATCTTCAATCAAACTTAAGTGCCAGATAGCTGAATAACGTGGTACAGCGTTCTTCTCATTTCCGCTATGTGCTACAATAAAAACAATCCCAGCGGCACTCCAGACGGAAACATCAGTTCCGGTCAGGAAACAATAAATTTCAACAAACTATACAGTTGCAACAACCAACATGTAACGTACAGAAAATATATAATTTTATAACAACACTTACACTTTGTTCTTTACATAGTTGAATGTGCTGACAACAAAATCACACAACAGCAGGTGAAATTGATTGTCAGTGTTGCTTCCTAAATGGACAGTTTTTTGTTTTTTTTTAGCAGTATATTATTGTATATACTAGGCCATCAAATCAGTGTCAGTTGAGTCTGTCAACTAGGTTGACTGTAGGGATTTTTAAGGTCCAGCAGGTGTCAGTATTCAGCAACACAGTTTCAACACAGTATCAATACAGTTTTGCAATGTGTCGAAACGCATCATGACGCCTCATGGACCCATCACTACCTGGTGGTTCCAAACGTCTTCAATTTATGGATGATGGAGGCCAGTGTGTTCATTGGGACCTTCAAGGCAGCAGAAATTTTTCTGTACCCTTCCCTAAATTTGTGCCTCAAGACAATCCTGTTTCAGAAGTCTACAGACAATTCCTTTGACTTCATGCTTGGTTTGTGCTCTGACATGCACTGTCAACTGTGGGACCTTATATAGACAGGTGTGTGCCTTTCCAAACCATGTCTAATCAACTGAATTTACCACAGGTGGATTCCAGTTAACCTGTAGAAACATCTCAAGTATGATCAGTGGAAACAGGATGCACCTGAGCTCAATTTTGAGCTTCATGGCAAAGGCTGTGAATACTTATGTACATGTGATTTCTTTGTTTTTTATTTTTAATAAATTTGCAAAAATCTCAAAACTTTTTTCACGTTGTAATTATGGGGTGTTGTGTGTAGAATTTGAAGGAAAAAATTAATTTAATCCATTTTGGAATAAAGCTGTAACATAATAAAATGTGGAAAAAGTGAAGCGCCATGAATACTTTCAGGATGCACTATACATGTCCTGTTTTATATCAGACATAAAAACATAAAAGCTATAATAATTTCAATACATTTTATCAAATCTGAAAATGGCATGAACATTCCTGAATTGTTGGAATTTATAACATAACCCTCTTTAACCACTGCAATTATCATTAATTCAAAATTTACCACTTAGAACACAAAACTTGCTTATTTCAAACTAGTCTCTGCATTTGAAGCAGTGGTAGGAAACTTGGTGTGTGGGAACTTTTATATTTCTAGATTTGCAGCAAAATTGCCTTGTTTTGCAGTCATTTACAGGGCAGAAGTCGCATCTCCTTATCTTGTGTTCCCTTGTGTTGGCTTCTTGTGTGACTTTGATCAGTTCCAGGTTCACTTTAAACAGCATGATGGCACAGTGTTTAGCACTCACAGCTAGAAGGTTCTAGGTTCAAAACCCTGGGCAGGCAGGGGTGCAAACTTTTCTGTGTGGAGTTTGCATGTTCTCCCTGTGCTTTGTGGTATTACTCCGGGCCTCCAGTTTCCTCTGATGTCGTGCATGTTAGGTTAATTGGTGATTCAAAATTGTCCCTTGGTACAGTATCTTACAGGCCCTTGAACAGAGGGTTAGCATAGTTACTAGTGAAGCACTTTGTGTGTCTTTGTGATCAGAAAAAGCACTTCATAAGTACAGGTCTCAGGCCTCAGATTGCTGCACTGCCCTTACCAGTGCTACGTCAAATAGGTTAATTTTGTCTTCTTTTAATTATTTATCTTTTGTTCATATAAAAGACAAAAAAATAAAATAGAAAGATGTCTTTACCTTCTTTACATGTTTCAACTGCACTGCAGCCTTCGTCAGACCCAGTTTGTCTTTTATATGAACAAAAGATAAATAATTAAAAGAAGACAAAATGAACCTATTTGACGTATTACGTGGAAGTTATGGCTTCTGACGAAGGCTGCAGTGCAGTTGAAACATGTAAAGAAGGTAAAGACATCTTTCTATTTTTTTTTTGTCTTTTATACTTACCAGTGCTGCTGAAGCTGCTGTGTGGGGAAGGTGGTTGTTAGATATTCACATATCAACAATACGCAGCACGGATGTGACAGCGCAGGCACCGATGACGCCATCACACCGTGCCTATATTAAGGGACTGACGGCGGGAGACTGCCTCTCTTTGGCACTTCACCTCAAGACAAACACCAGCCTGTAGTGGTGTGCGATACTAAAAGATGTGGTATCGATCCGATACCAAGTAAATATAGGGCCAGTATTACCATGTAGCATCAGCTCTCCTCAGGCCAATTCAGGAAATCACTCTTCATCTTAAAGAAACTCTCACTCAAGGTCTATGCTGTTTTTCTTCATCATCAGAACCCCAGTGGAAATAACCGATAAGAACTTCTTTTAAAGGATTAAGTGGACTATAAAACTTATGGAGTCCCTGCTGTGTCCATAATTATAGAAATAACGAGGTATCAATAACTTGGTTAACAGGGCTTTATTACAGGATACCAACTATGTACAATAAGGCTTACAGCACTCGCCTGCATGCCAGGTGGCTCCCACGATGAGAGGCAGAGCCTCTTCCGCCCACCTCCTTTATACCCCAAGTGGGGTCACCACCAGAAACCGGTAGTTAGCCACCCCAGTCTAAACCACATCCAACCTGGCCGCCATCTTACTAGCACCAGCCGGTTTCATATCTTGTGGGACGCACATATGTATCACTTTAAGCTTCACATCTCAGAGAGAACAAAGAACTGGGTCTCCTTGGAGATAACAGGAGGATGTGAAAATCTAGTCTTTGGTATGCAAGAGACGGCCTTGGGGGATTTCCTGGTCTGCCAGAGACTATGAGGAGGATGTTATAGGATTTAAGAGAAGAGGCATTGTTTTTTTTTTTGTTTTTTTTTCCACAATATCTTTATTGAACCTTTTTTTTTTTAACAAACATGATACAAACAATCAAACACTAACACTAAAGTACTACAAAAAAAAAAATGCACTAAAAACACCAACAACCACCAACAAAATCAAGTCTTCAACAATGCTCCTCTGTTTAGTCTAGACAATCCAATACATAAGTATACATATTATGTTCACCAGTTTGGAATTTACAAGGTCGACACACATCATTCACCTTCTTCTTCAAGAGTTATGTTTAAATTTTTTACATAATCAATAAAAGGTCTCCATATATTCTCAAACACAATTTCCTTTGATTTCAGTATATATGTTATTCTTTCTAATGGAAGGTTTGTTAACATCTGTCTTAACCACTGAGTCACATCTGGTCTATGAGTCTTTTTCCATAATAGTGCAATACATTTTTTGGCATTAAGCAAACTGAGGTCTATGAATGTTCTTTCACTTTTATTAAAATTATGCTTTTCTGGGTACAGACCCAACAAAAACAGTTTAGGATTCAATATGATTTGTTTTGAGATTATTTTTTCAATTGTTACCCTCACCTCTTCCCAAAACATTCTTATTAATCTACATTCCCATAAACAATGAAATAGGGTTCCTTTACTTTCCATGCATTTTGTGCATGTATCTGGTATATTTTTGTTATATCTATTTAACTCCTCCGGTGTAACATACATCCGCATTAACCATTTGAAATGTATCAATTTAAGGCGTGCATTTATTGATTTGGTTTGAGCTTCTGTACAAGCCAATTCCCATTGTTCCTCTGAAATTTCAGTTTGCAGATCTTCTTTCCAGTAGTTTAATCTTTTCAGTGAATTTTCACTTGAAAATAGTGTCAATGGGTTATAAAACTCTGAAATAATACCCTTTCTTTTACTATCTTTCATCATCATTTTTTCCAAGGATGAATAAATAGGTCGAGTGAGAGCTTTATTTTGATTTGATCGAATAAAGTTTCTAAGTTGAAGATATTTAAAAAAATGTGTTCTATTGAGATTAAATTTGATCCTCAGCTCTTCAAAAGACATTATGTTATCTGCACATGGCAAATATAAATCCTGAATCTTTTGTATCCCTTTTAAATTCCATACTTTAAATACAGCGTCCGCTCTCCCTGGTTTAAAATATTGATTACCCCATATTGGACTAAATTGTGACAATAACTGTGGTTCTTTTAAATAGTTTTTAGCTTCACACCATATTTTGATCATATGCTTTACAAATGGATTTTTAACTTGTTTTTGTAATTTTTTTGCCGAAAGAAGAGGCATTGTTACTTGTGATTAAATGCAATGTGACTGTGAACTTTGAAGGTCCTGGATATATAAAGGACGAATGTCTGTGTTTTTCCTCTTTCTGCTTTGCTGATGTTGGAAGATGTGAATAAACCTGACTCGTGAGATAAACTCTGCCTCGTCATTTTCACATTTCCACAATGTAACATTTTTCCCCCCTTTAAAAAATGTCAAGCACACAAACAACCCACCCTAATTTGTCTCCCGACTCACGCTCTAAAAGGGGAAGAAAATATGTACAAAAATAAACAAACTCCTGTTTATTCACACAACTGAGGCTGGGGGGGGGGGGGTAGACTGCCAGCGCCCCTACATGGCTGAGTGGGTTATTCTGCCGCCAGAGAAAGAACAGTTCAATAAAATAAAACAAAGCCGTATTTCTAACTCAAAATAATCCCATGAACAGCAATATACTGTACAAACACCACATGTAAAACCACAGTATACAAAACGTGCTACTGGCGGTATTGGCGGCACCCACCCCAACACCCATCCCACAAAGGTCATTTATGGCATAAAACTATACAGGGTATTCAATAAAATTTAACCGAACAAACCATGGCAGGTTCAAGCTCACCATATACTGTTACTAACTAACAAGCCACTACCCCTCTGGCTATTAAAATTCATCATGTAAACACTCAGATCAGGTTCACAACAAAACATTTCAACATACCTTCCGCAATATCTCTCTTTATTTTTAAAGCAAATTTACCAGGGCACCAAACAGCAAAGACTACACACACAGGACTAGGGCAAAACCCAATAGACACACACAAAACCCTCAGTCCTTGGATGGATCCCTCTCCAGGCATCTCCGTCTCTTACCCTCAGGGCTCCTGCTGCGCCGTCTCCCCTCCGTCACTGGCAGCCGCAGATCCCTCAGGTGTCTCCAGGTATAGATGGACCTACGCCGGTGTGCCTCCATCCAGTCGGGCTCCACCTGGAACCGCCTCTGGTCGTCCTGCTACTCGCGTGGACTGTGATCCTGTCGTACTTGAGCATCAACCTTGGTCAATGAGGGAGCCCTCTTCCTCTTATCCGGATCACTATTCCTGCAACTGGCCTCCGTCACTGAACTCTCCGGCTCATGGGTCCGCTTCGGTCTCCTTTTGGCAGGCCGTCGCTGGGAGTGCTTTACAACCACCATGCTCCATGGTTTTGCCCCTTTTTCTCCCGGCGTGGGCACCTCATCCTTATGAGCCTCATCGGGGGTCCCAGCGTGCCGTCTGGCACCCTCATCCAGGGCAGCCTGCATGACGGCATCGAGTCCATCCCGAGACGGCTCCACGTGGCGCCGGATGTGCTCTCCCTCTAAAACTTTGTCCAGCCAGTCTGAATCCCACACCTCAGCACCCTCCACCACTGGAACAAGCTGGCCCCAAAGTCCACATCCAGACCATTCTTCACCCGACACATTAGATATGGAGAACCCAAGGCCGTAAAACAGGTTACACCCCATAACATTGACTCCGGACGCTGAAACGTTGATGTGGACTCTGGGTACCACACTCTCCTTATACCGGGCCTCCATCTCCACATAGCCCAAAATGGCCAACCTGTTCCGTCCATATCCAAAATACTCTCCATATTGCCTCCTAATTTGTCGGTGGGGAAACAGTCTCTCCATGGTCGCCAGGTTCAGGACGGAAATAGCCGCTCCAGTATCCACCAAAAGTAGAACCTTGACGCCATCTAGCGTGACAGTGCAACCGATCCTCCCCATTGTCTCCGGGGAGATGGTATGCACAATTGGAGTCTTCTGCGCAGCATCTGGTTCACCCCTACGGCTCCTGTGTACGAAGTTAGCGCACATCCTGGCAAAATGGTTCAACACACCGCACTTGCCACAACACTTTTTTCACCCAGATTTTCCACATAAATGGGGATTTTCCAATATGGAGACTTGGGTTAAGCCAAATAGAAGCCATAGAATGAAGATGAGAGCTAAACTCTAGTATAGAAGCAACTCTCTTCCAAACGTATTGTAAAAAGGATACAATAGGATGCGACTGAAATTCAGAAGAAAGTTTGATTGTGATTAGATGTACTAGGGGAAGAGGGCTGCTCAGGTAACTCTCCAAATAAAACCAAGGGGGAGCTCTCTCAGGGGGGAGAGCCCAATGAATCAAATGTCTAAGACTAAAAGTGTAATGATATAAAACTAAATTTGGGACCCCCAAACCTCCTGAATCTGTAGACTTCTGTAATCTTTTCAACTTTAATCTAGGGCGCTTACCATTTCATAAAAACTTATTGCACAACCTATCAAACTGTCGAAAATAACCAACTGGGATCCTAAGAGGAAGAGATTGCAGAAGGTAATTAAATCGGGGTGCACAAATCATCTTAATAACATTGACCTTGCCCCAGAGAGACAAAAAAAGAGGTGACCACCTTTCTATGTCTATTTTAAATTTTTCGAGCAAAGGCTCAAAATTAATCTGAATCAGATCCGATAAAGTTTGAGGAAACAGGATGCCAAGATATTTAATTCCTAATTTTGGCCAAGAGAAGCCTATATTTTGACCAAATGTAAACAGTGTTTTAGGGCAATAAGATGTTAGAGGGAGAATTTCTGATTTTATCCAGTTAACTCTATAACCAGACAAACGTGAAAATTGGTTAATAATTTTAAGGAGAGCTGGAATTGATTTTTGAGGTTGTGTAATTAGTACCAATGCATCATCAGCATACAACATTATCTTATGGGTACTGCCATGGACCTGAATACCTGGAAAATTGCCGTCTTTGCGGATAGCAACAGCTAATGGTTCTAATGCCAAAGCGAAAAGCAGGGGACTTAAAGGGGAGCCCTGGCGCGTACCCCTATAAAGTCTAAAAGGCTGTGATGTAACTCGATTTGATATCACTGAAGCTCTAGGTTCATTATATAGTAATTTAATCCAAGAAAGAAACTTTGAACCAAAACCAAAAGTCTCTAGAGTCGCAAAGAGATACTGCCACTCAACCCTGTCAAATGCTTTTTCAGCATCCAGGGAGAGGGCTGCTACTGGAGAGAGGTGTGCAAGTGAGGGATCATTTTGAACTGACCATATGATATCAATAAATCGCCTAATATTGTCTGCCGCACCCCTGGAACGAATAAAACCCACCTGATCAGGATTTATAAGAGATATCATTGCTTTATCTAATCTTAATGCCAAAATTTTGGAGAGAATTTTACAGTCACAGTTTATAAGACTAATTGGTCTATAATTCTTACACTCTAACGGATCTTTATTGCTTTTTAAAATAAGCGAAATGAAAGCCTCTGTTAAAGAAGGGGGCAGACGGCCTTGTTCAAAAGATTCCGCAAACATTTCTAAAAGTAAAGGAGAAAGCTCATCAACACAGGCCTTGTAAAATTCTACAGTGAATCCATCAGGGCCCGGTGCCTTTCCAGTCGGGAAGCTCTTAATAACTTTCACAATTTCCTCTTTAGTAATTGGGGCGTCAAGTAAGTCTATTTGTTCCTTCGTTAGGGAGGGCAAAGACAGGGATGACAAAAATGCATAGATCTCTTGAGATCCAGCCTCCATTTCAGAAGAATAAAGCGAAGTGTAAAATTCTCTGAAAGCACCATTAATTTCATTTAAGTCTGACACCAGAGTACCATCATGTGCCCTAATAGCAGATATAGTACACTGAGCTTCTTTCATTTTAATATATCTAGCCAGCATTTTGCCAGCTTTGTCCCCCTCCTCGAATTGTTTATGCTAAGGCGAAATAGGGAAAATTAAACTTTTTGTGTTAGGATTGAATTCAGCTCATACTTAAGCTTCAGAAGGGGTGACAAATTTACTAAATTTGTGTCTTGTTTGAATGAAGTCTCTAATATGGCTATTCTTCTCTCCAAATCAATCTGTTTAGCAATGTTAGTTTTCTTTTTAAAAGATGCATATTGAATAATATGTCCCCTAATAAATGCCTTAAAGGCCTCCCAAGCAACACTGGCCGAGGGAGCAGAATCCCAATTTGTCTCAAGATAAAAGGAGATCTCTGCTTTCAAAGAGGACACAAAGTCTGGATTAAGAAGAAAGCTTGAATTAAGCCTCCATCTAGAATTTTTTTTTAACTGACAAGGCGGGATCATATGTAAAAAAACAGGGGCATGATCTGATAGTATTATGCTACCAATGAAGCTCGAATTTACAGAAGAAACAGAGAATTTTGACATTAAAAAGTAATCAATCCTGGAAAACACATTATGAGCAGTGGAATAAAAAGTGTAATCCCTTGTGGACGGATTAAAAAGCCGCCATACGTCTACCAAACCAATTGCATTGCACATGTCTTTCAATGTAGAGCCAGATTTAGATGAACGCTGTGAGGGGGTGCTCCGATCTAAAATGTTGTCCATGACCTGATTAAAATCCCTGCCTACTAAAATAGGATAATTACCCATTTCGCTTAATTCGTGTTCCAGTTGTGCAAAAAATGCACAATCAACTATATTTGGTGCATAAACATTAGCGAGTATCATCCTATGGCCCTGAATTTCTATAAGAATTATAAGGAGTCGTCCATCATCATCATTAACCTCTTTTAGACACTTGAACTGCAAATGTTTATGAAAAAGGATTGCCACCCCCCTGCTCTGGCTATTACCGCAAGACGCAAACCCATGGCCCACCCAATCCCGACAGAGTTTTTTAGATTCTGTTTTAGTGAGGTGGGTCTCCTGAAGCAATGCTACATCCACTTTTTTTGATTTAATAAACGCCAATTTTTTTTTCCTCTTAATTGGGTGGTTAAGGCCTTTAACATTCCAAGTAATGAGGTTAAGAAAGCTCTGACAATTAGCCGACATCATAAACAGTACATATTACCATCCAAAATATCCAGCAATTCTCCACCAAAAACCCCCTCACTGGGCAAAAGACAAACACAATAAAAATTAAAAATACAAAAAAAAGAAACGAAAACCACTTAATCATAAAGTAACATAATCGGTGACCTAAAACCAATGTCACCCATCAGTGCACAAAAACCGCACCAACCAAAAAAAAGAAAATAAAAAACTCTAGGACCGTGACTGTGAACAGAGCAATAAAATTAGGGAGAGCCGCAACATCGCAGCAGCCTCATGCCTATAGATAATAAAGCGTGGGCAGTAAAAAAAAAAAAAAATGGGACCTTACATTAATACTGCATCAAATCCTCCGTCAAAAATATATAACAAATAAACATATAGCATATATTCATACCATTGTTCATCAATGTCTCACGGTAGTGAAAGAATCAGGTTCAATGCTTTCTTAGAGTCAGTGAACTCCTGTTTACCACTTGCCAACTTCACAACTAGAACTGCAGGATACCTGAGAGAGAATGTGATTTTCTTCTGGTGCAGCAGGTGTTTACACTGCTTGAACGCCGCCCTCATCTCGGATACTCGTCTGGAATAATCCGGGAAAATCATGATGTGATGACCATTCCAATCCAGCTTTCCCATCCCGCGCGCTGCCTCCACAATACGCTCCCTATCCTGGAAGCGCAGAAGTCGAATCAGGATAGCCCTGGGTGGCTGGCCGTCAGGTCTGCGTCTGGCGAGGCTCCAATGCGCACGGTCAATTTCCAGCCCTCCAGGGAACTCCATTTTCAGCAGATCTGGGATAGCTTTGCGCATGAAGGTAAGGGCATCTGATTTTTCACAATTTTCTGGAAAGCCGACAAAGCGTAGATTGTTTCGGCGTGATCTATTTTCCAAGTCGTCCAGCTTCAGAAGTAAATCTTCCACTTGCGTCTGGGTTGCGGGGGGATTAGCATCCAGAGCTACATTAGCATCCTCAAGAAAAGCGATGTGAGACTCCACATCTCCCAGCCGGGTGGCTAACTCCGTTAACTTGGTGTCCACCGCCCTCGTTGACACCTCAATAGAGTTAAGTTTAGCGTCTTGCCTCTCCGATATTTCTTTCAACAGTGCATATATCTTAGAGATGTCCTCCGCCATTTGGTCTTTGGCAACACCTGCACCTGTTGAAGGTGGCGGAGAGGGAGGAGGGCTCGTTGTGGTATCACCAGCTTTAGCCAGATTTTCCTTGCTAGCACCGGCTTTGGAGCGAAGATTAAGTTTCTGTTGTTGCGTTGGCATTTTAATCCTGTTCTCAACAAATCCAGTCTCAATGCAAAGTGTAGTAGTAGTAGTAATAGTTTCAGCTGAGGGAACAAGAGAAAAACGCCCTTGTAGAAGAAAAAAAGGCTGTCTGCACTGCGGTGCTCCTCACCTAAGCAGCCATCTTCACTGCTCGCGTCTCCATTCTCGGGTGTGACCTTTTTTAACGAACTGGGTTTTACCATCCATGATAACCTTGGGTTCTGTTTGACCACTCATGATGACAGTGCAATACACTCAGACGAGGGCACAGCCGCTCCAAGCTTGACACCGCAGAGAGAACACAGCATGGAGAAAGGGCACAAACTGGACTCACCTCTGATCCTCACCCGGCATAAGCCTCAAGGAGCCACCGCAGAGCTGCAGGAGAGTGAGTTCGTGGCCAAAGGGGACCCCGGTGAACGACGACAACCCGGCGCACATCTCGCCACCAGCAACAGCGACACATCACCACGACCCCAATCAGCACCAGGAGAGAGGGGGCAGAAGCCAGACTCATCTCCCATCCTCACCTGGTATCAGCCTCAAGGAGCCGCTGCAGTGCTGCAGGATAGAGAGTTGGTGGCTCAGCAGGACCCAGCAGAGCAACGCCAACCCAGAGCGTGTCTTGCCACCGGCGTGAACGGCACGCTGCCACAACAGCAACCAGCATCTGGGATGAGAGAGCAGCAGCGCTGAGGGCAGCCAAACAGATTGCTGCTCGCAGTGCTTGATTGGGTTCGGGTACACCGATCTGAATGCCCAGATGACCTGCAGATGCTCCTGTCACTGCCAATGCAGATCACCACACAGTTGGGGCCAGCCACCTTCCAGATGGCCAGTGGTTCAAGATGGCACGCCAGCCATCTGCGAAAGGTAAGAGCAGTTGCCCCAGGTCAAGCTGCGATGCTGGAACCGATCCAGCCAGTGTGGGACCCCGACTGGGACTTTGCCGACAAGACCCAGGTCCACTGCAGCCAGCACCTCTAGGGGCATTCCCACCGCGGGCTCGCCTGAGGCCCCTGAAGTTGACTGCAACAATGACTCTGTTTTACAATGTTTAGACAGAGCATGGTTGACCATAGTGGCAGAAAAACCCACTCAACTGTGTAGGGTGTACCGACGGTCCACCTGGTGGTCCAGATTCAGGTTTGAATTGTTGAAAGTTCATATGCCTGCCATAACGTTCATAATGGTTTTGGTTTTTCCCAGGGGGAAGGTCATCATCATAGCAGTCTGTCAGGGGCAACAATGACTGTTTCATTTATGTCTGATCAGATTCTGCCACGCAGCTCTGTCCTTCACCTTCCGCTACCAGGAACTCCTGACCTTGTTAACCCGGGCGACGTCCGAGCTGGTATGAGTTGCTTTCTGGCTGACCATTTCATGAATCTACTTGCAAAGTATTTGAGTACCGCTAGCTTTTGCTGGACTAGCAGCACATTCTTGGCAGATAGAGGTATTATAAGTGGCAAGGACAGGCCAAGACAAACTGACTCCAGTATCTGTTGTAGTGACTGACCAGATGATAGGTTTGTTTATCTCTGCTCTTTGTGTAGTGCATGTCATGATGCACCGACTGGCAAAAGTCCACCACAGACCTTGCGACAGATGTGCTTATCTGCCAGGATGTCCAGTCTCCCCCCGTGTAACTGGGAGTGGTCCACCACAGATCTGTGACAGATATTGTTTTTAGTTCTGCCAGGATGCCCAGTTTCACCTTCCACACCCTCGGAAGGGCGGGGCTGCCTGTTGAGTCGCCGATGGCCCGACCCATGAGACAGGTATAGTAGTACCGGTTTTCATGGTTATCCGGTAGCAAGCAAACCAATGCCTGACCTGACATAAGTGGGAAGGTGAATGTTAGATATTCCCATATTAATAATACGCACCACGGATGTGATGGTGCAGGCACGGATGACGTCATCACGCTGTGCCAATATTAGGGGACTGACGGCAGGAGACTGCCTCTCTTTGGCGCTCTGCCGCTACACAAACACCTGCCTGTACCTTCTTGTTGTTAGCATAGCAGCTACGTTATATGTAACACGTGCTACCAGCTGTCTGCTATTAAAACTACTGTTCAGCACAGCCACCGCCTCCGCTGTCCATAATTTTCAGACATAACAGTGGTGTCGCTTTTGCATACGGGAGTCACAAGAACCTTTCCAAGCTTCTCCAAAAAGAACCACCTCCAGTTTTATTACATTGCAGGTGCTTGTTTGCAGGTGCAGATCTTGTCTGTGTCAAGGCACCCTCTGACCTCTGGATGACTTCTATTTCTTATGTGCACCATATATGATCACTCCTATGCTGTTTTACTATTTCACTGTTTTGAGATTCTCCCCTGCCTATTCAAAGACCAGCAGGTGTCTGTCTCTGCTGGAACCTTGGCATATGTGGTGGAAACACAGTTTTCGTGACAGTGTCAAGGTCCCCTTTGAACACGGTCACCACTGTCCCATAAAAAAAATACACACAAAAATGGCCTGTACAATTTCACAGTTTCAAGATTCCCTAAAGGTGCATTCAGACCAAACACGAACGAGTGAATTTTTTTGCCCGGTGTGATTACATTTTAACTCGAAGTAAAGACGTGTATAGACATGAATTCACCATCTGAGTGAGTTGCAGACAGGCGAAGTTGCCTTTATAACTCCTGCACTTGTGTTAAACCTGCTGTGGAAATTCCCAAAACACTGTCATGCTTAGGTTTACTTTATCCGATGGGGTGTCACCTAAAAAAAATTGTCCCTGCCTCCAAAATTTCACCTGGATGATGGGTTTTTTTACACTGCTAGCCTTGTTAGCATGTCCATAGCAGGAGTCCTTGGGCAAAAAACTCCGACACTCCAATTCAGCTGCAGAACTCCCATTCCTACTGTCTCCAGGTGGGTGTCAGTCTCATTTTCAAACACTTTACTTTTTTACTGCTGTCAAATGTCGAAATGGGTCAAACCTTCTAACACAAATAGGAGAAGAATGTAACTCATCACTGAGGCGCGTCCTCAGTCGGAGCGTGAGCCGGTCATTTGTGCACTGAGCCTGTGTCATGCTTCACTCTTGTTCGCTCAAGTATTTGGGATGATAGGTTGGGCAGCACCTGTAGCCTTAGCTCTAACAGTTAAACGCTTCAAATTTTAGTTAACAGTGACAAAACAAGTGCTCACAGAAAAGTCGGCAACACAAACCAATTTTAGACTGGCCTCTGCATCAAGGATGTCACAGAAAACTTGACTAGGCTTCCCTGTTCTACTGTTTGTTTTGCTTTGGGTTTTTTTAAATAACAGGATATATTTTCCTAAAAATTTCAACAAAATTGGTGCAAAAATACTAACTTTGTCCTAAAATGGCTAAATGTTTGTCTTTGTAGTAGAGTAACTGCAATTTTTCTGATTAATGTATCTCTTTAAAATTTTATCTTTCAAAACAAAAGGGTTTCCAACATAGCCAACATCATCCTAGGGATTTCTTTTGCATCCATTTAAATGAATTAGCGCCCCCTAGCGACTGTTTCATTTTAATATTTCTAATGTTTATTTCCTCCTCCTGCTAAGGTGGACACTATGAATTAGCGCCCCCTAGCGACTGTTTCATTTTAATATTTCTAATGTTTATTTCCTCCTCCTGCTAAGGTGGACACTTAAACTTAACACCTGCAGATGGCTGGAATAGCTCCCCAAAACAGAAAAAAATCGTATGAGCTTTTTAATGTTATGCTCAGGTAATTTGAATGATTCCTTGTTAGTTTTTACAGTGTAGTTTCAGAGTCTCACCACAAGAGGAAGCAACAGGACAGAAGTATGCATCTGACAGGTCCTAAATTCATCTTGCAAGGGAGTCTGAAGCATTTGAGTATAACATTTTACGAAATTATTGTTTGGATACTTTCATTTTATTTATTTTGTTTTTATAATTTTTTTTTTACTATTTAAAATTCAAAAAAGTAGCCTTTGATTTAAACTTGTATTGCATGTAGGCTATTAAAAATGTCAACAGCTGAAGCATTATGACACAGGATTGCTTCAGTTCAGTCTTAAAACAGCATCTTCAACTGACAAGACACAACGGCTGATAGATATTTCATAAAGATGATTTTGGAACATGAACATTTGGTGTGATAAATCTGGTCTGGCAAAAAAGAGGTGGTCTTGGTCCGGATTAAAGTGAACCTTGGTCCAAATTGTTTACAGTGTGAAAGCAATTGTCAGAAAGGTTTGTACTTTCAGACCAAACAAAAGAAGTTAACGCAGCCTGTAAGAGGGAAAAATGAGCCACGGTAGCACTGGGAGAGAGGAAGTATGGCTCTTAGTGGCATAAATAGTCACTTGAAAAAAAATCCTAAAAATGCAGAAATTTATCAGATATTTTTGGAGAGGATGACACATAGTTTTTTGGTTTAAAAAAAACTGATGAAAATGCCACCTGAAAATCATTACAAAGTCTTCCCTAGTTTCAACTTAAAGTGCAGTTACTGATGTGTCCAGAGCTGCAGAAAACGCCTTGGAGGGTGAGTAGCATGTTTCCTAACTACCGATCAGTGCTAACAACACACACGTCTTCATGACAAGACGTAGCTGCCTTCACGTAAAGTTGTTCACTTGGAAAATGAGCAGTGTGAAATCAAACCTAACTGAACCAAACATATACAATGTTACAAAAATAACCTTGATCCGGACCTTGGTGCGGACTTTTAACATGCTTGAGTCTTTTGACCGAAAAATTTTCAAAATTTTACCTTCAGCTAGGTGATCCGGGTCAGGGTGCAGATTCCACATCTTTTTTTAATTTCTGAAGTGTTGCGAGATGGGGCCTTGGTGGGGGTATGCACTCTCTGAGTACCCTCTAGTGTTGTAAATGTGAGACTTAAGGGGCAAATTAAAAAAAAAAAATTGCCACTTTGGAATCATGCGTGGAGCTTGATGGAAAAAATGGCAACTCGCGTGAGAGAGACAGAGTGAGGGAGAGCGGTGCGCGTGCCGCTTTATGTGTGTGTGTGTGTGTGTGTGTGTGTGTGTGTGTGTGTGTAGTGTCACGCGAGCAGGGCGGTGCCCTCAGGTAGGCTCTCGTGCAGCAGCAGCTAGCAACAGCCGCCGTGCCTGAGAACAGCAGAGGAGGACAGAGGAGCCAGTGTGTGTTTATGAGGAGAGCAGCGGAGGTGCCAACGCTGACATACACACCGACTTCCCTCCGCTCCGACAGAAACAAGAACAGATTTCACAGGGGGGGGTAAAAAAGAAAAAAAAAAAGGGGAAGGAGAAGGCAGCGACCGGAACATTAAGAAACATCGAAAAATAGGGAAGTCGGAGCGTTCCTTGGACGGAGGGAAGCATGTTCAGCTGGGTGAAACAGGAGCAGGGTGGCCGCAACAAGGAAGGAGAGATGTACCAGACGGTGACGGAGGGACTCCAGACCCTGTACAACAAGAAGCTGCTGCCGCTGGAGGACACCTACCTCTTCCATGACTTCCACTCTCCGGCCCTGGAGGCAGCCGATTTCCAGAGCAACCCCATGGTGCTGCTGGTGGGCCAGTACTCCACCGGGAAGACCACCTTCATCAGGTACCCTGAAAGCAGCCACCCGCCCAGGGCTGGAGTGTGGGCTGTTTCACGAAAATGTGGCAAAAATGATTTTTTTTAAAAAGTCCATATTTTAATAATTTCAAGAAAATAGAAGAGGACAAGCTATTACATTTAATGCTTATCCAACCAGGGCCGTTTCTAGCTTTTTTTTGGGGGGGTGGGGGGGGGATTCTGTTTTTGGAGTGGAGAAGAGTTCAAACTGAAATGTGGAAGAAATTCTCCCCTTTCAACAAAAAACCCAAAACTTGTTTAATTGCCTAGATCAGGGGTCGGCAACCCGCGGCCCTTCAGCCCCCATGCTGTCGCTCCCTGCAGTTATATCTCAAAACACATGGGAATTAATGAAGTTCATTTTAATTACTTTATTTTTCAAATTATTGTTTATTGGATACATTTCTCAAAGGAAACATACTTTAATGAACGTAAAATATATATTTTTTAAATTATTTATTATGTTGTCAACCGTGCGTCACATCCAACAGCGGCTCACACAGCACGGGCTGCACGGTGGCGCAGTGGTTTAGCACTGTGGCAGCACAGTTTACCCTCGGCTGGGGGATCACGGGGATCATGAGATCGTGGGTTCGATCCCAGCCCCCGACCAACAGTGAGCTGTGTGGAGTTTGCATGTTCTCCCCGTGTTGCGTGGGTTTACTCCGGGATTTCTCCGGTTTCCTCCTGCATACCAAAAACATGTAGGTTTAGGGCGCTCGCGCACGCAGCGACCGGCAGCCGGTGGCTTGTCACCAGACTGCAAACCAAATCTACCTACGGGTACAAATAAGTAACAAAAAAAAAAAAAGGGGAGCCTCTGTGTGCGGCACATGTGGAGAGCACAGAGAGCAGCAGCTTCCTGCTTATCCTCGCCATCCTTGGTAAGGCATGAACAGGTCCAGAGAAAGTAAAATCACAGAGGAAAATAGAGAGTAATTCTGTGTGGACAAATTCATTTGCATTCATATATACTAGTGCGTACCTGTGCATGCCCGTAGAAACCAAGTATAAGCAAATATTTCTGCATGCCCATAGAAAGCAGGTGTAAGCAATTGCGAACATCAGCACTCATTCAGTGATGCCTGCCTTTGATCTTTGATTGTGTCATAGCGAGTCCTATGATCTTTGATGATGTCATAGTGAGTCCTATGACTGTGAGCGATGACTGCCTTTGATCTTTGATGATGTCATAGTGAACCCTATGATCTTTGATGTTGTCATAGCGAGTCCTATGATGCCTGCATTTGATCTTTGCTGATGTCATAGCAAGTCCTATGATCATGTGTGATGCCTGCGTTTGATCTTTGATGACGTCATAGCGAGTCCTATGAGCGTGAGTGATGCCTACCTTTGTTACATAGGAACATCATAGGACAGTTCACACATAAGGAGTCGTTATACATAGGAACATCATAGGACATCATGCAGACATCATAGGAACATCATAGGTGGTCCTATGATCTTTGGCCATGACACACTGACACACACACACACTGACAGATTTCTTGAATTGATAGAGTGATGGTTGTTATGTGGTGAGAATTTCTCCACGAGAACCCAAACAAGGTTAAAAACAGCTGCCTCATTAGTGTCTACAGGTCCATAAAAATTCTTGAGTGTGATTTTGTAAAAACAATGTCTTAATTAAGATAAGATAAGATAAGATAAGCCTTTATTAGTCCCACAACGGGGAAATTCCAGGATTGCAACAGCACAGGGATAGCAACACTCAGAGCAACAATCAGAAGGCAAGAAAAAAAAACAAGCAAGCAAGAGCAGCTAATATACATATGTACATATTACTATAAAATATATATATATACACACACACAGAGACACAGTGCAGAGCATTGTAGCTGGATGGAATAAATATATGAATATATAAACACACAGTGCAGAGCATTGTAGCTAGATGGAATAAATATGTAAATATATAAACACCCACAGTACGGAGCATTGCAGCTAGGTGGAATAAATATGTAAGTATATAAACACACACAGTGCGGAGCAATGTAGCTAGATGGAATAGTATGTAGATATATAAAAACACAGTGCGGAGCATTGTAGCTAGATGGAATAAATATATAGATATATAAATATAAACACACCCAGTGCTGAGCATTGTAGCTAGATGGAATAAATATGTAAATATATAAACACACACAGTGCAGAGCATTGTTGCTAGATGGGATGAAACAGCATAACCATCTACTTAGTTATCCTACATGGTATGATTATGTGCCCATACATATTCTCACCCTCCATAGCGACCGGTATTTTCCTAGTTGTATGCCGGAGGGGACCATTGTGTAAGTCTATTGCATCTTTTGCATTCAAAAAACTATTAGTTTGTTACGTCTTTTTGCTATCTCTGCGAGCAGCCCTGCTTAGGTTGTACAGTCTGACAGCCGTTGGTAGGAAGGACCTACGAAACCTCTCGGTTGTGCACCTGGGATGATGTAGTCTGCTGCTAAATGAGCTCCTCAGTGCATTCAGTATGTCCTGCATAGGGTGGAACTCGGACTCCAGCAGAGATGACAGTTTAGCCACCGTCCTTCTCTCTCCTATCTCCTCCACTGGATCAAGGCGCTGCCCCAGGACAGAGCTAGCTTTCTTAATCAGTTTGTTCAGTCTCTTCCTATCGGCTGCAGTAATGCCACTGCCCCAGCAGACCACTCCAAAAGTGATGGCTGATGCCACCACCGTGTCATAGAATGTCTTCAGCAGCGCCCCTTGTACACCAAAAGACCTGAGTCTCCTCAGCAGGAACAGCCTGCGCTGTCCCTTCTTGTAGAGTGTGTCAGTATTGTGTGACCAGTCTAGTTTATTGTTCAGATGAACACCCAGGTACTTATAGGATGTCACCATCTCGATGTCTGTTCCCTGTATATTTACTGGTGCTGTGAGGGGCTGCCCATGCCTGTGGCAGTCCACCACCAGCTCCTTAGTTTTCCTTGCGTTGATCTGGAGGCAGTTCCGATGGCACCAGTCCACGAAGTCCTGGATAAGCCCTCTGTACTCAGCTTCATCTCCATTGGAGATGAGGCCAACGATCGCAGAGTCGTCAGAGAACTTCTGTAGATGGCAGTGTGTTGTGTTGTGTGAGAAGTCCGCAGTATAAAGAGTGAACAGGAAGGGAGCCAGCACCGTTCCCTGGGGGGCCCCCGTGCTACTGATGATCGTGTCGGACACACAGTCCCGGGTTCTCACAAACTGAGGCCGGTTCGTGAGGTAGTCCAGGATCCATGATGACAGGTGCTGGTCCACCCCTGCGCGCAGCAGCTTGTCCTTCAGGATCATCGGTTGGATGGTGTTGAAAGCACTGGAGAAGTCAAAGAACATGATCCTCACCATATTCCCGGGCTTCTCCAGGTGGGACAGAGAACGGTGAAGGAGGAAGATCACCGCATCCTCCACCCCAATGCCATGCTGGTAGGCGAACTGGAGTGGATCCATCGCTGGTTCCACCAGGGGGCGGAGGTGAGCAAGGAGCAGTCTCTCCAGGGTCTTCATCAAGTGGGACGTTAAGGCCACCGGTCTGTAGCTGTTCAGGTCTTTGGGGTGGGAAGTTTTTGGTACAGGTACCACACAAGATGTTTTCCACAGCTGTGGTACCCTCCCCAGCTTCAGGCTCAGGTTGAAGATGTACGTCACAATCCCACACAGCTGGTCTGCACAGGACTTGAGGAGCTTTGCGCTGATGCCGTCCGGTCCCGACGCCTTCCTCGCCTTGATCTTCCTCAGCTCCGTCCTCACCTGGGTCCTGGTCAGGGTCAGGATGGGGGGCTGTGTGTTGGGAGTGGGGGGGTGTTGGTGGAGTGGGGAGTGGGCAGCAGGACTTGATTTCTTTAGAGGCAGCAGTGGTTGTTGTGCAGTCAGGGGGGAGGGCGGTTGGTCAAACCTATTGAAAAACAGATTCAGGTTGTTCGCCCACTCCCTGCCCCCCGTGGCCTGGGGGGAGGTATTCTGGAGCCCAGAAATGGTTTTGAGGTTTCTCCAGACCCCGCTGATGTCGCTCTGTTGCAACTTGTCCTCCATCTTCTTCCTGAAGCTGTCCTTGCCTTCTCTGATCTTTCTCCTCAGCTCCCTCTGTACGGACTTCAACATCTCCCTGTTCCCCGACCTGAAGATCCTCTTCTTCTCTCTCAGAAGTGTTTTAATCTCAGGGTTGATCCAGGGTTTGTTGTTTGAGCAACACCGTATGGTCTTGGTGGGAACGGATTTGTCCACACAGAAGCTGAGGTAGCCCGTGAAGGTGTGAATGAGGCCATCGATGTCCTCACCATGTGGATCGCAGAGCTGCTTCCAGGCGGTAGCTTCAAAACAGCCTTTTAGAGTGTCCATTGTCTCCTCAGACCATAACTCCACTGTGCGCATGGCCGGACGTTGTCTGTGCACTAGGGGTTTGTACACCGGCCGGAGATGAACCAAGTTGTGATCCGATCTCCCGAGTGGGGGGAGTTGTGATGAGGTGTACGCCTCCTTAGTGTTTGCGTAGAATAAGTCCAGTGTTTTATTGTCTCTAGTGTGGCATGTGACATACTGGGTGAACGTGGGTAGAATGGGAGACAGTGAAACATGGTTGAAATCGCCTGAGATGAGGAGAAGAGCATCTGGGTGTTCTGTCTGCAGCCTGCTGGTTACTGAATGGATGACGTCATGCGCTGTCCCAGCGTTGTCCTTAAAAATGAGAAACAGTCCTTGAATTCCTCCTCAATAACCTTAACATTAGTAGCCTGTGCTATAAATGCTGGATTCACCAGACATGACTGAAGTCTGAATTAGTGTCAGTTTATTTTCACCATCACAGCTCATTGCATCCTGAGTTATGTAAAAAGATAAGCCTTTATTAGTCCCACAGTGGGGAAATTCCAGGATTACAACAGCACAGGGATAGCAGCGTTCAGAGCAATAATTAATAAGAGAAAATAAGAACAAAAGAATATACATATGTATACAGTGCGGGAGCATTGCAGCTAGATGGTATAGACAGCACTACGGTCTGTTAAGTTACCCCACAGAATATGAATATGTACCCAGACAGTATATTTCTTTCATATTTGAATCAGCTGTGTTGTCACCCTCAGTAATGATTGCTATTTTCCTAGTTGCATAATGGAGGGGACATTTATTGTGCAAGGTTGTTACGTTTTGTACATTCAGTATGTCCTCTACGAGCAGCTCTGGTTAGGTTGTAAAATCTGACAGCCGTAGGTAGGAAGGACCTTTGGAATCTCTCCGTCATGCACCTAGGATGGTACAGCCTACTGCTAAATGTAGGGCTGGGAACAATCCCTAATTTCCAGAATCGATTTGATTCCGATTCTTGAGATTCTGAATCGATCCGATTCGATTCGATTTGATCCCAATTCGATCTGGGGAATTACCATTTTAATAGCCATTTTACTTCCCATGAAACAAAAATCTTTGAGACCTAATGCTGCAAATTGTACCAAGAATCTTCTAACTTTGTTAAAACATAAATTATCACATATAGAACTGACCCAAAATCAGTTACAATAATGCACTTTTTATTATTTAACTTATTTCATAAAGTGCTCACAGGTGCCTTCTTTAGTGCAAAGGGTGTGTCGTGTCAAGTTAACCACCCAGAGTAAGTGGACAAATTCAATGCATGAACCATGCATACATAATCTCACTGTATTTCAGTCCCTCCAGGATTTTGTCAGCTGTTTTTGTGATTGTTGTGGCCCAAAAAGCCTGGATTTGTGGGAGCTTTTCCAAAAAGTTATGGCACTTTTAGAGTTTTTTTGCACTCAAAGTTGTGTGAGGAAGTACAAATTTTAAATCAGCTGCTTTTTCCATAGTTTACAGTGATGCTATTCTATGTAACACCACAAGAAAAGCACAGGATTGCCAAAAATTTCCTGTTAAATAGTGATTTATGTAGAATTAAATGCTCAGTAAAATTCGTCGGCCTCCGTCGGTCTATGATGACCATGGAAGAGAATCCTAATTGTCTACTCTGCTGGAACAGCACCGCCTGTGGCTGAACAGGCCTATGCGCACCGGTGTTCTACCTTCCAGCGTTGGGCGTTGGCAGGATTCAAGCCTGGGCAGGAAGATATGGAGGACAAGATGTTACCCATGCAGCATGTCCCCCCTCTCCACGTCACTGATGAGTCCAAAGGAACAGCAGGGCTGCTATAGTTTGGCACAAGCGCTGTTGCAGGAGCTGCCAGAACGATGTTGAGCACAACAGAGAACTGCCTTAGGGGCTCCGACTCCGGATTTTTCCTCAGGGTTGACTCCCAAAGCCTTTCCCGTGACCGGGTGTGCCGCAAAGCAGCGGAGGTTTGAAATCAGGGTTTACCTTCCCATAGATGGGCTACCTTCCCAGGTTGACGAGCCACCATCTACCCGAAGCATCTGGTTTTAAGGCACCAGAGATCCGCCCTCGCCCCTTCTCCTTTTAGTAAAAGCAGTTCCGCCGGGCTTAGAGACTAAACCACAAGGGCAGGCTAGGAGTTGGACTTAGTTGTCAGAGGCTTTTCGAGACGCACACCGTAAGGAGCACTTTATGAGCACTGGGAGCTTAACCCCAGTACCGCTCTTGGCTATGACAACCGTGGAACCTCAGTAAAGTTGTAAAAAAAAAAAAAAAAAAAAAAAGACCAATATTGTGTTGTTGCTGAGAACTTAAAAAAAAAAGAAATAAAAGAATTTGTCATTACAACAACTAAATTGCATTGAATGCATGTTAGTGTGGAGAAAATGATGGCAGCACCTCCTTGAATCTTGAAGTTGAAGGTCTTCTTCTGTGCTGAAATCCACATGAAGCAGGGATGCTCCTCCACTGACGACCTCTGACCTTCAGAAGGTCTCAGTGAGGATGAAGCTTCCAGTCTTCACACATCTGAAGGCAGATAAAAAGAATAGATTTCACAGTAAAATTAACATTTATATTTTTAGATCGCCACACCACAGTAGGGTTTAATAATTTAGTTTTTTTTTTTTATATTTTAACTACAAATTAACTTTCAATGTTTGAAAAGGGTTTCAATTCATTTCCTGAGAAGGTTTGTTCATTTCAATTTAGTTCTACTGAGTAAAAATAGGTTGTTGTACTGCAGCCTTTATTAATTTTATTGTGATTTATTCTCTTCACATCTCTTACTTAAGTGGCAGAAGTCCATAATCTCATAAAATATACCTTAAATCTGCATTTATTCACAGCGCTTAACCAACAGTTCTCTCTGTGTCCATAGCTTGTAAAAGAAACCATTATCATGCCAGAAATTATTGATTGACGACACAAACGTTAAAACAAACAAATGATATTATACTTACAGTCTCAGCAGCTCCAAGTCTCCCTCTGCTTCACAGGTTTCAGTCTCCGTGCATTTTCCGTTTATCAGTCGTCAACTTTATGTTCCAACACAGCGCTGCACGGAGTAAAAGTCCGTTTATCCCCGCTTTATGAAAAATATTAAGAAGCTGTTGAGGACAGTCTTTACGGTGACTTTTGCTGCTAAATTAAGAGACGCACGTTAATAACTCCGCTCGTGTAAACACGAAAGACGTGTGCACGCGCCGCAGAGAACACAGAAGTTTTATTTATGAAAAATATTCAGAAGCTGTTGATTACAGTCTTTACGGTGACTTTTGTTGCTAAATTAAGAGACGCATGTTATTAACTCCGCTCGTGTAAGCACGAAAGACGTGTGCACGCGCGGCAGGAAACTCTTGACGGATGAGAACCGTTTTAACACCACTGAAGAAGAACTAGCATATCCGTTAGCTTGCTAGCTCCGTTAGCGCGTCGGTTGTTTATGGTTCTTGGTCATTGTTCCTGGCTCACTGACCCGGTTTTGACCCGATTATACTCAGCAGACGTTCACAAACGTAAAAATATTATATTAAAATATATTATTATATTAAAAGATTGATCCGCGGATTTTGTGGATCGATATCGGCTCAGTCAAACGTGGATCGATCCATATCAATATATTGATCTTTTGAACCCACCCCTAGCTAAATGAGCTCCTCAGTGCGTTCAGCGTGTCCTGCATGGGGTGGGACTCTGACTCCAGCAGAGATGACAGCTTAGCTACCATCCTCCCCTCTCTCATTCCTTCCACTGAGTCGAGGCGCTGCCCCAGAACAGAGCTAGCTTTTTTGATCAGTCTGTTCAGTCTCTTCCTGTCGGCTGCCGTGATGCCACTGCTCCAGCAGACCACTCCAAATGGGATGGCTGATGCCACCACCGAATCGTAGGTCTTCAGTAGTGCCCCTTGCACTCCAAAAGACCTGAGCCTCCTCAGGAGGAACAGCCTGCGCTGCCCCTTCTTGTAGAGTGCATTGGTGATCAGTCTGTTCAGTCTCTTCCTGTCGGCTGCCGTGATGCCACTGCTCCAGCAGACCACTCCAAATGGGATGGCTGATGCCACCACCGAATCGTAGGTCTTCAGTAGTGCCCCTTGCACTCCAAAAGACCTGAGCCTCCTCAGGAGGAACAGCCTGCGCTGCCCCTTCTTGCAGAGTGCATTGGTGTAGGATGTCACCATCACAGTGTCTGTTCCCTGTATGTTTACTGGTACTATAGGGGTTTATCCTCACCTGCGGCAGTCCACCACCAGTTCCTTAGTTTTCCTCACATTGATTTGAAGGCAGTTCCGTTGGCACCAGTCCACAAAGTCATGGATAAGTCCTTTCTACTCCGCATCATCTCCATCAGAGATGAGGCCGACGATTGCAGAGTTGTCAGAGAACTTCTGTAGGTGGCAGTGTGGTGTGTTGTGTGAAAAGTCCGCAGTTTAGAGGGTGAACAGGAAGGGAGCCAGAACCGTTCCCTGGAGGGGCCCCCGTACTGCAGATGATGGTGTCAGACACACAGCCTTGGTTTCTCACAAACTGTATTTGGTTTGTGAGGTAGTCCAGGATCCACAATGACAGGTGCTGTTCCACCCCTGCACACAGCAGCTTGTCCTTCAGGATCACCGGTTGGAGGGTGTTGAAAGCACTGGAGAAATCAAAAAACATGATCCTCACAGTGCTCCCAGGCTTCCCCAGGTGGGACAGGGAACAGTGTAGGAGGAAGATCACTGCATCCTCCACCCGATGCCATGCTGGTAGATGAACTGGAGTGGATCCATCACCGCTTCCACCAGGGAGCGGAGGTGGGCAAGGAGCAGCCTCTCCAGGGTCTTCATCAGGTGTGATGTGAGGGCCACTGGTCTGTAGCTGTTCAGGTCCTTGGAGTGAGGGGTCTTTGGTACGGGTACCACACAGGATGTTTTCCACAGCTGTGGTACCTTCCCTAGCTTCAGGCTGAGGTTGAGAATGTGCTCCATGAGCCCACACAGCTGGTCTGCACAGGACTTGAGGAGCTTCGAACTGATGCAATCCGGACTCGAGGCCTTCCTCGCCTTGATGTTCCCCAGCTCCGCTCTCACCTGGGTCTTAGTGAGGGCCAGGTTGGGGCAGGAGAACTGTGTGCTGGGAGTGGGGGGTGTTGGGGGGAGGCCGTAGACAGCAGGACTAGATGAAGGTGGAGGCAGTAGTGGTTGATGGGCAGTTGGTCAAACCTGTTAAAAACAGGTTCAGGTTGTTCACCCACTCCATACCCCCTGTGGCCTTGGAGGAGGTATTCTGGTGTCCAGAGATGGTTTTGAGGCTTCTCCAGACCCCGCTGATGTCACTCTGTTGCAGCTTGTCCTCTGTCTTCTTCCTGTAGCTGTCCTTCCCCTCTCTGATCTTCCTCCTTAGCTCCCTCTGTACGGACTTCAACTCCTCCTTGTTTCCCAACCTGAAAATCCTTTTCTTCTCCTTCAACAGTGACTTTATCTCAGGGTTGATCCAGGGTTTGTTGTTTGAGAAACATCGTATGGTCTTGGTGGGTACAGTGTTGTCCACATAGAAGCTGATGTAGTCTGTGATGGTGTGTGCGAGGCCGTTGATGTCCTCACCATGTGGATCACAAAGCTGCTCCCATACAGTAGATTCAAAACAGTCCTTTAGTGTCCATCGCCTCCTCAGACCATATTTTCACTGTGCGGGTAGCAGGAGGTTGTCTGTGGACCAGGGGTTTGTACACAGGCAGGAGGTGAACCAAGCTGTGATCCGATCTCCTGGGGGTGGCGATGAGGTGTAAGCCTTCTTAGTGTTTGCGTAAAATAAGTCCAATGTTTTGTTGTCTGTGGTGCAGCACATGACATACTGGGTGAACGTGGGCAGAATGGAGGACAGTGAAGTATGGTTAAAATCACCTGAGATGAGGAGGAGAGCATTTGGGTGCTGTGTTTATAGCCTGCTAGTGACTGAGTGGATGACGTCACACGCTGCCTCAGCGCTCGCGGAGGATGATACATAAAAAACAATGCCGGTGATGTGAAAATTCCCTTTGGAGGTAAGCCGGTCGCATGCTAACAGCTAGCAACTCAATGTCCTTGCTGCATTGTTATTCTTTAATTGTGATGTGCCCAGGATTACACCATCTGTTGTTCACATACATTATTAGCCCCCCTCCTCTGCTCTTCCCACTGTTTGATGTCCAGTCTGCCCGTATTGCGTGGAAACCCTCCAGATCAATGTTAGCATCTGTTGCTAGTTCTGTTAGCCATGTCTCAGTAAACAACATAATGCTAATTTCTCTGAAGACGCTCTCATACCGGGACATAGCCGCCAGTTCATTAGTCTTGTTGAGCAGCGATCTCACATTTCCCATAATAGCAAACGGAAGGACGGGTCTGTACCTTGTTTTCCTCAAGTGTCGCTTCAATCCAGCTCGACATTCCCGTCGTTTTTGCCTGATTACTCTTGGTATGTTGAGTTTTTGTTTTAGCACTGTGGGGCAGTCTAATGCTAACAGCAGACTCCTACTGTAAACAATAGCTCCTCCACTCACCAGGTCGGGAGACATTTGCGATAGTAAATGGTAAATGGTGTTCACTTATATGGCGCTTTTTCCCATCTCTAGATGACCATAGCACTTTACAGAGCCTGCTATTCACCCATTCACACACACATTCACACACTGATGGTGGCAAAGCTGCCATGCATAGGTGCTGGCCTGACCCACCAGGATCAGCTGGGGGTTCAGTGTCTTGCTCAAGGACACTTCGACATGCAGACTGCAGACAGAGCAATATTCGAATCCCTGACCCTCCGATCAGTAGTCGGTCACACTACACCTGCGCCACAGCCGACATTAGCCGAAAGCTGACTAATAGGTTAGGTTAATTGGAGACTCTAAAGTGGCCCTCGGTGTGAATGTGTGTGTGAATGGTTAAGGGATAGCACCGTACTGTGGCTGCTTCATCCATCCAGGTGGATGCCTTCAATTTCCCCTCTGGGGATCAATAAAGTATACAAAATCAAAATTAAAAAAAATATAGGCACCAGTGCAGTGATCTGTGTGTCCGTGGTTTCCGTGGTGGATACGGAGTCGCAAGATCATCAAATTGTGGCAAGAAAAGACAGATAGTAAATAAAAATGAGAAAGAAACTCAGAATTGAGGCGCTGCTGCAAAAAGGCAGCCGACTCGTGTGGTGCCGGAAGTAATGGAAAATAAAAGCCCTTTATTTCAATTCAGTTTTAAGAATGGTTGTATCTGTTATGTGCTATTATTGTGAAACACTGTCAACTGGATATACTTGCCTAAAATAAGACCTACAGCCAACAGTTTTCCATCACAATTTGTAAGTAAAAAAGAAAAAAAAGGGCAGAGAAGATTGTCTGACAGTGATGTACGAGAGGGGGCTGAAAAGTTCATAGTGGTCAAATTTGACCAAATGTGGTTTATTTTTCAACCGCAGGGTTCCAAGCGCTGCGACACTGATGGAAGAAGTGTGCGGACTGAAGGGGAAACTATGTTGAAAAATAAACCACATGACATCAAATTTGACCACTATGAACTTTTCAGCCTATGAACTTTTCAGCCCCCTTCCCCTCTCATAGAAGTGAGCCTTTTAAGGAAGTTTTCAGCTTTTTGTCTGTAAGATAGCTGCTAGTTTGTTGCCTGTGGGGTTTTAGACAGTGATTTGTATGTGCAGATTGTCTATCGCTGCCACTAGGGGTGGGCAATATGGCCTAAAAATGATATCATGATACTGTATGATATTTCTGTGAATTTTCACGATGACGATATTGTTTACGATATTGCAGAATACAGTTTTTTTTTTCTTTTCAATTTATGCAAAAAGGGCAATTTCACAGGTCAGCATTAGTTACTTTCAACATATTCAGGAAAAACAAAACAAAAACTCATTTCTCCAGTTTATAAACCGCAGCTTAAAATATTTTTTAGTTCTGTAACAAATATTACAAGAAAATAATATCAACCATTACATCTTAACTGCACACCAATGTCGGGTTTATGCTGAATCACTTTACCTGCATTACTCTTGTTGCACGGGCCTGTCCTGGGGAGTTTTGGCTCTTGTTGCACTGAACGGACATTTCCCCCCCCCCCCCCTCTTCAGGTGGTTGAATAAAATCAAGACAAAGCAACCAAAATGGAACTACAATACAACTATAGCCATTTCGAGTGGCACAGTCTCTGACGTTAATACCCCTCCAGCAGTGTTGTTGATATGCGGAAAAAAATGCAGGCTGATTATCCACATTGCTGCAGTGTCTTTTTTTAAACATGACATCAGTCTGAAAAGGACAGTGAAGCTTAAATATTTCCACTCAACTGGATGTAGACGGTCTAACTTTGGAGCTGCCGCTTCCCGCGCCATGTTTGTTTTGCCGTTTCTATGTTAATACGCAACTTCCGTCGGCAGCGTAACAGTGTGATGTTACTCTGCTGTACATGTTACTGTGTCATGCAGCAGACCCCAAATATTGCGATATTCATTTTTACACCGGTATCAAAAGTTATACCTGTATTATCGTGAACAATACAATATGGCACATCCCTAAATTCCACGCATTTTTTAAAAATTAAAGTCTTCATTTAGCTCAGCATACGAAAGTATTTTAAATGTTTTTTTTCCACTCTGCTGTAATTATTTCTAATTAGCTTAATTTGCACCTAATGATTTTTAAAGTTATTTTATTTAGAAAGTTGTTGAGAATTATTTTTTTGTTTTATTCCAAAACAAGAAAAACACTCAGAGACCGCATACTTCCGCCAAGGTTCCTTCCGTCCCTCATCGATCACCTCCAAAATGTAATGGGTTTGTGCGTAGGCCTAGACCCACTTCTGGTGAAAATTGCATCAAAGTCCATCCACTAGTTTTGGAGTATTGCTGCTAACACACTGTGAGAAGATATGAGCCTTGGTGGAGGTATGCATTCTTGGATCATCACCAAAATGTAATCATCTGGGGCCTTGTGTAAAGGATTGTGCAGCTTTCATACTGAAAGATGGCGTCCTCACAAAATTTGAAAATTATGTGTGGATAAAAATTTTCAGATTTATAAAACTGTGCGCAAGCCCGATTCTCCGCTCCTTTTCTTTATACATCCCACCTCACGTGAAAAGTCAGCACATGTGCACGATCTCTTTACTTCGCCTCGGTTCCTCCCAGTAATGACTATGTAAATGAAGAAAAACGCCCCTTCTGTCACTCTTCTGTAAAACAGTGATTGTCAATCCTGCGGGAAATCACAACATAAAAAATTAATAACTTAACGGAGTGTGATGCTGAGGTGTTGATAACGGAAGTAGAGGTCAGAAATTTTTTTTTTTTATTTTGTTCTGACCCTCCAGGATCAACAATAAACCTAAGTTTACCGAGTGGACCATGTTACAATGACAGTTCATTCATTCACTTTCTCTTTCATTTCTGTTGGATCATAACAAGACAAAAAAGAAAAGGAAAGAGACAGACAGCCTACACCCTTTCAGACAGAAAGGGTGTAGCCTGAAGCAACAGCTTGTGCCTACACCCTCAGTTAATGCAGCTGGCTCAGACTGAAATAAAATAAAATGGCATTAAAGTTAAGTCTATAGACGGCTCACTATATGACAGAGTGATGGGGGGGGGGTGACTCAAGGGGAAAAAAAATGCTGTGAAAGAAAGCCCTCGATAATCTGCATAGACAGACATGATCTTACTGAGTAAAATAAGTAAATAAAGTAAATAAACACCACTGAATACCACTCCAGTCTTTCAGCTGAATTTGTACTAATTACAAACCAAATCTGTGTCAGAATCTAAATTATGCAGGACAGCCAGAAAGAAGCCTTTTGTTTCCAGATTGTAATCTCCAAACAGAGATATTTTAGACTATAGAAACAGCTCTTTACTCCGGCACAGCTGCAAATGTCACAGCTGCAGCTACCGGGGTTCACCTGCAGGGATCTGCAATCCAGCTGCGTCGGTGCGTATTGCGCTGGAGCTGGGGCTCGATTAGAGTGTATTTTGCCGAACAGAATTCCTCCCAGGAGAGATGGATTTGTGCGCGTTGCCTCGTGAGTCAACTATATAGTCTCTGGTAAATTTTATTATCTCCATGTCACATTTACAGAGACGGGATCCGCTTTACAGTGGCGCTAGTTTTGGATCATGTATGAGGCAGGTTATATCTGAGGGAGATTAGTTATTATTCACCAGGGTTTCACTGTGCTCAATAAGCAGGGTTGTGGAGATGAATCACGGTATAATAATATTCATGTTTTTTAACCACTGATTCATAGACTGATCATTTTAACTGAAGTAGAAACATTATGTTAACACATTCTGTGAGTTTCAGCTGTTTTGTAGGTTAACAGACCGACTTGATAGAGCCAAGTAGAATTTTGCGGGGAGCCACAACTTCTCACGGCAGGTGAAAACTTTGCATCCCACTGTGTCTATAAAAATCAGCGTACGCCATGTTTTTGTGCGTATCGTTTATAGCTCAGGCCCCTGTTCCTCGTGCCATTACGCACCTTTCCTGAAAATGTCATCAAAAGCCGTTCATAACTTTGAGTTATGTTGAGTGACTGACAGACAAACCAATGCCGGCAAAAACATAACCTCCTTGGCGGAGGTAATAATAAATAATTAAGAATATCAGACAACCAATCCGTTAGTTGTCAAATTGAGAGTCCAGAGAACAGGTGAGGCAAACAGATTTATATTATATTAATACATTTGAATGAGGAGCATTATGAGGAAGCATAAAAAGGATGAAAAGTAGCTTCTTCTAAATAAAACTTTCATCTCTAATTTATTAAAGTATCAGGAACTAAAGCTGTCTCATCACTGTTGAAAGTAGGAAATGGATAATATTTTTCAGATTGAACAATTTATGAATTGAATGATAATAAAAAATAAACTAAAAAAGCACTCAGAGAGCGCATACCTCCGTCAAGGCTCCTTCAGTCTCTCATGGATCACCTCCAAAATGTAATGGGTTTGTGTCTAGGCCTAGAGCCACTTGTGGTGAAAATTGCATCAAAGTCTGTCCATTAGTTTTGGAGTATTGTGGCTGACACACTGTGAGAAGAGCCTTGGCTGAAGTATGCATTCCCAGATCATCACCAAAATGTAATGGGTTCCTCTCTAGGCCAAGAACCACCTCTGGTGAAAATGTCATCCAAATCCATCCAGTAGTTTTTGTGTAATCCTGCTGCACAAATACAAACAAAGCCCTTGGTGGGGGTATGCACTCTCAGATCATCACCAAACTCTAATCACCTGTTCCCCGTGCCATTACACACCTTTCCTGAAAATTTCGTCAAAATCCGTTCATAACTTTTTGAGTTATGTTGGTAACAGACAAAGCCCGGTAAAAACATAACCTCCTTGGCGGAGGTAATAAACTATACAAACTAGAAAAGCACTCGGAGAGCGCAGACCTCCGCCAAGCGGCACAGTTCCCCCCATAGAGTGTTTGTGTGTACGTTTTCAGATTCCCTGAGCATGAAAAGATATGACTAGCAATTGGATTCACAATGATTATTTGTTTATTTGACATGGACAGTGCAATAAACAGACAATTAATGAATGACAATCAATGTGATAGTGATAGGATTAGTGGTTCAGTAGTGTAAAATGGGGCTATAAGGGACGGCGGGTTAATAAGGGACACTTTTGTGGGAAATGTTTTAAATGTAATTCTGCTTTTTTTATTTTGAGCAGGACGCTGAGTTGTGTTGTTATTGTCAAATATCCATGAATCCTTCATCAAATCTAGGCGGAAGCAAAATTAAAAAAGCAGAATTACATTTAGAAAAGTGTCCCATATTACCCCGCCGTCCCTTATAGCCCCGTTTTACGGTTGTAAAAGCATTGCCTCCTTGGCGGAGGTAATAAACTGAAGTGTTGGTGTGTCCATCTCCTCCACTGACGGATGCAGATTGGTTAGACAGGTTGCCGTGGGTTTTATATTATATTGGGGTTGCGGTCCGCGGCAAAACAGAATTTAGAGTCTTCCCCGGCAGAGAGGTCGTTTTTACGCAGCGCCTATAGCTGGGCGGGGAATTTGTGGCAAATAATGGGGCGGCGGACAGGTGTCCGTGTCAGGTTTTGCAGCGTGGCGCAAAAGCAGTCACGCTGGCGGGCCCAGGCCAGCAGTGTTTTCCGCGTGCTTTTGTGCCTAAAACGTTGAAGAACGCGGAGTTTGTGTTGGTCAGACACGACGACCAGCGCAATGTGCGCAGCGCCTATGGCTGGCACAGGCACGCTGGGGGTCCGAGGCCAGCAGTGTTTTCCGCATGCTTTTGTGGCTAAAACGTTGACGAAGGCGGAGTTTGTGTTGGTCAGACACGACGCCCAGCAGCCTCCATTGCGCCTGCGCACATGTTGAAAATGGCCGTATGTCACAGTGTGGAAAAATGCTTTAAAAAATTCCTGTATCCAGACGGTGAACCGGATCACCCCCAAAATTTAATCAGTTCTTCCTTGTACCATTTCCAACAACGCCTGAAAGTTTCATGCAAATCCGTCCAAGACTTTTTGAGTTATCTTGCTAACCAACAGACAAACAGACAAACACACAAACCCTGGCAAAAACATAACCTCCTCCTGGCCTTTTCGGCCTGGCGGAGGTAAAAATGTGGTCAGGTATTCAGATATAGCCTTTTCAGCACAAAATAATCCGTAATATATTTGTAATACTTTTATTTCATGAATGAAGCTATAGCAGCATGGTGGTTCTGTGATTAGCGCTGCTGCCTAACAGCTAGAAGGTTCCAGGTTTGAATCCTCAGGCTGGCAGGGGTAGGTACCTTTCTGTGTGGAGTTTGCATGTTCTCCCTGTGCTGCGTGGGTTTACTCTGGGAAGCTCCGGTTTCCTCCCACAATCCAAAGACAAGCATGTTAATTAATGACTCTAAATTGTCCCTAGATATTCGTCTCTGCCCCTCATGGATCGTCCCCTTATCGTGGTGGGGGTTTGCGTGCCCCAGTGATCCCAGGAGCTATGTTGTCCGGGGCAATTTGCCTCTGATAGGGTCACCCAAGACAAACTGGTCCTGGGTGAAGGGCCAGACTAAGAACGATCCAACAGACTCTCATGATAAATTCTAGATCAAGGATTCAGTGTACCCCGCCCGGTATGGGGTTACCGGGGCCCCACCCTGGAGCCAGGCCTGGGGGAGGGGCTCGATGGCTAGCATCTGGTGGCCGGGTTTCCACCCATGGGACCTGGCCAGGCTCAGCCCAAAGGAGTTACATGGGTCCGCCCTCCAGTGGGCTCACCACCTGCAGGAGGGCTCATGGGGGTCCGGTGCTATGTGGATTAGGTGGCGGTCAAAGGCGGAGACCTTGGCGGACTGATCCCAAGCTTTCTAAACTGGCTTTTGGTACATGGAATGTCACCTCTCTGGTGAGGAAGGAGCCTGAGCTGGTGTACGAGGTTGAGAGATACCTGTTAGACATAGTCGGCCTCACCTCAACACACAGCTCTGGTTCCGGAACCAGTCTCCTGGAGAGGGGCTGGAGCTTGGCCTTTTCTGGAGTTGCCCCGGGCGAGAGGCGACGAGCAGGAGTGGGTATTCTTGTATCCCCCCACCTTGCTGCCTCTATATTGGAGTTTTTCCCGGTGGACGAAAGGGTTGCTTCCCTGCTCCTTTGGGTCGGGAAACGGGTCCTGACCATGATTTGTGCCTATGCACCAAATGATGTTTCAGAGTACTCACCCTTTTTGGAGTCTCTGACTCCAAAAAGGGTGAATGGGGTGCTGGAGGGTGCTTCTCTTGGAGACTCCATTGTCCTACTGGGGGACTTCAATGCGCACGTGGGCAATGACAGTGAAACCTGGAGGGGGGTGATTGGGAGGAACGGCCTGCCTGATCTGAACCCAAGTGGTGTTCAGTTATTGGACTTCTGTGCTATCCACAGTTTGTCCATAACGAACACCATGTTCAAGCATAAGGGTGTCCATATGTGTACTTGGCACCAGGACACCCTAGGTCGCAGGTCGATGATCGATTTTGTTATCGTGTCATCAGACCTGCGACCGTATGTCTTGGGCACTCGGGTAAAGAGAGGTGCAGAACTGTCAACTGATCACCACCTGGTGGTGAGTTGGATCCGATGACAGGGGAGGATGTCATTGAGACCTGGTAGACCCAAACGTATAGTGAGGGTGTGCTGGGAACGTCTGGCTGAGGCCCCTGTTCGGGAGGTCTTCAACTCCCACCTCTGGAAGAACTTCAACCACATTCCGAGGGAGTCTGGAGACATGGAGTCTGAATGGGCCATGTTCTCCACCTGTGTTGTTGAAGCAGCGGCCCAGAGCTGCGGCCGCAAGGTGGTCGGTGCATCTCGTGGTGGCAACCCCTGAACCAAGTGGTGGACACCAGTGGTGAGGGGGGCCATTAAGCTGAAGGAGTCCTATCAGGCTTGGTTGGCTTGTGGGACTCCCGAAGCAGCGGAAGTATACCAGCAGGCCAAGCGGAGTGCAGCTCGGGTGGTTGCTGAAGCAAAAACCCGTGTATGGGAGAAGTTCGGTGAGGCCATGGAACAAGACTTTCGGTCAGCCTCGAAGAGATTCTGGCAAATTGTCCGGTGGCTCAGGAGGGGAAAGCAGCTCCCTGTCCACACTGTGTATGGTGCGGATGGGGAACTGTTGACTTTGACTGGGGATATCATCAGGCAGTGGAAGGAATACTTTGAGGATCTCATCAATCCCACTGATACACCTTCCACAGAGGAAGCAGGGCTTGTGGACGAGGGGGATGACTTGCCTCTCACTGGGGCTGAGGTCGCCAAGGTGGTTAAAAATCTCCTTGGTGGCCGGGCCCCGGGGGTGGACGAGATTCGCCCTGAGTACCTCAAGGCCCTGGATGTTGTAGGGCTGTCATGGTTGACATGCCTCTGCAACATTGCGTAGAGGTCGAGGGCAGTGCCTTTGGCATGGCAAACCGGGGTGGTGGTTCCTCTCTTCAAAAAAGGGGACCGGAGGGTGTGCTCCTACTTTAGAGGGATCACACTCCTCAGCCTCCCTGGGAAGGTCTATGCCAAGGTACTAGAGAGGACAGTTCAGGAGGAACTCAGGAGGAGCAATGTGGTTTTCGTCCTGGCCGTGGCACATCGGACCAGCTCTTTACCCTCTCAAGAATTCTCGAGGGTTCGTGGGAGTTTGCCCAGCCAGTTTACATGTGTTTTGTGGACTTGGAGAAGGCATTCGACCGTGTCCCTCTTGGTTTTTTGTGGGGGGGGGGGGCTTCGGGGGTATGGGGTATTGGGCTTGTTGTTACGAGCTATTCGGTCTCTGTACGACCATTGTGAAAGTTTGGTTCATGTTGCCAACACTCGGTCGGACTCATTCCCAGTGAGAGTTGTACTCCGCCAGGACTGCCCTTTGTCACCAATCCTGTTCATAATTTTTATGGACAGGATTTCTAGGCGCAGCCAGGGAATGGAGGGTGTCATGCTTGGTGACCATAGAATTTCATCTCTGTTGTTTGCAGATGATGTTGTCCTGTTGGCTTCATCCAGCAATGACCTACAGTTCTTGCTGGGACGGTTTGCCGCTGAGTGTGAAGCGGCTGGGATGAGAATCAGCACCTCCAAGTCCGAGTCCATGGTCCTCAGCCGGAAAAAGGTGGATTGTCCTCTCTGGGTTGGGGACAGGCTCCTGCCCCAAGTGGAGGAGTTTAAGTATTTTGGGGTCTTATTCACGAGTGAGGGGAGAATGGAGCGAGAGACTGACAGACGGATCGGAGCAGCATCTGCAGTGATGCGGACGTTGTGCCGGTCTGTTGTGGTGAAGAGGGAGCTTAGTTCTAAGGCAAAGCTGTCGATTTACCAGTCAATCTACGTTCCTACACTCACCTATGGTCACGAGCTTTGGGTAATGACTGAAAGAACGAGATCGCGGATACAAGCGGCTGAAATGAGTTTTCTCCGTAGGATTGCTGGACTCACCCTCAGAGATAGGGTGAGGAGCTCAGTCATCCGGGAGAGGCTCAGAGTAGAACCGCTGCTCCTCCATATTGAAAGGAGTCAGTTGAGGTGGTATGGGCATCTGATTAGGATGCCTCCTGGACGCCTCCTACTTGAGGTGTTTTGGGCACGTCCCGCTGGGAGGAGACCCCGGGGCAGACCCAGGACTCGGTGGAGAGACTATGTCTCCCAGCTGGTCTGGGAACGCCTTGGTATCCTCTCTGAAGAGCTGGAGCAGGTGGCTGGGGAGAGGGAAGTCTGGGCTTCTCTGCTTGAACTGCTGCCTCCGTGACTTGGACTTCCGGAAAAGCAGTAGAAGATGGATGGATGGATGGATGGATATTCGTCTCTGATAGTCCTAGGAATAGAGGGTAACTTGGTACTAATGAAGTGCTTTGAGTGGTCTTGAGACTAGAAAATGCATTATAAGTACAGGCCCTTACCCTTGTATAAAGCTTGACTGTTTTTTTCACTGTTGTAGTATGAATTCATTAATGCCACATAATATTCAGAGCTACATACTGTATATAAAAAACTTTATAAGCAGCTCTCAGCCACTTCTATTTTAGTCGGAGACAGGCAAAATGGCTCTTTGGTTGGCAAAGGTTGCAGACCCCTGGCTTAGCTGAAAAAAAAATTAAATCATTACATAGAATAAAAACTTAAACGGTGTCCATGTGAAATTTACAAGAAAAAAGTTGGAAATGTACATGAAAAAGTCCCAAATTTATGAGAAAATAGTTGAAAATTTACAAGAAAAAAGTAAGAAAAAATGTAAGAGGAAAAAAAACTTGCAAATTTCAGTTTTGGTATTATTTGCTATTAAGTTAATTAGTTAATTCCCTTCCCCAGCACGTGGGGACACCATGTGGTGTATAGGGGCTGTGCCTATCTCAGTTTCTCTGACCCTAGGCCACACAGTTACTGTAAGCAGTGAAAGCTACAGTAGGAGGTCAGTCCTCTGGTAGCTCTGTGCGTTAATTTTCCTTTCCCTGTTCTATTATGCTGAGCATCAAGCTACAAGGCAGAAAGTACCATTTTTATATGGTCTTTGGTATGACCCGGCTGGAGCGTGAACCCACAACCTCCCGACTGTGGGGCGGATGCTCTACCACTACTTCACCACTCCGGTATTTACTGTATTTACTATTATTGCAGGTATTTTCAGTTTTCTGTATAAATAATACAATAAAGATGAAATTGCATTATTATGTCAACTGTAGCCAAGTTACTGAGGAAATGGTCACAAATCTACCAGAATAAAGGTCACAGATTTATGAGCAAAAAGTTGTAAATTTATGAGAAAAGTTTATATACTTTCTGTTTTTCTAACATCTAATCATTTGTATGTGGACACATTCATTCTTATACAATTACTATCTGATGCTTAGAAATTTATTTTTGCACAGCCATTTTTTTATACACGGAATATGCTTTTGTTTTTAATTATTTTGGTGTGTTATAGATCAAAAATCGAAATTTCTGTAGAAACAGTCATATTAAGTCAAGACAAATGTACTTGTTTTTAGTTTTGTGATTCATATTGATAAAATCAATTTCACTTCTCGCCCCCCTTGCAGCATAAGCAGTTGTAGCTGTTCAGTGACGTCACTCTTCACCCACAGTGACCCGTGCATCAAGTATAAACAAAGTTTTAGTGTGTGCAAACAGATGTATTCTTCTATGATGTTTTGTTTTGCACTGCTGCAGTTAAAAAGGAAATCAGTGTTTTTCTAGTTTGGAACTTTATTGTGTAAAGCACTCCATGGCTGAAGATGAGTTAGAACTTTGTGCACAGATGCAGAAATTGAAGAAAAAACTGTACTTTATTGTCAGAATAACATGAGGATTAGTATATGCTTTAAGTCTACTTCGATTGCACGATTTGCAAGAAAACAAGATGATGCAATTTCTGGCCTTGATTTGATGAATAGGTCTGTTTATCTGCTCATTGCCAGGGGTGATCTCTGGTGTCATTTTGCATTTTACATTGTTATTTCTTCAACAGTTAACAAGACTAAACCTAAGACACTTTACATTCATGCTTTGTTTACAGTAAACTTCTGTTAAAGGTGAGAAAGGGGGAAGAAAAGAACTCTTCACTATGACTGATCCCGTGTTCACGTACAGTATGTTGTCACAAATATTCAAAACTTGACACAAAGAAGTTGGGGAGCACAAGTATTATGACATTATTGAGGACTCCAACATACTGTATAATTGGATATGACTGTAACAGCTGTGTTTTCTTACAGCGATAAATACAGGGTTGTTCATTAAATATTTCCCCTGACTCATTTCCCATGGAGTGAGAGGAACCAAACTTGGCACCATTATTTTTTTTTTCCACAATATCTTTATTGAACCTTTTTTTTTTTTTTAACAAACATGATACAAACAATCAAACACTATCACCAAAGTACTACAAAAAAAAAAAATGCACTAAAAAACACCAACAACCACCAACAAAATCAAATCTTCAACAATGCTCCTCTGTTTAGTCTAGACAATCCAATACATAAGTATACATATTATGTTCACCAGTTTGGAATTTACAAGGTCCACACACATCATTCACCTTCTTCTTCAAGAGTTATGTTTAAATTTTTTACATAATCAATAAAAGGTCTCCATATATTCTCAAACACAATTTCCTTTGATTTCAGTATATATGTTATTCTTTCTAATGGAAGGTTTGTTAACATCTGTCTTAACCACTGAGTCACATCTGGTCTATGAGTCTTTTTCCATAATAGTGCAATACATTTTTTGGCATTAAGCAAACTGAGGTCTATGAATGTTCTTTCACTTTTATTAAAATTATGCTTTTCTGGGTACAGACCCAACAAAAACAGTTTAGGATTCAATATGGTTTGTTTTGAGATTATTTTTTCAATTGTTACCCTCACCTCTTCCCAAAACATTCTTATTAATCTACATTCCCATACACAATGAAATAGAGTTCCTTTACTTTCCATGCATTTTGTGCATGTATCTGGTATATTTTTATTATATCTATTTAACTCCTCCGGTGTAACATACATCCGCATTAACCATTTGAAATGTATCAATTTAAGGCGTACATTTATTGATTTGGTTTGAGCTTCTGTACAAGCCAATTCCCATTGTTCCTCTGAAATTTCAGTTTGCAGATCTTCTTTCCAGTAGTTTAATCTTTTCAGTGAATTTTCACTTGAAAATAGTGTCAATGAGTTATAAAACTCTGAAATAATACCCTTTCTTTTACTATCTTTCATCAACATTTTTTCCAAGGATGAATAGATAGGTCGAGTGAGAGCTTTATTTTGATTTGATCGAATAAAGTTTCTAAGTTGAAGATATTTAAAAAAATGTGTTCTATTGAGATTAAATTTGATCCTCAGCTCTTCAAAAGACATTATGTTTTCTGCACATGGCGAATATAAATCCTGAATCTTTTGTATCCCTTTTAAATTCCATACTTTAAATACAGCGTCCGCTCTCCCTGGTTTAAAATATTGATTACCCCATATTGGACTAAATTGTGACAATAACTGTGGTTCTTTTAAATAGTTTTTAGCTTCACACCATATTTTGATCATATGCTTTACAAATGGATTTTTAACTTGTTTTTGTAATTTTTTTACCAAATCTTAGTATATGAATATGGGAAGAGGTAAAGGCAAATTGTATGATTCCATTTCAGTCCAGTGAGGGAGATCATTTGATGAAAAATAATATGTCATAGACCTCAGTTGTGCCGACCAATAATACAACATAAAATTTGGACATTTCAGACCTCCACGATCAAATGGTAAATATAATAAAGACAGACGTAATCTAGCCCTCCTGTTGTTCCATATAAATTCCACTAACTTTTTTTTAATTCTTGAGAATAAATCTAAAGGTGGTGGTAAGGGAATGTATTGAAATAAATAAAGTATTTTAGGTAAGATATTACTTTTAAGTATATTAATTCTCCCGATCATCGACATTGGTAGTGACATCCATCTCTGAAGTAACTCATCAATATCTGTCATTAAGGCTTCATAATTGACACTGGCGATTGATTCTAGCTTAGGCACAATTTGGATTCCTAAATATTTAAACTGATTTACAACATTGAATTGATTTACCTCAGGGGCTGGGTAATTTCTCTGGGTCTCATTTAGCATTAATATTGAAGATTTAGTTTTATTTATTTTATATCCTGATATTTCCCCAAAATTCTTTATTAAATTCAACAAGGTTGGAATTGATTTTTTAAGATTCGACATAAACAAAATTATGTCATCGGCATACAGGGAGATTTTATGTTCTGTTGGTCCAACTTTAATTCCATATATTTGTGACTGTAGACGTATCGCCATCGCTAAAGGTTCAATTGCCATAGTAAACAGTAAAGGTGAAAGTGGACAGCCTTGTCGACATCCTCTATTGATTTTTATTGATTTTGAAATATTGTTATTTGTTAGGATTTCTGCAGTAGCATTATTATATATTATCTGAACCCATTTTATGAAATTATTTCCAAGTCCAAACCTTTGTAAGACTTCAAAAAGAAAGGGCCATTCAACTCTATCAAAGGCTTTTTCGGCATCCAGTGATAAGAGAGCTGTATCCGGTGCTTCTTTATTAGAATAAATAATATTAAAAAGTCTTCTTACATTATGGAAGCCTTGTCTTCCCTTTATAAAGCCATTCTGATCTTGATTAATAATATTTGGTAAAATTTCTTGTATTCGTCTTGCTAAAATTTTACAGATAAGATAAGATAAGCCTTTATTAGTCCCACAACGGGGAAATTCCAGGATTGCAACAGCACAGGGATAGCAACACTCAGAGCAACAATCAGAAGGCAAGAAAAAAAACAAGCAAGCAAGAGCAGCTAATATACATATGTACATATTACTATAAAATATATATATATACACACACACACACAGACACACAGTGCAGAGCATTGTAGCTGGATGGAATAAATATATGAATATATGAACACACAGTGCAGAGCATTGTAGCTAGATGGAATAAATATGTAAATATATAAACACCCACAGTACGGAGCATTGCAGCTAGGTGGAATAAATATGCAAGTATATAAACACACACAGTGCGGAGCAATGTAGCTAGATGGAATAATATGTAGATATATAAAAACAGTGCGGAGCATTGTAGCTAGATGGAATAAATATATAGATATATAAATATAAACACACCCAGTGCTGAGCATTGTAGCTAGATGGAATAAATATGTAAATATATAAACACACACAGTGCAGAGCATTGTTGCTAGGTGGGATGAAACAGCATAACCATCTATTTAGTTATCCTACATGGTATGATTATGTGCCCATACATATTCTCACCCTCCATAGCGACCGGTATGTTCCTAGTTGTATGCCGGAGAGGACCATTGTGTAAGTCTATTGCATCTTTTGCATTCAAAAAAAAAAAAAAAAAACTATTAGTTTGTTACGTCTTTTTGCTATCTCTGCGAGCAGCCTTGCTTAGGTTGTACAGTCTGACAGCCGTTGGTAGGAAGGACCTACGAAACCTCTCGGTTGTGCACCTGGGATGATGTAGTCTGCTGCTAAATGAGCTCCTCAGTGCATCCAGTATGTCCTGCATAGGGTGGAACTCGGACTCCAGCAGAGATGACAGTTTAGCCACCGTCCTTCTCTCTCCTATCTCCTCCATCGGATCAAGGCGCTGCCCCAGGACAGAGCTAGCTTTCTTAATCAGTTTGTTCAGTCTCTTCCTATCGGCTGCAGTAATGCCACTGCCCCAGCAGACCACTCCAAAAGTGATGGCTGATGCCACCACCGTGTCATAGAATGACTTCAGCAGCGCCCCTTGTACACCAAAAGACCTGAGTCTCCTCAGCAGGAACAGCCTGCGCTGTCCCTTCTTGTAGAGTGCGTCAGTATTGTGTGACCAGTCTAGTTTATTGTTCAGATGAATACCCAGGTACTTATAGGATGTCACCATCTCGATGTCTGTTCCCTGTATATTTACTGGTGCTGTGAGGGGCTGCCCATGCCTGCGGCAGTCCACCACCAGCTCCTTAGTTTTCCTCGCGTTGATCTGGAGGCAGTTCCGATGGCACCAGTCCACAAAGTCCTGGATAAGCCCTCTGTACTCAGCTTCATCTCCGTTGGAGATGAGACCAACGATCGCAGAGTCATCAGAGAACTTCTGTAGATGGCAATGTGTTGTGTTGTGTGAGAAGTCTGCAGTATAAAGAGTGAACAGGAAGGGAGCCAGCACCGTTCCCTGGGGGGCCCCCATGCTACTGATGATCGTGTCGGAAACACAGTCCCGGGTTCTCACAAACTGAGGCCGGTTCGTGAGGTAGTCCAGGATCCATGATGACAGGTGCTGGTCCACCCCTGCGCGCAGCAGCTTGTCCTTCAGGATCATCGGTTGGATGGTGTTGAAAGCACTGGAGAAGTCAAAGAACATGATCCTCACCATATTCCCGGGCTTCTCCAGGTGGGACAGAGAACGGTGAAGGAGGAAGATCACCGCATCCTCCACCCCAATGCCATGCTGGTAGGCGAACTGGAGTGGATCCATCGCTGGTTCCACCAGGGGGCGGAGATGAGCAAGGAGCAGTCTCTCCAGGGTCTTCATCAAGTGGGACGTCAAGGCCACCGGTCTGTAGCTGTTCAGGTCTTTGGGGTGGGAAGTTTTTGGTACAGGTACCACACAAGATGTTTTCCACAGCTGTGGTACCCTCCCCAGTTTCAGGCTCATGTTGAAGATATACGTCACAATCCCACACAGCTGGTCTGCACAGGACTTGAGGAGCTTTGCGCTGATGCCGTCCGGTCCCGACGCCTTCCTCGCCTTGATCTTCCTCAGCTCCGTCCTCACCTGGGTCTTGGTCAGGGTCAGGATGGGGGGCTGTGTGTTGGGAGTGGGGGGGGTGTCGGTGGAGTGGGGAGTGGGCAGCAGGACTTGATTTCTTAGAGGCAGCAGTGGTTGTTGTGCAGACAGGGGGAAGGGCGGTTGGTCAAATCTATTGAAAAACAGATTCAGGTTGTTCGCCCACTCCCTGCCCCCCGTGGCCTGGGGGGAGGTATTCTGGAGCCCCGAGATGGTTTTGAGGTTTCTCCAGACCCCGCTGATGTCGCTCTGTTGCAGCTTGTCCTCCATCTTCTTCCTGAAGCTGTCCTTGCCTTCTCTGATCTTTCTCCTCAGCTCCCTCTGTACGGACTTCAGCATCTCCCTGTTCCCCGACCTGAAGATCCTCTTCTTCTCTCTCAGAAGTGTTTTTATCTCAGGGTTGATCCAGGGTTTGTTGTTTGAGTGACGCCGTATGGTCTTGGTGGGAACGGATTTGTCCACACAGAAGCTGAGGTAGCCCGTGAAGGTGTGAATGAGGCCATCGATGTCCTCACCATGTGGATCGCAGAGCTGCCTCCAGGCAGTGGCTTCAAAACAGTCCTTTAGAGTGTCCATTGTCTCCTCAGACCATAACTCCACAGTGTGCATGGCCGGAGGTTGTCTGTGCACTAGGGGTTTGTACACCGGTCGGAGATGAACCAAGTTGTGATCCGATCTCCCAAGTGGGGGGAGTTGTGATGAGGTGTACGCCTCCTTAGTGTTTGCGTAGAACAAATCCAGTGTTTTATTGTCTCTAGTGTGGCATGTGACATACTGGGTGAAAGTGGGCAGAATGGGAGACAGTGAAACGTGGTTGAAATCGCCTGAGATGAGGAGAAGAGCATCTGGGTGTTCTGTCTGCAGCCTGCCAGTTACTGAATGGATGACGTCACGCGCTGTCCCAGCGTTCGCCGTCGGATTTGCATAAACAACAATGCAGATCACGTGTGAGTGTTCTCTCGGGAGATATGTAGGCCTCATGCTAACAGCTAGCAACTCAATGTCTTTGCTGCAGTGTCGTTGTTTAACAGTGATATGTCCCGGTCTGCACCAGTTGTTGTTAACATACATTATCACTCCACCGCCCCTAGCTTTGCCACTCTCTGGTGTTCGGTCAGCTCGTATCATGTGAAAACCCTCCAGCTCAATGTTAGCATCTGCTGCTAGTTCAGTTAGCCACGTCTCAGTAAACAAAAGGAGAGAGCACTCCCGGTAAGTGCTATCATAACGGGAGATAGCCGCTAGCTCATCTAACTTTCCCAGTATCGACCGTACATTTCCCATGACAACAGATGGAAGGGAGGGTCTGTACCTTATATTTTTTGTCCTCCGCCTTACTCCAGCCCGGTAGCCGTGACGCTTTCGCCTCAATTCTCTCGGTATGTCGAGTTTTTCCAGTGGGACCGGGTGGCGGTTAAATGCTAGCAGCTCTTCCCTGTTGTATCGTATCCTGCTATAAACAGTGGCTCCGTCCACCGGCTCAGGAGACATTTGGGACGATCTGTGTGTCCGTGATATAAGTGGGGTGGAAAAAAAAAAAAAGTGATCAAAAGAGAGAGGAAGGGAAAAAAAACTCGGAATCGAGCCGCTGTTGCAAAAGGCAGCCTACTGGTGTGGCGCCGAGAGGACAAAAAAAAAAAAAAAAAAATTTATATCTTAAGATATAGATTATCTTAAGATTAGATTATCTTAAGGTCGGCATTTAATAGGCTTATTGGTCTCATATTTTCACATTTATTAGAGGGCTTACCTGGTTTTGGCAACAGTATAATTAAGGCATTATTCATATATGATGGTAAATTACTATTTTGAAATGCTTCTAAAACCATTTCCAAAAAAGGTTTTGTTAATTTATTCTTAAATTTTTTATAAAGGTCAACTGGAAGACCATCTGGTCCTGCATTTTTTCCTGATTTCATATTATCAATAGCTAGTCCAACTTCTTCTTGACTAATTTTAGACTCCAGTATCTCCCTATTTTCATTTGAAATACACGGTATAAATAGTTCGTTCAAAAACCCATGTAGTTTTGTTAAGTCAGATTCATTTTTGGTATCATATAATTTTTCATAGTAATCTCTAAAGGCTCTATTAATTTCTAAAGGATCTATAACTACCTGTCCATTACTTATAATACTGGTAATTGGTGTTTTAGATTCTAATTGTTTAATCTGCCATGCCAATAACTTTCCTGATTTTTCACCTTGTTCATAAAAAGATTGTTTCAATCTTAGAAGACTCGAGGCAGCTCTATTCGCTGATTTTTTGTCATATTCAGCTCTCAAAATCAGTAATTCGTTCTCCAACCTTGGATCTCTTCCTGCATATACTCTTTCTTGAAGAATTTTTATTTTATGTTCCAGTTGGACTCTCTCCTCTCGAGTCTTCTTAGATTTTGAACCTGTATAACTAATAATATGTCCCCTAATAAAAGCTTTGAAAGCCTCCCACTTTACACATGCTGATGTTTGTGTAGTATTGATGTCAAAGAACTCATCTATCTGTTTTTCTATGTATTTAACAAATTCCTCATCCTGAAGCCATTTATGCTGAAATTGCCATCTACCTGGTTCCTTTGTCAATTTCTTATCTACATATATTAGACAGCAGGGTGCATGATCAGAGATCACGATGTTATCATAAAAACAGTTTTGAATCTTGGACCTTAATTCTGTGGAGATCAAAAAATAATCTATACGTGAGAATGTCTTGTAGGTATTGGAATAACAAGAGTATGCTTTAACTTGTGGTTTCATTTCTCTCCATATATCTATCAATTTCAATTCTTTCATAAAATGATTAATGGTCATCCTACATCCATTGTGCTTACAGTCCAGTCCTGTTGATCTATCTATACCGGGATTCAATGTACAATTAAAATCCCTTGCTATTATATGTCGCCCTGTAAGTGATGATAAGATAAGAAATAAATTAGCAAAGAACTTTTGATCATCTATATTGGGACCATATAAGTTCACCAAATTTATGTTTTCTAATAGCAAAGATCCTTGAATGATTACATATCTTCCAAATTTGTCTCCAATTACATTTTTCACTTGAAATGGGACTGATTTATGTATGAGAGTCATAACTCCCCTGGCTCGGGATGAAAATGATGAGGTGAAAACATTTCCTTGCCATCTATTCCTAATTCTTTTTACATCTTCCTCTATTAGATGAGTTTCTTGTAAAAACACAATTTTTGAACCCATGTCTTTTATTTTATTCATAACTTGTTTAAGTTTTTTTAAATTTTGTAGACCTCTGCAATTCCATGAAGTTAAGTTAAGATTAACGCTTTGATTTATGATCAATATGGAGTTTGGGATTACCTTGCAGTGTAAACATGCTCAAACAGAAAAGCAAAAAAAAGAGTGGTTGAACATTCACCCTACAAACTCCACGCAAACAAATTCCCCCTTCCCACATTTGTGGCAATCCCCCCAAAAGCAAAAGAAAAATTCCGTCTCCCGATATAGCCATCGACCGTTCCACACCCACAAGGATCAGCCAAAGCCACTCCTCCTTCATCCTCCCAATCACCCTAACTCTACTGCTTTTAATAACGTAACATTAACTCTCTTCTGTAATTTTCCAATTTAACTCCAAAATTTTTTAGCAATTTTGTACTTTTTTTTTTAATATGTAATACAATCTATATTCACTGTCGTTGCCCACGTGCGCATTGAAGTCCCCCAGTAGGACAATGGAGTCTCCAGGAGGAGCACCCTCCAGCACCCCAGTCACAGACTCCAAAAAGGGTGGGTACTCTGAAACATCATTTGGTGCATAGGCACAAATGATGGTCAGGACCCGTTTCCCAACCCGAAGGCGCAGGGAAGCAACCCTTTCATCCACCGGGGAAAACTCCAATATAGAGGCAGCAAGGTGGGGCGATACAAGAATACCTACCCCTGCTCGTCGCCTCTCGCCCGGGGCAACTCCAGAAAAGGCCAAGCTCCAGCCCCTCTCCAGGAGACTGGTTCCGGAACCGGAGCTGTGTGTTGAGGTGAGGCCGACTATATCTAGCCGGTATCGCTCAATCTCGTACACCAGCTCAGGCTCCTTCCCCACCAGAGAGGTGACATTCCACGTACCAAAAGCCAGTTTAGAAAGCTTGGGATCAGTCCGCCAAGGTCTCCGCCTTTGACTGCCACCTAATCCACATAGCACCGGACTTCCATGATCCCTCCTGCAGGTGGTGAACCTACTGGAGGGCGGACCCATGTAACTCCTTCGGGCTGAGCCCGGCCGGGTCCCATGGGTGGAAACCTGGCCACCAGACGCTAGCCTTCGAGCCCCTCCCCCAGGCTTGGCTCCAGGGTGGGGCCCCGGTAACCCCATACCGGGCGGGGTACACTGAATCCTTGATATACAATTTATCATGAGAGTCTGTTGGATCGTTCTTAGTCTGGCCCTTCACCCAGGACCAGTTTGTCTTGGGAGACCCTATCAGAGGCAAATTGCCCCGGACAACATAGCTCCTGGGATCACTGGGGCACGCAAACCCCCCCACCACGATAAGGTGACGATCCATGAGGGGGTGTCCATAACGAACACCATGTTCAAGCATAAGGGTGTCCATATGTGCACCTGGCACCAGGACACCCTAGGCCGCAGGTCGATGATCGATTTTGTTATCGTATCATCAGACCTGCGACCGTATGTCTTGGACACCCGAGTAAAGAGAGGTGCAGAGCTGTCAACTGATCACCACCTGGTGGTGAGTTGGATCCGATGGCAGGGGAGGAAGCCATTCAGACCTGGTAGACCCAAACGTATAGTGAGGGTGTGCTGGGAGCGTCTGGCTGAGGCCCCTGTCCGGGAGGTCTTCAACTCCCACCTCCGGAAGAACTTCAACCACATTCCGAGGGAGTCTGGAGACATGGAGTCTGAATGGGCCATGTTCTCCACCTCTGTTGTTGAAGCAGCGGCCCAGAGCTGCGGCCGCAAGGTGGTCGGTGCATCTCGTGGTGGCAACCCCCGAACCAAGTGGTGGACACCAGTGGTGAGGGGGGCCATTAAGCTGAAGAAGGAGTCCTATCAAGCTTGGTTGGCTTGTGGGACTCCCGAAGCAGCTGAGGTGTACCGGCAGGCCAAGCGGAGTGCAGCTCGGGTGGTTGCTGAAGCAAAAACCCGGGTATGGGAGGAGTTCGGTGAGGCCATGGAACAAGACTTTCGGTCGGCTTCAAAGAGATTCTGGCAAACTGTTCGGCGGCTCAGGAGGGGAAAGCAGCTCCCCGTCCACACTGTGTATGGTGCGGATGGGACACTGTTGACTTCAACTGGGGATATCGTCGGGCGGTGGAAGGAATACTTCGAGGATCTCCTCAATCCCACTGATACGCCTTCCACAGAGGAAGCAGGGTTTGGGGACAAGGGGGATGGCTCGCCTATCACAGGGGCTGAGGTCGCCAAGGTGGTTAAAAATCTCCTTGGTGGCCGGGCCCCGGGGGTGGACGAGATTCGCCCCGAGTACCTCAAGGCCCTGGATGTTGTTGGGTTGTCATGGTTGACACGCCTCTGCAACATTGCGTGGAGGTCGGGGGCAGTGCCTTTGGCATGGCAAACCGGGGTGGTGGTTCCTCTCTTCAAAAAAGGGGACCGGAGGGTGTGCTCCAACTTTAGAGGGATCACACTCCTCAGCCTCCCTGGGAAGGTCTATGCCAAGGTACTGGAGAGGAGAGTCTGGCCGTTGGTCGAACCTCGGATTCAGGAGGAGCAATGTGGTTTTCGTCCTGGCCGTGGCACATCGGACCAGCTCTTTACCCTCTCGAGAATTCTTGAGGGTTCGTGGGAGTTTGCCCAACCAGTTCACATGTGTTTTGTGGACTTGGAGAAGGCATTTGACCGCGTCCCTCGTGGATTTTTGTGGGGGGTGCTTCGGGAGTATGGGGTATCGGGCTTGTTGTTACGAGCTATTCGGTCTCTGTACGACCGTTGTGAGAGTTTAGTTCGTATTGCCAACACTCGGTCGGAGTCATTCCCAGTGAGAGTTGGACTCCGCCAGGGCTGCCCTTTGTCACCGGTCCTGTTCATAATTTTTATGGACAGGATTTCTAGGCGCAGCCAGGGAATGGAGGGTGTCATGCTTGGTGACCACAGGATCTCATCTCTGTTGTTTGCAGATGATGTTGTCCTGTTGGCTTCATCCAGCAATGACCTACAGCTCTTGCTGGGACGGTTTGCCGCTGAGTGTGAAGCGGCTGGGATGAGAATCAGCACCTCCAAGTCCGAGTCCATGGTCCTCAGCCGGAAAAAGGTGGATTGTCCTCTCCGGGTTGGGGACAGGCTCCTGCCCCAAGTGGAGGAGTTTAAGTATCTTGGGGTCTTGTTCACGAGTGAGGGGAAAATGGAGCGAGAGATCGACAGACGGATTGGAGCAGCATCTGCAGTGATGCGGACGTTGTACCGGTCTGTTGTGGTGAAGAGGGAGCTTAGTTCTAAGGCAAAGCTGTCGATTTACCAGTCAATCTACGTTCCTACTCTCACCTATGGTCACGAGCTTTGGGTAATGACCGAAAGAACGAGATCGCGGATACAAGCGGCTGAAATGAGCTTTCTCCGTAGGATTGCTGGACTCACCCTCAGAGATAGGGTGAGGAGCTCAGTCATCCGGGAGAGGCTCAGAGTAGAACCGCTGCTCCTCCACATTGAAAGGAGTCAGTTGAGGTGGTATGGGCATCTGATTAGGATGCCTCCTGGACGTCTCCCACTTGAGGTGTTTCAGGCACGTCCCACTGGGAGGAGACCCCGGGGCAGACCCAGGACTCGGTGGAGAGACTATGTCTCCCAGCTAGTCTGGGAACGCCTTGGTATCCCCTCTGAAGAGCTGGAGCAGGTGGCTGGGGAGAGGGAAGTCTGGGCTTCTCTGCTTGAACTGCTGCCTCCGCGACCCGGACCTCCGGAAAAGCGGTAGAAGATGGATGGATGGATGGACAATCTATATTTTGTAATCTTGTTATATGCTTCTAATCAGTTAAATGCTCAAATATTCTACCCTATATTCTGTTCATGCATAGCTCCCACCAGTCTCTTCCTGGATCTTCTTGATGAGCTCCTGCGCCTCCTCGGGGGTCTTGAAGATGTGTGTTCTGCCCTCATATGTGACCAGAAGTCTTGCAGGGTGAATCACTCCATGACGAATCTCAAGGTTGCGCAGTTCTTTGCGGATGGGGTCAAACTGCTTCCTTAATTGTTGGATTCCTGAGGCCAAATCTGGGTAGAACCGCACCTGCTGATCTTGATATTTAATTTCTCCTTTGGCCCGCACCGCGTTGGAGATCGTCATCCTGTCTCTGTAGCTGAGAAACTTCATAATTAACGTCCTCGGTGCTGCCTTGTTACCTCTCGGTGGGCCAATTCGGTGGGAGCTTTCCAAGACGACTGATGATTTTAGCTCCGCGTTGTTCAGCGCCTCCGGGATCCACCCCTCCAAAAAGGAGCATGAATCACGACCTTCGGCTCCCTCCGGTAAACCCACCAGCCTCAGGTTGTTCCGTCTGGACCGAGATTCCAAATCCAGAACGCTATTTCCCAGATCTTTATTTTTTTTTTCCAAAGTGCGCACCTTTATTTGAAGTCCGCTAATTTCATCCTCCGCACTTGAAACACGAAGCTCCGCCTGCGTCACTCACTCCACGCAGTCACCCAACTCCTTTCTCATTGCATCCAACGCTGCCATAATCCCATCAAGTTTAGCGGAAAAGTCTGCTCTCATTGAGCTAATGGCAGCCAGCACTGCACCTGTGCCGCCATCGTCAGCAGTTACCGCATCACCGCTAGTTTCATCCGCCATATCCGCAGCTTTTTCTACTGCGCCACAAACTTTAAAGTCCGTTAATTTGGACTGCTTCGGCGATTCAATTTTTCCCCCTCCTGATTTCCCAGCCTTAGTCTTCACCGGCATATCCTCACCCAAACGCTGGGAAAAGTTCTGTTCCGAATGAGAGAGTTATTTGCCGAATTTTTATTTCCAGGAGCAGAGCAGAGTGATACGTGTCCTTCTAGGCGGCCGCCATAACCGGAAGTCTGGCACCATTATTAGTCTTTCTCTACAGGTACCACCAAGGGTCACACACTTCTCCCATCGCTTTATGCAGCTGTGGAGACCTTGCCTGTCGAAGTCTGCAGGTTGCATCAGAAGCCATGACCTGACCTTGGAAATCAGCGCTTCATCATCTTAGAAGTACTTGCCCTTCAAAAATGACTTCATGCTTGGAAAGAGGTGGAAATCCGATGGTGTGAGGATGGGAGGGTAAGGAGGATGGTGCTTCCATCTGGGCACCATATGAGTTGTGAATCAGGACATTGTCTTGCAGGACGTGGACACCTTTGGTCAGCATGCCAAGCCTCTCGGTTTTGATGGCCTTCCACAATCTCTGCAGCAGTGAAGCATAGTAAGCCCTGGTAATTGTGGTACCCTTTGCCGGGACATCTTCATCAGTAGTCTATGCTGGTCCCAAAAGACCACGAGCATGACCTTGTCTGCTGAGTGTTAGACACAGGCCTTCTTTGGAGGTGGTGAGTCATAATGCTTCCATTGCTTTGATTGGGCTTTAGTCTCTGGATCATACTGTAGTGATGGACCCATGTTTTGTCCTGTGTGATTAGTCTGTCAAAGAAGTCCTACTGGGTTTCTTGGCACATGGCCAAAAGAGCACATGATTCATTCTTGCTTCTAGAAAGATGTGAGGAACCTGGAAATCCATCATGCAGACAACTCCCACATGTGCAAATTGGATGATTTTTTTCCACGGACCCCACAGTCATCTTGATATCTTGAGATAGTTAGCAAATGGTTACGCAGTGATCCTCCAAAATCGTGGTGTCCACTTGCCGGATATTGTCTTGGTCACCCGGGAATAGGTGCCGTTTCCACCGATGTCCAACCACACTGTTGATGCCAGTGCTTGACTGCGTCATATAATGGAGTGTCCTCCTCACAAGTCTCTCATCTCATCAAACGTTTCCCATGGTGTGCGGCCTCTCAAGTACAGGAACCTGATGACTGCTCTGCGTTCAGCTGGCTCCATTGTCACACCTTACTCCACCTTAGCACCTGTAAAAAAGAAACTGTTAGGAGTTCAGAGCTTCAAATTACCATGTGACTTATAGAGATATACATTATTATACATGTACAATTTCAGCCTCCTACAATAACCACAAGTGGGTCAGAGGAAATCTTTAATGAGCAGCCCTTGTAACACGGGTACCTTTTTTCAGTGACGTGTACACTTGATCTGGATTAGCTATGATAATTTACTTCATATTTTTGTGCACTGTACTGATGTGAGAATTTGACATATTAAGGTTATAAGCAGACATGTTTTCAGTCCACTGTACCTTGGAAAGTCTCATCTTCTAGTTATCATCTTCAAGCTGAGAACCACCTCACCTCAAAAGTGTGTGAAGTGGATGCATATTTTCTGACTCTTTTCTTCACATAATAGAGGTGTCACAGCTTTGATGATGTGCTGATTTTTCACTCATTCTAGGCCTTTATTTCATGGCTCCACCAGGCACCTCTGATATTTCCTGTGTTTCTGTTGAGCCAGATCTGAAACCAACTCAGGATGTTGGGGCTTCATATTAATGTTAAATTGCATCTGATTACTTATCTGTCTCAGGGTCTTAGAAGTCATAGAGTAATAGAAATATACTTAAAAATATGTTTAAACCACCCAACACTGGGATCTTTAAGCTAAACTTTATTTGTAATCTTTTTGAAGCAAGTGCCGTTTTCTTTTCTGTCTGAATTATTAGTAAGGAGAAAATATTTGTCATGTCACAGTATTTTAATGTGCACATCGACATCGTCAACAACAAATGACATCATAGTTGTGCGATCACTCACTCATAGAACGCGAATGGATTCATAGTAAAAACATGTTTGGAATTTTGCTGTGGAGGTCTGCAGCAGCTAGTATGGTGATGAGGTCCAGAAGAAGGAAGAAAGAAAGCCAGATGGTGGTTCATTCTGGCACCATACCATGGCTGCCTCATCCATCCAGGTGGGTGCCCTGAATTTCCCTCTGGGATGAATAAAGTATACAAAATACAAAAAAAAAAAAAAAGATGTTTCAGCAGCTGCTGCTAGCATTGATGCTAACAGCTGTGCTGACTGATGACGTCAGTGCCCTGTGTATGCGCAGAGGTAGAAACTCGCGTGAACTCTGATCTGACCATTGTCATTCAAGTTACATGACTGATCTTCAAGATTCAAAGATTTTATATGTCAATACTACTATACGTACAGCACATACAGGAAAACTGAAATGCTGTTTCTCTTCAGTGGTGTGCGCAATGTAAAAAAAGAATAAGGCTGGAAAAACAACAACAGCAGTCTATGTACAGTAATGCTACCCATAGTGCAAATAACAGTAAAAGATAAAACAGGACTTATATTTGTCACACTCAGATAACATAATGTCTTTTGAAGAACTGAGGATTAAATTCAAGCTTAATAGAACACACTTTTTAAAATATCTTCAGCTTAGAAATTTTATTCGATCAAATCAAAATAATGCTCTCACCCAACCTACTTATTCATTTTTGGAAAAAATTTTGATGAAAGATGGTAAGAGAAAGAGTATTATTTCAGAGTTTTATAACTCATTGACACTATTCTCATGTGAAAACTCACAGAAAAGACTGAATGACTGGAAAGAGGACCTGCAAATTGAAATCTCAGAGGAACAATGGGAAATGGCTTGTGCAGGAGTTCAAACCAAATCAATAAATGTACGTCTTAAACTGATACATTTTAAATGGTTAATGCAGATGTATGTTATACCAGTGGAATTAAATAGATATAACAAAAACATACCAGATACATGCACAAAATGTATGGAAAGTAAAGGAACCCTATTTCACTGTTTATGGGAATGTAGAAAAATCAGAATGTTTTGGGAAGAGGTGAGGGTAACAATTGAAAAAATAATTTCAAAACAAATCACATTGAAGTCTATACTGTTTTTGTTGGGTCTGTATCCAGAAAAACATAACTTTAATAAGAGTGAAAGAACATTCATAGACCTCGGTTTGCTTAATGCCAAAAAATTTATTGCACTACTGTGGAAAAAGACTCATAGACCAGATGTGACTCAGTGGTTAAGACAGATGTTAACAAACCTTCCACTAGAAAGAAAAACATATATACTGAAATCAAAGGAAAATGTGTTTGAGAATATATGGAGACCTTTCATTGATTATGTAAAGAAATTAAACATAACTTCTGAAGAAGAAGGTGAATGATATGTGTGGACCTTGCAAATTCCAAGCTGGTGAATGTATATTATGTATTCTTATGTAATAGATTACCTAGACTAAACAGAGGAGCATTGTTGTTGACCTGTTTTTGTTAATGGCTGTTGTTGTTTTTATTACACATTTTTTTTGTTATTGTTCTTTTTAATTTTTAAATTACTTTTGTGTTTGTGTCTGACTGTTTGTGCCATGTTTGTAAAAAAGGTTCAATAAAAAATATTGTGGGGATAAAAAAAAAAGATAAAACAGGGTTTCCTCTGGTAACATTTCTGTGTGGTGGGCCGCCACGCTAAGGATGTTTGCCGCCACGCCTGAAATATATTAATTGAAGAAAAATTAAATATGAAAGAAACGCTCCGCAAGTGCACACACAAACACCGCGCGTGACTGTCATCCATGCGTAAGCGCCCCGCCTGCTCGGCGCCCGCGTGACCGTTTTTGCAGGCAGAGCATGTCTCTGTAGTGTTGCTGTCCGAAAGAAGCATGAGCTTATTAAAGTACTTTAAACGCAGAATAAAGTGCAAGAGGTATAAGATAAGATAAGCCTTTATTAGTCCCACAATGGGGAGATTCCAGGATTACAACAGCACAGGGATAGCAACACTCAGAGCAACAATCAAGAAGACAAGAAAAACAAGAGCAGCGAATATACACTACCGTTCAAAAGTTTGCGGACACTTAGAAATTTCCTTATTTTTGAAAGAAAAGCACTGTTTTTTTTCAATGAAGATAACTTTAAACTAATCAGAAATACACTCTAATATCTAATATACATTGCTAATGTGGTAAATGACTATTCTAGCTGCAAATGTCTGGTTTTTGGTGCAATATCTACATAGATGTATAGAGGCCCATTTCCAGCAACTATCACTCCAGTGTTCTAATGGTACAGTGTGTTTGCTCATTGCGTCAGAAGGCTAATGGATGATTAGAAAACCCTTGTGCAATCATGTTAGCACAGCTGAAAACAGTTTAACTGGTTAGAGAAGCTATAAAACTGACCTTCCTTTGAGCAGGTTGAGTATCTGGAAAAAATTATTATTTCAAATACAAATCATTATTTCTAACCTTGTCAATGTCTTGACTATATTTTCTATTCATTTTACAACTCATGGTGGTAAATAAGTGTGACTTTTTATGGAGAGCACAAAATAATTGTCTGGGTGACCCCAAACTTTTGAACGGTAGTGTACATATGTACATATAAATACATAAATGTATAAACACACAGTGCGGAGCATTGTAGCTAGATGGAATAAATATATATACACACAGTGCGGAGCATTGTAGCTAGATGGAATAAACAGCATAACTGTCTGCTTAGTTATCCTACATAGTATGAATATGTACCCATACATATTGTCACCCTCCGTAGCGACTGATATTGTCCTAGTTGTATGCTGGAGGGGACCATTGTGTAAGTCTGTTGCGTCTTTTGCATTCAATACTATTAGGTCATCACGTTTTTTTGCAATCTCTGCGAGCAGCCCTGCTTAGGTTATACAGCCTGGCACCCGTAGGTAGGAAGGACCTGCGAAACCTCTCGGTTGCGCACCTAGGATGATGTAGTCTGCTGCTAAATGAGCTCCTCAGTGCATTCAGTATGTCCTGCATAGGGTGGGACTCGGACTCCAGCAGAGATGACAGTTTAGCCACCATCCTTCTCTCTCCTATCTCCTCCACTGGGTCAAGGCGCTGCCCCAGGACAGAGCTAGCTTTCTTGATCAGTTTGTTCAGTCTCTTCCTATCGGCTGCTGTAATACCACTGCCTCAGCAGACCACTCCAAAAGTGATGGCAGATGCCACCACCGTGTCATAGAATGTCTTCAGCAGCACCCCTTGTACACCAAAAGACCTGAGTCTCCTCAGTAGGAACAGCCTGCGTTGTCCCTTCTTGTAGAGTGCGTGGGTATTGTGTGACCAGTCTAGTTTATTGTTCAGATGAACACCCAGGTACTTGTAGGATATCACCATCTCAATGTCTGTTCCCTGTATGTTTGCTGGTGCTGTGAGGGGTTGTCCTTGCCTGCGGCAGTCCACCACCAGCTCCTTAGTTTTCCTCACGTTGATCTGGAGGCAGTTCCGATGGCACCAGTCCACGAAGTCCTGGATAAGTCCTCTGTATTCAGCTTTATCTCCATTGAAGATGAGGCCGACAATTGCAGAGTTGTCAGAGAACTTCTGTAGATGGCAGTGTGTTGTGTTGTGTGAGAAGTCCACAGTATAAAGGGTGAACAGGAAGGGAGCCAAAACCGTTCCCTGGGGGGCCCCCGTGCTACCGATGATCGTGTCGGACACACAGTCCCGGGTTCTCACAAACTGTGGCCGGTTAGTGAGGTAGTCCAGGATCCATGATGACAGGTGCTGGTCCACCCCTGCGCACAGCAGCTTGTCCTTCAGGATCATCGGTTGGATGGTGTTGAAAGCACTGGAGAAGTCAAAGAACATGATCCTCACCGCATTCCTGGGCTTCTCCAGGTGGGACAGAGAACAGTGAAGGAGGAAGATAACTGCATCCTCCACCCCAATGCCATGCTGGTAGGCGAACTGGAGTGGATCCATCGCTGGTCCCACCAGGGGGCGGAGGTGAGCAAGGAGCAGTCTCTCCAGGGTCTTCATCATGTGGGATGTCAGGGCCACTGGTCTGTAGCTGTTCAGGTCTTTGGGGCTGGAAGTCTTTGGTACAGGTACCACACAAGATGTTTTCCACAACTGTGGTACCCTCCCTAGCTTCAGGCTCAGGTTGAAGATGAACGCCACAATCCCACACAGCTGGTCTGCGCAGGACTTGAGGAGCTTTGCGCTGATGCTGTTTGGTCCCGACGCCTTCCTCGCCTTGATCTTCCTCAGCTCTGTCCTCACCTGGGTCTTAGTGAGGGTCATGTTGGGGAGCTGTGTGTTGGGAGTGGGGGGTTGTTGGTGGAGTGGGGTGTGGGCAGCAGGACTCGATGTCTTTAGAGGCAGCAGTGGTTGTTGTGCAGTCGGGGGGGAGGGCAGTTGGTCAAACCTATTAAAAAACAGGTTCATATTGTTCGCCCACTCCCTGCCCCCCATGGCCTGGGGGGAGGTATTCTGGAGCCCAGAGATGGTTTTAAGGTTTCTCCAGACCCCACTGATGTCGTTCTGTTGCAGCTTGTCCTCCATCTTCTTCCTGAAGCTGTCCTTGCCTTCTCTGATCTTCCTCCTCAGCTCCCTCTGTACGGACTTAAGCATCTCCCTGTTCCCCGACCTGAAGATCCTCTTCTTCTCTCTCAGAAGTGTTTTTATCTCAGGGTTGATCCAGGGTTTGTTGTTCGAGCAACACCGTATGGTCTTGGTGGGTACGGTGTTGTCCACACAGAAGCTGATGTAGTCCGTGATGTTGTGAGTGAGGCCATCGATGTCCTCACCATGTGGATTGCAGAGCTGCTCCCAGGCAGTGGTTTCAAAACAGTCCTTTAGAGCATCCATTGCCTCCTCAGACCATAACTTCACTGTGCGCATGACCGGAGGTTGTCTGTGCACTAGGGGTTTGTACACCGGCAGGAGATGAACCAAGTTGTGATGCGATCTCCCGAGTGGGGGGAGTGGTGATGAGGTGTACGCCTCCTTAGTGTTGGCGTAGAATAAGTCCAGTGTTTTATTGTCTCTAGTGTGGCATGTGGCATACTGGGTGAATGTGGGTAGAATGGGAGACAGTGAAATATGGTTGAAATCGCCTGAGATGAGGAGAAGAGCATCTGGGTGTTCTGTCTGCAGCCTGCCAGTTACTGAGTGGATGACATCACGCGCTGTCCCAGCGTTCGCCGTCGGATTTGCATAAATAACAATGCAGATCACGTGTGAGTATTCCCTCGGGAGATATGTAGGCTGCATGCTAACAGCTAGCAACTCCATGTCTTTGTTGCAGTGTTATTGTTTAACTGTGATATGTCCCGGTCTGCACCAGTTGTTATTGACATACATCATCACTCCTCCGCCCCTTGCCTTCCCACTGTCTGGTGTTCGGTCTGCCCGTATTGCGTGGAAACCCTCCAGTTCAATGTTAGCATCTGTTGCTAGTTCTGTTAGCCACGTCTCCGTGAATAGCATCAGGTTACACTCCCTGTATATGCTGTCATAGGGGGAGATAGCCGCTAGCTCATCTGTTTTTCTGAGTAGCGATCGTACATTCCCCATAATAATGGATGGGAGGGCGGGTCTGTACCTTATATTCCTCGCTCGCCATCTTATTCCAGCATGACATCTACACCGTTTCCGTCTTATTTCTCCCGGTATGTCGAGTTTTTGCATTAGCACTTAACCGGCCCACGATGCTAACAGCTGGTCCCTATTGTACTGCCTCCTACAAGAAACAGTGGCTCCATCCGCTGGCTCAGGAGACATTTGGGCGATCTACGTGTGTGATGGATCAAAGTGTCGCCGAAACAGAAAGATTAGCAAGAGAGCCAGATAGTAAATAGAAATAGGAAGAAATTGATCCGCTGTTGCAAAAAGGCAGCCTACTCGTGTGGCGCCGGAAGTAGTTTGTATATAAGCAGCAGAGGCATTTATGGTGGTTTTAACCTACTGGTAACTGGAACAACAATGAGGAGTCGCTTAGCTAACAGGTGTGGTTAAGTTCCATTGCAGGGAAAGGCAAGAGTGACTGATTAATCGCTGAGGATTTACTTCACCAGCTACTGCAATATTAACTAATAATTTATGTTCATTATTACGTACCTGGCAAGTTAAGATGACTGAAATTCACGGTCAATGACTTTAATCCCTCAGAAGCCTTCAAACAAACTAAACATGCCAAGATTTAGATTTCAAAATAAGGGAGGTTTTTCCTGCTGTCAGGTTGGTGAGGAGATTTCTAAAAAACTATAAATACATAGAAATATTATAACAGAAATAACTGCATTTTTGGTCATTTAAGTTAATTTATTTCTTTAAATATAATTTTAATTATATTTCTTTGAATTCAGAGTTATTGTTCTGTTCTGGCTCTACAAAATTATGGTCAAAAGTTTAAATTGTATGAGGAAAAAAGTAAAAAATTTGCAACATTCTGTTTCACATTTATTAAAAAAACCCCAGTAATTTTATAATAATCTGCCTTTGTCCATTGGACAGGCCTCTTCACTGTCCAGTTTTAAAACTCCTCTTAAAACCCATTTTTATTCTCTGGCGTTTGACCCAGTTTGAGACACCGATTTTATTTGTTCTTATTGTCTCTATTGACATCGACATTGACATAGACATCGAGGTGGTGACATCCTATAAGTACCTGGGTGTTCATCTGAACAATAAACTAGACTGGTCACACAATACTGACACACTCTACAAGAAGGGACAGCGCAGGCTGTTCCTACTGAGGAGACTCAGGTCTTTTGGTGTACAAGGGGCGCTGCTGAAGACATTCTATGACACGGTGGTGGCATCAGCCATCACTTTTGGAGTGGTCTGCTGGGGCAGTGGCATTACCGCAGCCGATAGGAAGAGACTGAACAAACTGATCAAGAAAGCTAGCTCTGTCCTGGGGCAGCGCCTTGACCCAGTGGAGGAGATGGGAGAGAGAAGGACGGTGGCTAAACTGTCATCTCTGCTGGAGTCCGAGTCCGACCCTATGCAGGACATACTGAATGCACTGAGGAGCTCATTTAGCAGCAGATTACATCATCCTAGGTGCACAACCGAGAGGTTTCGCAGGTCCTTCCTACCAACGGCTGTCAGACTGTACAACCTAAGCAGGGCTGCTCGCAGAGATGGCAAAAAGACGTGACAACCTAATAGTTTTGAATGCAAAAGACGCAATAGACTTATACAATGGTCCCCTCCGGCATACAACTAGGAAAATACCAGTCGCTATGGAGGGTGAGAATATGTATGGGTACATAATCCTACCATGTAGGATAACTAAGTAGACGGTTGTGCTGTTTCATCCCATCTAGCAACAATGCTCTGCACTGTGTGTGTTTATATATTTACATATTTATTCCATCTAGCTACAATGCTCCGCGCTGAGTGTGTTTATATATCTACATATTTATTCCATCTAGCTACAATGCTCCGCACTGTGTGTTTATATATCTACATATTATTCCATCTAGCTACAACGCTCCACACTGTGTGTTTATGTATTTACCTATTTATTCCATCTAGCTACAACGCTTCGCGCTGTGTTTATATACTCATATATTTATTCCATCCAGCTACAATGCTCTGCACTGTATCTCTCTCTCTCTCTCTCTCTCTCTCTCTCTCTCTCTCTCTCTCTCTCTCTCTCTCTCTCTCTCTATATATATATATATATATATATATATATATATATATATATATATATATATATACACTCACCGGCCACTTTATTAGGTACACCTGTCCAACTGCTCGTTAACACTTAATTTCTAATCAGCCAATCACATGGCGGAAACTCAGTGCATTTAGGCATGTAGACATGGTCAAGACAATCTCCTGCAGTTCAAACCGAGCATCAGTATGGGGAAGAAAGGTGATTTGAGTGACTTTGAACGTGGCATGGTTGTTGGTGCCAGAAGGGCTGGTCTGAGTATTTCAGAAACTGCTGATCTACTGGGATTTTCACACACAACCATCTCTAGGGTTTACAGAGAATGGTCCGAAAAAGAAAAAATATCCAGTGAGCGGCAGTTCTGTGGGCGGAAATGCCTTGTTGATGCCAGAGGTCAGAGGAGAATGGCCAGACTGGTTCGAGCTGATAGAAAGGCAACAGTGACTCAAATAACCACCCGTTACAACCAAGGTAGGCAGAAGAGCATCTCTGAACGCACAGTACGTCGAACTTTGAGGCAGATGGGCTACAGCAGCAGAAGACCACGCCGGGTGCCACTCCTTTCAGCTAAGAACAGGAAACTGAGGCTACAATTTGCACAAGCTCATCGAAATTGGACAATAGAAGATTGGAAAAACGTTGCCTGGTCTGATGAGTCTCGATTTCTGCTGCGACATTCGGATGGTAGGGTCAGAATTTGGCGTCAACAACATGAAAGCATGGATCCATCCTGCCTTGTATCAATGGTTCAGGCTGGTGGTGGTGGTGTAATGGTGTGGGGAATATTTTCTTGGCACTCTTTGGGCCCCTTGGTACCAATTGAGCATCGTTGCAACGCTACAGCCTACCTGAGTATTGTTGCTGACCATGTCCATCCCTTTATGACCACAATGTACCCAACTTCTGATGGCTACTTTCAGCAGGATAATGCGCCATGTCATAAAGCTGGAATCATCTCAGACTGGTTTCTTGAACATGACAATGAGTTCACTGTACTCAAATGGCCTCCACAGTCACCAGATCTCAATCCAATAGAGCATCTTTGGGATGTGGTGGAACGGGAGATTCGCATCATGGATGTGCAGCCGACAAATCTGCGCCAACTGTGTGATGCCATCATGTCAATATGGACCAAACTCTCTGAGGAATGCTTCCAGCACCTTGTTGAATCTATGCCACGAAGAATTGAGGCAGTTCTGAAGGCAAAAGGGGGTCCAACCCGTTACTAGCATGGTGTACCTAATAAAGTGGCCGGTGAGTGTATATATATATATATATGTATACTTGCTGCTCTTGTTTCTTTTTTTTTCTCTTGCCTTCTGATTGTTGCTCTGAGTGTTGCTATCCCTGTGCTGTTGCAATCCTGGAATTTCCCCATTGTGGGACTAATAAAGGCTTATCTTATCTTATCTTATTTTATGACAATGGTTTTGTTTGTGCTGTTTTGTACTTTAGCTGTATTTTATTGTTTTTATATTTTATTTATCGTTGATGTACAGCACTTTGTGTCAGCTGTCGTTTTTAAAGAGTTTTATAAATAAAGTTGGATTGGATTAAAAAAGATAAATATTAACCATAAAATAATCCACAAATTTATAATAGTCTCAAATGTACAAGAGGAAATTACAAATTTGAGGAAAATGGTTGCAAATTTAGATAAATTTACAGAGAAAAGTAGAAAACTACAAGAATTTTTTTAATAAATTTTGGAGAAAAACCTCAAACCTTCAAGACTGAAGTCATTACTTAAGTTTTTAAGTAGGTGCTCTTTGTACCCTTAACTAGAAATTTTTGGTTGTCTACTTTTAATTATTAATTTCAAAGCACTGCTTTTACATGAGTAGAATTTCTGGCTATTATACCCACCTCTGATCATATAATGAGATGAGATGAGATGAGATTCAACTGTATTGTCATTACACATGTATGAATACAAGGTAACGTAACATGACTTGGCATTTGGGCACGCTCTGCAGAGCGCATCCAAGGCCGGGGCAACTGCTAGGCGCCAGTCATAAAGAAGAATGGGGGGAAAAAAAGAAAAAGAAAATGGATATGACACAGTAGGCGAGAGTCAAGTATGAATGAGTAAATTCCTATTATGAATGTTTTTTTCCCATCCCTTTCCTACTCTTTGTCAATGGAAAAAAGAAACACTAGAATAAAAACAAAAATCAAAACAAAAAACAAAACACATTTTGGTTATTTATGTAAACCATGAAAAAAAAATCCTGCAGGACAAAACATGAAACTTGGTATTTTCTAGTCTGTTTCTGTACCACCATAGACGGAGAGAGAACCTGAATTAGACAGGGCTCTGATAGGGAAAGATGAGACAGAAGAGAGGAGCCAAAGAAAGTGTTCAGGCAGAGGGTCCAGGAGAGGTGAGAGCAGAGGGAGGAGAGAAGGATGACACCAGTAAAAACTCCAAACACAGGACATCTGGGTGGGACCCCAACTAGCCCAATATTCCACCATTCAAGCCTTGGTAGTACAGTACTTCAAAAGGTAAGTTCCATTATGCAATATTACTGTGCAAAATTAAAAAAAAATAAAAAGAGTGTAAAATTAACATTCCGCTAACAATCGTGTCATGTGCCCCCCCCCCCCCCCATGAAAAATATGTTGCCACCGCGCCAAGATCTTTAAACCAGAGGAAACACTGTAAAACCCAGACATCCCGTAGTGCAAATAAAGATAAACCCAGCAATCCTATATACAGAAAAGTAGAGCAGTAATACTTGTAGTTGCAAGTTCAGTGCAGTAGTGTGTTTGTTTATTAGGATCCCTATTAGCCGCAGCTAATAGCTGCCGCTACTCTTCCTAGTATCCGAAATTCAGGTCATAACCAGTACATATGGTATAACATACAGTATACAGTATAACATAAAGCAACAGTTGTCCCAATAAACATTCAAGATGCAACTGTTACCTGAAAGTAACAGAATAGAAAATAAAAAGAGCGGGCGTGTGCAAGACAGACATCTGGGGAGCAAAACAGACATGTATGCATATGATGCAGTGTAGTACCCTTTACAGGTATATAAATAACATGGTAATGGTACCATATTATATAATATCATAACATAGTCCTTAAGACTGGATATGAATCATAATAGGTGATATACTACTGCTGATAATTAGCCATTATAATCAGCAACAATTTTAGTTATTATTCCAATAAACATAATCACCATTATTTTATCTGACTGTAGTTTAAAAGATATTGCTTTAATAATGATTTAAAATGAGTTATGGTGTTTATTTGTGTGATATGTCTGGGGAGCAGATTCCATTCATACATTCCTCTGTAAATGACTGTTTGGTGGCGTTGGTTCTTACTACAGGTAGGGTGAAGTTATTTGCCTCAGCGTGTCTAGTATCATAATCGTGTCTGTGGGCACTAAAAGACAAATTCCTATATAGCATGGATGGCATCTTTGTGACAGAGATATTCCTAATAAATGCTAACAGTGAATATAACAATCTATCCTTTACTAGTAACCAATTTAGAGTTTTGTGCATTATTCAGATGTTAGTTCTATAATTACATCGGAGTACTATTCGTGCTGCTCGATTCTGTGTCAATTGTAGTTTCTTAATTGACTGTACTGTAGCACTTGACTAAACTACTGGGCAATAATCAAGGTTGGATAATATTAAAGCCTTAGTTATTTGTTCTGTTTCCTTTGGTCTCAGAAAAGATACACTTCTTTTAATAGCTGATATTGCACTTCCCATTTTGGTAATTATTTTGTCTAACTGTTTGGATCAGCATAGTTTATTGTTGATGATGATGCCCAGCAGCATGGTTTCATGCACTTGGTTGATAAACTCATCATTAATTTTCAGGTGCACTCTTGGATTTTTACTGATGGAGTGATTTGAACCAATTACCATGCTGCTTGTTTTTGTTACATTCAAAGAGAGTTGATTTTGTTTCACCCACTGGACTACAGATTGCAGTTCTTCTGTCAACACAGAATGCAGTTCATCTATTGCAGGTGCAGGTGTATATATTGTAGAATCATCTGCATACTGTACATCACCATTTTGGACTTATCTAAAATGAATGGTAAATCATGAGTGAAGATACTAAACAGTAACTGCCCAAAGCAGCTCCCTTGTGGCACTTCATATGATACAGCTCCGACATCAGAGTAACAACCATTGAAGAAAACAGACTGTGTCCTACCACTTAAATAGCTCTCAATACATAACGATACAGACTGATGGAAACCATAGCATTCATGTTTTTCCAATAATAGTTAATGATTGACAATATCAATTGCAGATGAGAAGTTTAACATAACAGCACCCACTACTCTCTTCTTCTCAATATCCCCCAACCAGTCATCAGTCATCTGAGTCAGTGCTGTAGCTGTGGAGTGCCCTTTCCTGTATGCATGCTGGTAATCTGTTAATAAGTTATTGTTACATAGGTAACAGTGAATCTGGTTATAGACAATTGTTTCTATTATTTTACATAGTAAGGGCAGCAGACTTATGGGCCAGCTGTTTGAACCAGACAAAGGTAACTTTTTGCTCTTAGGTAATGTATTATTTTGCCAATCTTCCATTGTTGTGGAAATACACAGCAGGTGAGACTGAAGTTCATGATGTGACAGATGGCGGGAGCAACTGAATCTGCAACCATTTTTAGCAGTTTACCGTCTAGCTCATCAATGCCAGGTGGCTTAATTTTGTAAGTCCTTACCATTTTTTCTATAGTGCTTATGTTTATATTGTCAAAATTAAATTTGCAGGATTTATTTTTCATGATTCTATTATTTATCACTAAATATGACATATCGTTGTTTATATTTGGCATGGTTTTTTGTTAATTTTTCAATTTTGTCTCCGAAATATTTATTAAAATAATTGGCCATCTGTTGGTTTGGTAAGGAAGATACCTTCCACCTCTAAAAATGATGGGTGGGTTTGGTCTTTCTACCTAATAGGTCATTAACTATGTAGGTGCAGACAGTGACAGGTCGGACTGCACTTGATCAATATTGCAATAACAGACAGTAGTAGGTATGGCATTTGTGCAAATGGTTGCAGTAAGGTGCAGAGACATAAAGCAGCAGATGCATTACTGTTAGTGTGCTAGTTTTTCTCTGCCAACAGCTGAGGTAGTTATTGTGTGAGTGAGTGTGTTGTGGTCCAGGGGTAGGGGGTGGGGAGCAAGTGGACAAAGTTCAGGGTCCTGATGGCCTGGTGAACAAAGCTGTTTAGCAGTGTTGTGGAGTGGGCCCAGAGGCTCAGGTACCTTTTCCCTAAGGGCAGGGGCTGAAGAGGGAGTATGAGGGGTGGGAGGTGTTGCCTGCAATGTTGATGGCTCTGTGGGTGAGGTAGATGTCTGAGAGGGGGGCAGAGGGGCACCTATGATCTTGCTGGCAGCGTTCATTGTGCATTGTAGTGTCTTCCGGCAGGAGTTGTGCAGCTTCCATACCACACCATGATGCAGCTGGTGAGGATGCTTTCATTGGTTCCCCGGTAGAATGTGCACATGATGGCCGATGGGACTCATGCTCTCCTCAGTTTGCGGAGGAAATAGAGGTGAATTTGAGCCTTCTTGGCCAGTGATATAGTGTTGTTGGACCAGGAGAGGTCCTCAGAGATGTGCACCCCCAAGAACTTGGTGCTGCTCACCCTCTCCACAGCTGCTCCATCGATGATCAGAGGAGGATGCTGTGTGTGTCCCCTCCTGAAGTCGACCACAATCTCCTTGGGTTTTCCCATGTTCAGGAAGAGATTATTGTCTTGACACGACTGGACCAGTTAGCTCACCTCATTTCTGTAGTTGGCCTCCTCATTGTTGATGATGAGGCCCCCCACCGTCATGTCATCCACAAACTTGATGACATGGTTGGTGTTGTAGGCTGGTATACAGTCATGGCTCAACAGAGTGAAGAGCAGTGAGCTGAGCACGAACCCTTGTGGGGCCCCTGTGCTCAGTGTGATGGTCTTGGAGGTGTTCCTGCCAACCTGCATGTTCTGTGGCCTCTCTGTGAGAAAGTCTAGCACCCAGTTACAGAGAGAGGTTTTTAGTCCCAAGTGTCTTGAGTTTTTGTATTCGGTGCTGGGGGATGATTGTGTTAAATGCTGAATTGAAGTCCAAGAACAGCATTCGCACATAAGAGTTCTTTGAGTCCAGGTGGGTGAGGGCTGGATGGAGAGCAGCAGAGATGGTGTCTTCTGTGAATCTGTTTCACCTGTATGCAAACTGAGATGGGTTGTGGGAGGGAAGATAAACTTGATGTTCTGCATGACCAGCCGCTCGAAGCACTTCATTATGATGGAGGTTAGTGCTGTGGGCTGGTAATCTTTGTAGCTGAATGGGATGGGCTTCTTTGGGACTGGTATTATGGTGGCAGTTTTGAAATGTGGGGACAACAGTTTGACTCAGGGAGATGTTGAAGATGTCGGCCAGGACATTCTTGAGCTCCTCTGCACAGTCCTTCAGGATGCGACCTGGTATGTTGTCTGGTCCAGCTGCCTTGCGTGGGTTGATCCTGGAGAGGGTCCTCTTCACGCTAGCTGGGTCCAGACTTACAGCCTGCTTGTCTGGGGGAGAAGTGGTCTTCTGTGCTGATGTGCCGTTTTGTGTTTCAAAGCAGCCAAAGAAGTCATTTAAGTTGTTAAGCAGTGTGATGTCACTCGCACAGGTTTGAGGTAGAGGTTTGTAGTTGGTGACGGTCTGTATGCCACACCAGAGAGGACATGCATCTCTGGTGTTGCTGAAGTGTTCGGATATTTTCTAGCTGTACTGGCATTTTGCCTGCTTGATGCCACAGGACAGGTTGGCCCTAGCTGTTGTTAGTCGTGCAGTGTCGCCGGCCCTGAAGGATGCGTCCTGAGCCCTCAGGAGCCTGTGGACCTCTGCTGTCATCCATGGCTTTTGGTTAGCACAAACAGTGATGCCTTTGCAGTGAGTGGCATCATCGGTGGATTTAGCTATGTATGCTACAACAACCTCAGTGTACTTATTGGAAAAATTCTTTTCAACCTTCAGTCAAAGAATCAGGCAGGATCAAAGTTTCAGCAAATTTAATAACACTGGCCAGTGGAGAACAATACAATAACAGTCTCAGAGCCTATTCACGCATCATTCTGATTCAAACACACCGCTCAATCCTTTAAACTCTCCGTTATCCGAGAGGTGGAGGAGAAAATGTCCATGATGATTGGTTCAGTACAACTGGTCAAAGCTTGGTGTACAGATTATCTCTTTCTCAGCAATAGTCAGACTTTCTCAGCATCAGTCACACGATACAATACATGTGTACTAAAACAAGGCGATAACACGTACAGCTGCATCAGCATCTTTAGCCCTTTCACACAGACTCTGAGACAAAGCAGATTACAAATATGAAATTTTTCTAGCATTTTCCCCCCTTTGATGCCATGCAAGGCATCGTAAAGAACAATTTATGGCATCTAAAACCCCATCTGGCAGCTATGCTAAGCTCCAGTGCATTTGTGTGCAACAGATCCTAACTAGCTAGTGACAGAGGAAGTCCGCCATCGACCCTGCTTTCCCAGGTGCCGGCTAACATTTAGTCCTTTAGGAGGAAAAATAGAACAGTAAAACTTATTAATTAATGATAAAAATAATTAATGATAAAAACGTTGAAATCAAAATGATAATGAAGTGAGAGTATGATAGTAAGGATACAATAAGGATATATGGGTTATTGCAGCTTGTATAAAAACATAACATAAAAGTTGAAAACAAACAAAACTAATGAGATATAAAAACAATGATAAAAGTAATATAAAACAATAAAAAGTAAAAAATAATGCTTCAAACATCAAATGTATTTACAGGTAGTACATTTCAACTTCACATCATGATCATGCAACTCCTTTCGGTTTTCTGCATGTCAATCATACTTTTACTCTGTACTTGGGTCATGGAGAGACACCTTGAGCTCACACTGTTTGTTCATCATCCCCATCATCCCCGGCAACTGCTCGATGGTACATCACTAAATTAACATGCACAAGTCTCATCATCATATTACGGATGCAGGGAATGACACAAGAAAATACCAGAAATATTACCACAAAAATCACTAACAGGTTCATGATGAGGCTTCTCCATGAAGAGGATAACCAGCTTAACCAGGTATGTTCATCAGTGACATTGTTCTGGGCTAGGGCAGCCTGCAAAGCAGTCAAGTTCTGTATTGCTGAGGCAATCACGTGACCATCTGCATCATTTTCAGGGATAAAAGTACAACAATAATCCCCCACAATTGCACACACACACACACACCCTTGGGCGGCAGTTATTTGATCAAGAACCATTGTATTTTGGGTCAACATAAGTCTAAGAGCTGTTCACTTCTCATTTATACCAGAAAAGGCAGACAAAGAAAAATTCACAAATGATTGTAATCTGTAACTAGTTGTTTCAATCCATAAGGTGTTCTTAGCCACTCCCACCCAAGGAAACAAGGAATAGAGTACCTTCTGCCCAGTAGTTTCTAACTTGAATTCTTTCGGCACATCCATGCCCCATATGGAGTCATGTGGTGAAAAAGAGACATTTTTCTTCACCATGCCCGCCTGTCCTGCTGACAGTATGATGGTATGGTCAGTAACCACCACGGGGGCACACACCCCTCCCCAGTTCATGGGCAGGTGCGAGTAGGCATGATGGCCACACAGTTACCAACCCCCTGTCACTATATACGTGCCATACTTGTGAGAATCACAAATTGCGGCGCAACAGAGCTCCTGCAGGGTGACATCACCTTCCAGACTTCTAGACTGACAATACGGATCTTCAGGACAGTGTTTGCCCACTACGCCGGTCCGGCAGGTAGCAGTACAGGGTCGAGATGTACTATGTACAGAGTGGAGGTGTTGTCAAAGATCGCCCCCTTTTGGATCCACTGATAAATTTCGGCTTGTGGTGCCGTTTTCTGGGCATCAGTGAGCATGTCATGTGATAGCTGTTCTGTCAGTGTTAAAAGAAGAGGTGCTGTGGTGTAATTTCCTGTGTGACCTTGTGCAGCTGCTTTTGTGGTGTTGTCTGCAAAGTGGTTGCCCTTAGAGATTCGATCTTTTCCATTGGTGTGTGTGGCACATTTGCATATGGCCAATATAGAGGGAAGTTTTACACTGTCTCAACAGTTTTAAGATGAGATCCTTGTGTTGGATTGGCTTTCCTGTTTATGTGATCATGCCTCTTTTTTTCCACTGTTGTGCAAAATGATGGTTGGCAGAAAAAGCATATTGGCTATCAGTATACACTGTGAGTGCTTTTCCCTGGCCTAATTTACAAGCCTCAGTTAGAGCAGCTAATTCAGCTGCCAATAATGTGATGGGAGTTTTTGTGCCCGTAAAATGGTGTCATGGGTGACCACTGCAAAACCGGACAAGTTTGAACCAGTGCAGTCACGTTTGGAGGAGCTGTCAACAAACAATGTGAGATCAGAGTCCTCCAAAGGTGTGTCCTGCAAATCAGGGCGTGGCAATGTTTCACTCCCGATTTCTGCCAAATAGTCATGAGGTTCGCCTTGTGTTGAAATTGGCAAAAAACTTGCTGGATTTGTTACCGTGCAACGTTCAATGGTTAAATGAGGCTGTGATAATAACACTGTCATGCATGCAAGGTGTCTTGATGGTGAGAGGACTGATATTTTACTTTGTGACAAAATAACTGATACTGCATATATGACCTTTAGGGTCAAGGGATGAAAAAGAACGAGCCCAGCTAAGGCCTGCACCGCCATAGAGGCAGCTATGACAGCCTGCACACATGGCGGCATTGCCCTGGCCACTGGGTCAAGCCGTGTGGAATAATATGCTACCGGACGCATTTTTGTGCCATTTGGCGGAAGGAGGACTGACATCATGTGCCCCTCTCTACAGTCAATCATTTGCACAAATGTTTTTTTTGTAATTGGGGAGTGCCAGGACATCGGTGCTGACCAAAAGCTTTTTTATTTTAACAAATGCCTCTTCTGCCTCAGGTGTCCACTCAGTTTTGTCCACCTGAGCCATGGGTGTTTTGTGAATGAGATTAGATACGGGTTGTATTTCAAATGAATAACTTGCAATCCAAGAGCGACAATAATTTAAAGTACCCAGTAATGACATCATGTCTGTTTTTGTGATGGGTTTTGGTGCTGAAAAAATAGCTTGTTTTCGAGCTGGATCAATATGTCCGCCTGCTGCTGACAACATGTGCCCTAAATACTTGACCTCTTTTTTCCACAACTGTAATTTTTCCTTGTTTACTTTGTGACCTTGTTCTGCTAAAAATCACAGTAAGGCAGTGGTGTCTTGTTTGCACGTTTCTTCATCAGATGATGCCAGCAAGATGTTGTCTACGTAAAGGAGCAACTGGCTCCCATTAGGAGGAATAAACTGTGCCAAATTTGCTAACATTGCCTGTGAAAAAATAGTTGGTGATTCACAGTAACCTTGTGGTAACCTGGTGAATGTGTACCTCTTGTTTTCAAATGTGAATGCAAACCAAAACTGATGATCTGGATGTATTGGGATGCAGAATAAGGCATTGCTGATGTCTTTCACTGTGAAAAATTGCATGTGCGGTTGTACAGTGCATCTGGAAAGTCTTCACAGTGCTTAACTTTTTCCACATTTTGTTATGTTACAGCCTTATTCCAAAAGGGATTAAATTCATTTTTCCCCTCAAAATTCTACACACAATATCCCATAATGACAATGTGAAAAAAAGGTTTTTTTTAGATTTTTGCAAATTTATTAAAAATTTTAAAAAAAATAACAAATCACATATACATAAGTATTCACAGCCTTTGCCATGAAGCTCAAAATTGAGCTCAGGTGCATCCTGTTTCCACTGATCATGTGTGAGATGTTTCTACAGCTTAATTGGAGTCCACCTGTGGTAAATTCAGTTGATTGGACATGATTTGGAAAGGCACACACCTGTCTATATAACGTTCCACAGTTGACAGTGTATGTCAGAGCACAAACCAAGCATGAAGTCAAAGGAATTGTCTGTAGACCTCCGAGACAGGATTGTCTGAAGGCACAAATCTGGGGAAGGATACAGAAAAATATCTACTGCTTTGAAGGTACCATTGAACACAGTGGCCTCCATCATCTGTAAGCGGAAGAAGTTCGGAACCACCAGGACTCTCCCTGAAGCTGGCCGGCTGTCTAAACTGAGCGATTGGGGGAGAAGGGCCTTAGTCAGGGAGGTGACCAAAAACCCAATGGTCTGTCAGAGCTCCAGCCTTCCTCTGTGCAGAGAGGAGAACCGTCCAGAAGGACAACCATTTCTGCAGCAATCCACCAATCAGGCCTGTATGGTAGAATGGCCAGACAGAAGCCACTCCTTGGTTAAAGGCACATGGCAGCCCACTTGGAGTTTGCTAAAAGGCACTTGAAGGACTCCCAGACCATGAGAAACAAAATTCTCTGGTCTGATGAGACAAAGATTGAACTCTTTGGCATGAATGCCAGGTGTCATGGCCATGCCAATGGTGGTGGCAGCATCACGCTGTGGGGATGTTTTTCAGTGGCATGAACTGGGAGACTAGTCAGGATAGAGGGAAAGATGAATGCAGCAATGTTCAGAGACATCCTGGATGAAAACCTGTTCTACAGTGCTCTTGACCTCAGACCGGAGCAACGGTTCATCTTTCAGCAGGACAAAGACCCTAAGCACACAGCCAAGATATCAAAGGAGTGGCTTCAGGACAACTCTGTGAATGTCCTTGAGTGGCCCAGCCAGAGCCCAGACTTGAATCCCATTGAATATCTTTGGAGAGATCTGAAAATGGCTGTGCACCGACGCTTCCCATCCAACCTCATGGAGCTTGAGAGGTGCTGCAAAGCGGAATGGACCAAACTGCCCAAAGATAGGTGTGCCAAGCTTGTGGCATCATATTCAAAGAGACTTGAGGCTGTAATTGCTGCCAAAGGTGCATCAACAAAGCATTGAGCAAAGGCTGTGAATACTTATGTACATGTGATTTCTTAGTTTTTTATTTTTAATAAATTTGCAAAAATCTAAAAAAAAAAAAAACTTTTTTCACATTGTCATTATGGGGGTATTGTGTGTAGAGTTTTGAGGGAAAAAATGAATTTATCCCTTTTGGAATAAGGCTGTAACATAAGAAAATGTCAAAAAAAAAAGTGAAGTGCTGTGAATACTTTCTGGATACACTGTAGGTCATTTAACAAAAGCCTGTTTTCCACTAGTCCAGCACACCTCGGTACGGCTCGATTCACTTCAGTACGGCTCGGAATGCTTCTGTCTCCATTAGCACGGTGTTGTGCTTGTGCTGTGATGGTTTGTGTTAGGAGGTTTTAGAAGCGGGGCAGCAGCAGATTCTCAGCGAGGCGGGGCCACACTCCCGTGATGTTATGCACCGGACTGAGTCCTTATTTACACAAGACAAAAAATGGAGGATCCAAGGATTATTGCCTTGCTCGCTCTGTGGTTTTATCTCACAATTAATTTTATCTCATAATTAAGCTGCAACAACACAAGTCACTTTTGTTTTGAATTAACTGCCAAATGACCTAGAAATAATGAGCTGAAACTTGTTTTTATTCGTATTAAATAATGAGACGGTGGGACACTGTCCAACACCACATCCTAGGGCATTTTGGATGTACTGAATTAAAAAAATTCATGTTTTTCACCTTCAGGTCAACGTTTGGAACAACAGTATTATTATTTTCCATTTAGATGATGCTACACTCCTTCTAAAGTATTGTAAATCTCTGAATTTGGAATGCCGATAGAACATTCAATTTACATATACTTGTACCTTTGACTTGGTGCTAATTTTTTATGATATTTCAATAAATTCAATTCAATTCAATTCAATTCAACTTTATTTATATAGCGCCATTTCACAACAACAGTCATCTCATAGCACTATCAACTGTAGGGAGGACCCCCACAGTTGCAGAAAGACCCCAGCAATCAGGCGATCCCCTGTGAGCAAGCACTTGGCGACGGTGGAGAGGAAAAACTCCCTTTTAACAGGAAGAAACCTCCAGCAGAACCAGGCTCAGGGAGGGGCAGTCATCTGCTGCGACTGGCTGGGGGGTGAGGGGATAGAGAAGAAGAAAAGAACAGACATGTAGAGAGCAAACAGCACGATGGGGACTCAATCTATGGGAGAGAACAAACAAATGTTAATGACCAGCAAAAAAAAAATATTTCATAGAGAGTGAGGAAAGGAGTGAGGCCCAGTGCATTACTGGAGGTCCCCCGGCTGACTAAACCTATTAGCAGCATAACTAAGGGAGGGTTCAGAAAACACATGATCCCTCCCTAATTGTAGGCTATATCAAAAAGGTAGGTTTTAGCCCTATTCTTAAAAACAGAGATCGAGTCTGACTCCCGAATCCAGATTGGCAGCTGATTCCACAGGAGAGGAGCTTGATAACTAAAGGCTCTGCCTCCCATTGTACTTTTGGAGATTCTAGGTATTACAAGTAAACCTGCATTTTGGGAGCGTAGTGCTCTGTTAGGATGATACGGTAGTATCAGATCTTTTAAATAAAAAGGAGCCTGATTGTTTAGAGCTTTGTAAGTAAGAAGAAGGATTTTAAACTTAATTCTAAACTCTATGGGAAGCCAATGAAGGGAGGCCAGAACCGGAGAGATATGATCTCTCTTTCTAGTACCTGTTAAAACTCTTGCTGCAGCATTTTGGATCAGCTGAAGACTTTTTAAAGATGTTTTAGGACAACCTGATAATAAAGAATTACAATAATCTAATCTCGAGCTAACAAAAGCGTGGATCAGCTTCTCAGCATCACTCTGAGACAAGATGCTCCTAATCTTGGCAATATTACGCAAATGATAGAAGGCAGTCTTAGAAACAAATTTAATATGTGAATTGAAGGACAAATCCTGATCAAAAATAACTCCAAGGTTCCTCACAGAGCTATTAAGAGAAAGAGTAACTGCATCCAAACTGAAAGTTTGATTTGGAAAGGAATTTCTAAGGTTTTTTGGACCAACAAGAATGACTTCAGTCTTATCTGAATTTAATGGCAGGAAATTACAAGTCATCCAAACTTTGATTTCCTTAAGACAGGCTTCTAACTTGGCTAATTGATTAGTATCATCTGGCTTCATTGACAGGTATAATTGTGTGTCATCTGCATAACAGTGAAAATGTATACAGTGCTTTCTAATAATGTTGCCTAACGGAAGCATATATAAACTAAAAAGAGTAGGGCCAAGCACAGATCCCTGTGGAACTCCATGACTAAGCTTTGAGCTGAGAGAAAACTCATCATTTACATGAACAAACTGGAACCTATCAGATAAATAAGATCTAAACCACTGCAACGAAGTTCCATTAAGTCCAACATAGTGTTCTAATCTATCAAGTAGAATATTATGATCAATAGTATCAAAAGCTGCACTAAGATCTAAAAGGACAAGTACAGAAACTAGTCCATTATCAGATGCAATGAGGAGGTCGTTAGTGACCTTCGCTAAGGCTGTTTCAGTGCTATGATGGATTCTAAACCCAGATTGAAACTCCTCAAATAAACCATTTCCCTGCAGGTGGTCAAATAATTGCATAGCAACAACTCTTTCTAAGATTTTTGAAATGAAAGGGAGATTAGAGATTGGTCTATAGTTAGCTAAAGCTCCTGGATCTAGCGTTGGCTTTTTGAGTAAGGGTTTAATTACAGCCGTTTTAAAAGCCTGCGGTACATGGCCTAAAGTTAATGAAGAATTGATTATATGAAGAATAAAGCTACCAATAAGTGGGAAGACTTCTTTAAATAACCTGGTAGGAATAGGGTCTAAAAGACAAGTTGAAGGTTTGGATGAGGAAACTATTTTGTCTAACTCACAAAGGTCGATTGGAGTAAACTCATCAAGACAGACATCAATAGAAGGAGTTGTAGTAGTTACAGTATTTAAGTTAACTGTGGGAAGAATCTGATTGATTTTATCTCTGATGGATGAAATTTTATTATTGAAAAAGTTCATAAAGTCCTGACTAGTAAGCTCTAAGGGGATGCTAGGATTGACAGAGTCCTGACTCTTTGTCAACCTGGCTACAGTACTGAAAAGAAACCTGGGATTATTCTTGTTCTCTTCTATTAATGCAGAGTAATAACTCGTTCTAGCTTTTCTAAGAGATTTTTTATAAATTAAAAGATGATTTCTCCAAGCTAAATAGATTTCATCTAAATTAGTAGAGCGCCATTTTCTTTCTAATTGACGAGTCTTCTGTTTTAAGCTACGAGTTTCTGTGTTGAACCAAGGAGTTAAAAATCTCTGATTAGACTTTTTCTTTTTTAAGGGGGCCACCAAGTCTAGAGCCTGATGCAGAGAAGCTGAAACACTATCCACCATGTTATCAATTACAGAAGGAGCAAGCTGTCTATAGCTTATTTCCGTTGTGTTGACACATGGCATAGAGGAAACAATCTGCATAAATTTGGAAACAGCATCATCTGAGAGGCATCTACTGTGATAATATTTTTCTTTAGGAGCCAAATAGTCAGAAATAGTAAAATCAAAGGTTAACAGACAATGGTCTGACAGTACAGGGTTATGAGGAAACACTACCAGATTTTCTATTTCTATGCCATATGTCAGAACAAGGTCCAATGTATGGTGGAGGTAATGAGTAGAATTTCCTACTTTCTGAGAAAACCCAATCGAGTCTAATATTGAATTAAAAGCCACATTAAGGCAGTCACTATCTACATCCACATGTATATTAAAGTCCCCTACTATAATTATTCTATCAGATTTCAGCACTAAATCAGCTAAGAAATCAGGAAATTCGGATAAAAATTCTGAATAGGTTGATGGGGAACGATAAACTATGGCAAATAAAATTGGGTTTAACCTGGAATTGCTAAAGTGTCCAATGCTGAGGACTAGGCCCTCAAAGGAATTATAACATGTTTTTTGCTTTACATTAACTAGTAATTTGGAATGGTAAATTGATGCTACTCCTCCTCCACGACCAGAACTTCTGGGATTTTGACAGTTTAAATAACCAGAGGGAGTTGATTCATTTAAACCAACATAATCCTCTTGTCCTAACCAAGTCTCTGTAAGGGAAATTAAATCAATCTGATGATCAATTAACAGATCATGGACTAACAGAGACTTGGGAGTTAGAGACCTAATATTTAATAAACCACATTTAATTTTTAAATTATGAGGAGGAACAGAGGCCAAATCATTCAATTTAGAGGCTTTATGTTTAATTTGAGTTTTACCAATATTTTGCTTTATCACTTTGGGATGCTTATACATTATATTTTTATTTACTTTGGAGGGAGCAGACAACGATTCTCTGATGGGGAAGACAGGGGCTAAGCTGAGGGGTGGCGGATGAAGAGGAGCTGCAGAGAGGCGTGTAAGACTGCGACTCTGCTTCCTGGTCCCAACTCTGAGTAGTCAGGGTTTTGGAAATTTGGATAAAAAAGATGCCAGATTGTTAGATAAATGAGAAGCACCATCCAAAGTGGGATGAATGCTGTCTCGTCTCATAAGACCAGGTTTTCCCCAAAAAGAGCTCCAATTGTCAATGTAGCCCACGTCATTTTTAGGACACCACACAGACAGCCAGCGGTTCAAGGATGACGAGCGACTAAACATGTCATCACTGGTCAGATTGGGGAGGGGCCCAGAGAATACTACAGTGGCTGACATCGTTTTTGCAAAGTCACACACCGATTCTACATTAAGTTTCGTGACTTCCGACTGCCGGAGACGGATGTCATTAATGCCGGCGTGAATAACAATTGTGGAATATTTACAGTTACTTTTAGCCAGCATTTTCAAATTTGACTCGATGTCGCCTGCTCTGGCCCCAGGAATGCATTTGACTATGACCGCTGGAGTCTCTAGGTTCACGTTTCTGACTACAGAGTCGCCAATGATCATAGCACATAAAAAGAACAGAAAGCTTACAAAAAGATTTCTTTTTTGGTCTAGTTAAAAATTACATTACCTTTACAATGGTTGACCCTCAGCATCATTTTGATCAGACTAGGCAATGGAATTTCTATGTAATTATACTGTTTTATAATTCATTGTTATAACAGACAAACCACACTTTCCAAAACAATTCCATTTTATTATATACAAAATATTAAAATAAAAAAAAACTTTGCAACACAACATGAAGGTTAATCGACATTTTATACACGCCGACCACTGAATGCTGAGACTCGGTAGAATGAAGGCGTCTCTGCCAGCTCTGGGTCAGGAAAGCTCGGTTGAATAATCCGTGCGGGCTGTCGTGGCGGACGCGTGGGATGATTCTACCAGGAAAATGCACACAATAAAATACAGCACGAAAGTGCAATATATACAGAAAAGACAATAGTTTTTAACAAGAATACATAAGCTTATTTCAGCATATTGTTCACATGAATAATTACAATAAAAGCTTTAGTCCGCAGTGTGCTGCAATAAAGCAGCGATCCATCCACAAATGAACAGCTTTTTTATTGCATAAATAAACTGAGCGTCTTACCGAATATATTTGCGAAAAAACGCACAATAAAAAAAAAATTAAAACTCACCGTTAAAGGACTCCGATGTCGAGACCTCCTGGTATATTTTTTCATTCCGGGCGGCTCCGTCTAACTCGCGCTGAATACGTTCGTCTGACAATGCAGTGAGCAGACACTGCACCTCCTTATTGGTCCATGGAACACCCTTATTACGCGAAGCCATTTTTGATAGAGAATAAATGAAAATAGCACAGCAATACACTGAAAAGGAACCGCCAACAGTGGTTGCGTGCTGAGTAAAGGCGGTCGTGAAGATTCTTTTTTTTTTTTTTTTCAAAAACTTGATTGAGATGGTCCGTGAAGATTTGGTAGATGATGAGGAGGAGAGGGGCGGTTACAACCTGACCAATCAGCGCCGGTTACGACCTGACCAATCAGCGGCGACCAGTCTGTTAACGTCACAACACGGCACAGCTCAGCACTGCTGTACCCTGCCCTGGAGCGGGGCTGAGAATCGCGGCTGTTAAACCGTGTTGGGGCTTGTGGAAAAGCGTACAAAGCGTGCTGAGCAGTCCCATGTCGCGCTAAAGCGTGCTAGTGGAAAAGGCCCTATAGTGTGTGGGTCATGGACAGAAATGGCTCTCGGGATGACTGCTTTGTTTCCCTCTTGAAGGTCCTGAACCATCCTCCAGCCGGAAGATGGAGGGACCTTCTTTACATGAAACTAAGTTGTGTTACATGGAGAATTTAGGCATGGTCCAATGACACCTGCTGCTTTTAGTTCCTCTATCACTGGTTTAATGCCCTCCTGGGCCTCAGGACGTAGATGATACTGTCTTTTGTATGGTCTATAATGTGATTTCACATTTATTTTGACCAACTCTGCATTTTTTATTAACCCTACGTCTGCCTTTCCTGTTGACCACAGTGAATTTGGAGTTTGTGAGAGTGCATGTTCCTGTTCTTGTGTTAGTGTGAAAAGTGAGCACATGGGTGAGCTGGGAACATCAATGTGGACCTCTTTTTGCACTGTGGTCACCCAGTTCAAAGGCAGTGAGTAGGTATCAAGTTTTGAGGAATATTGAACCTTTGGGCTGGAAGTTTGCCTCCAAGACTGACCATATTCCTTTGCTGTGGTCACAAACTGGCCTACATCCTTCCAGTCCATGTGTTTGGGCTCAGCCAATGAGACATGGGGAGCATCCCAGTGTATAAAATGCCTGCTGTCCTCATCAGACAACACAACAGATGCCCCCACATATCCCCTTGGTGACCAATACAGATTTTTAATGACCAGTCTGGAGGATGGATTTGCAAGCAATGTTTTTTCATAATTTGGGTCTGGGCCACTCAAATGTCTGTTGTACATGCTGCAATGGTATTTATCTGTGGCCCGATGTGTAATAGGGGTTTTGGACTCGAAATATTGTATAGCTTTTCTGTGCAGGTCTGACGTCACTAAGTGTGGTCAGACCGAAACCAAACGCAGCGAGTAGCAGTACCTGGGCACATTGAAATCCTGCAATACATTTATTGCGTTCACATGTGGGAAATGTGATGCTCTCATGCCATTATCCATTGAGATTATGGCAATATTGAGGGCTGTGAGCAAATCCATTCCCAGAAGGTTGATGGGGCATACTTGTAATAATCTTCTTCTTCTTTTAGATGTGATTGGCGGTTGGCAGCCAACTTCAGTGTTTCCTCTGGTAACATTTCTCAGTGGTGGCCTGCCATGCCAGAAATTTTACTACCACCCCAAGGCCATATGAATTTATTAAGAAAAATATATGAAGCACTGACTTTCTGCAAGCGCGCACATGAACAACGCGCGTGGCCGTCATCCACGCGGAGTCTAGAAGCGCGACTGTCCGACAGAAACATGAGTTTATTAAAGTCCTTGGACGGTGACATTTTTTTATTGAACCAATAAACTGATTGTATGAAAATATTCCATTCTGGCCATTCCCGTGATTTAATGTGTCACCAGCCTCCATAAATGACTTTATTTGGTAATAGCCCATCTTTCACTTAGTGATGCTGCAGTACCGCCATCTGTCGATAGGGGCAGGCAGCAGTGACGTCAGCTCAGGAAGAAGTGAGGGTGATATTGCCTGCCTGTGCTGTGAGCCTCATCAGAGAAACATTCCCATCTCATCACTACAAGGGATTTTACCTACCAAGATTAGATTTGTGAAAAATGATATTTAAATAAAGTTTTGTAAAATCATATATTGAGTTTATTAATGTTCATGTCAATTTTATAATTCTAATATTTCAGCATTCATCAAAGTTGCATGTCATATACATTTGAATAATTTTTCTACCATTTTATGGCATAAAATTCGGGTTCAATTCGGCACTCAATGTGGTGGGAACTCTGGCTTGTACATACTGCCACTGCTCCCATAAGTGGGTTGGATCAACCAAGGTTTTGTTGAACAGAGTATTCATCAGATCATCCACATATTCTGAAAAAAAATATATTCAATAAAAATTAGACATCCATTTGACTACAGTATGAAATACAAATTTGACCCAAATTAACATAATTTGATAAAAGCTATGAAATGTGAAAGTTGAATGAAGACCAACCCTCCACCCACTGTAAATATCATATACAAGCCTAGAAAATGATACTAATATTCCTTATACTCCCCGAAAGTTGGATTAACTTTCTTTGCTTGCAGTGTATATCCGCCTTTTTTGAATTTTGGGTACCTGATGATGAAGACAATATAAGCAATATAAGCTGCGGCTTCAGCCATCACCCATTTCGGATAACTTACGTGGAATTGTATAGTAGGAGGAGTCTTTGTCTAATTTGACCTTGTTGTTATATTATACAGTTTCTTTTAACCTGTACTGTACTATCCGAAATAAATTCATTCATTCATTCATTAAGACCGGCTCACCATCACGATTCTGTGCCTGCTTGCGGCCTGCATTTTCATTAAAGTGCATTGCAGCTAAACAAACTCTGTAATTAGAATATTATCACAATGATTTATTTTTGGACATATAAGTGATCTGTCTATCAGCAGAAACTCTATGTAATTGGCACTGTTATTATAATTGCATTTCATATTTTTGGTCACATATTGCATCTCCTCACCTTGTCAACATTCCAAGGAATGAGAAGTGTACACTCTTTGGTGCAAAATGAATAATCAGACTGTGGAAAGCCTCCACATTTTTTTTTTCCAAGATGGCGCCCACAGCGGTCGCCATGGTGCTTCGCTGCCCTTTAATTTTTATAATTTGTTTGTTTTTGTTCATTGATTGTGCGTCTGCCGGTTCATACACCCGTGAAGAATTATTAAATATCAGGACTCTTACTCCCACGGACCTTCTCCCAGTTTTTTTAGCTCCTGCCGCCGATCTGATTCATTGTTTAGCTCAAAGAGTAAGACGGCGAAAAAGAGGAAAGCGAGGGGGGATTCTCGCTCGGCTGCGAAGGAGAGGCACGCGAACAGCCTTGCCTGGCATATTTCTATCCAATGCCAATTCTCTCTTGAACAAGGTAGAAGAATTAAGACTGCTGATGCGATTTAAGGACCTCGCTTCCTCGTCTGTCATCTGTTTCTCTGAGACCTGGCTTAAAGGGAACATTCCAGATAGCGCGATCAGCCTCGAGGGATTTCAGCTGTTTCGTGCTGATCGCGTCACAGAGCTCTCCGGTAAGTCTATCGGAGGAGGAGTGTGCTTCTATATTAACAACAGCTGGTGCTCTGATGTAACGGTGATTTCCAAACACTGTTCTCCCGCCCTGGAATTTCTTTTTATTAACTGCAAGCCATTTTATTCCCCGCGGAAGTTCGCCTCATTCATCCTCGTCGCTGTGTACGTCCCTCCCGACGCGGACACGCGCGAAGCTCAGCGCGTGCTCGCGGATCACATCCAACTCACGGAGCTGAACTTTCCAGACTCCCTGGTTATTGTGGTGGGCGACTTTAACCAGAGCAATCTGAGTCACGAGCTCCCCCGCTACAAACAGTTTATTAAATGTCCAACCAGAGGAAATAACACGCTGGATCACTGTTACACTACAGTGAAGGACGCATATTGCGCTGTTCCCCGCGCTGCGCTGGTACTATCTGATCACGTGATGGTCCACCTCATCCCCACATACAGACAGAGACTGAAACTCACTAAACCTGTTGTGACCACCACGAAGAAATTGACCAGTGAAGCTGGAGAGAAACTGAACACATGCATGGAAATAACTGACTGGGGCATGTTTAAAGGAGCCACACATGATCTTAATGAGTACACATACACTGTGAACTCATATATCAACTTCTGCGAGGAGAACATTCTTCCATCGCGCACCAGGGTGAGATACTCTAATGATAAGCCCTGGTTCACGGCCAAGCTCAGACAGATCAGGAAGGAGAAGGAAGCAGCGTTGAAAAGTGGAGACGGACTGCTACAGAGAGGTTAAATATCGGTTTAACAGAGAGCTGAGGAGAGCTAAATCTGTGTATTCTGAGAGACTCCAGCAGCAGTTCACTGCTAATGACTCGGCTTCTGTGTGGAGAGGACTGAGGCAAATCACCAACTATCGGCCTCAGGCTTCTAAAGGTCAGGATGACAAAGCCCTTTGTCAAAAACTGTCCCAACATTACGCCCGTTTTGACACCTCGTCAGCTGTGTCCAACTCACCCACTCCACCCAGCTCCACTGCCTCCTCAGCCCCTAATTCATCAAAAGCGGTCCCCCCCTCCTCCTCCACCTCCTCCCCCCCTGCCCTTGTCATCAGTGAGCAGGACGTGCACAGACAGTTCTCCAGACTGAACCCGCGCAAGGCCCCCGGGCCGGACGGTGTGTCTCCCTCCACCCTGAGACACTGTGCGAAAGAGCTGGCTCCTGTTTTCACAGACATTTTTAACACCTCCCTTAAGCAATGTCACGTGCCGACCTGCCTCAAATCCTCCACCATCATCCCTGTCCCCAAGAAGCCACGGATTACTGGACTTAACGACTACAGACCTGTAGCGCTCACCTCTGTAGTCATGAAGTCCTTTGAGCGCCTGGTCCTGTCTCACCTCAAGTCCATCACCACACCCCTCCTAGACCCGCTGCAGTTTGCCTACCGTGCTAACAGGTCTGTGGACGACGCAGTCAACCTGGCCCTCCACTCCATCCTGCAGCACCTGGACTCCCCGGGAACCTACGCCAGGATTCTGTTTGTGGACTTCAGCTCCGCATTCAACACCATCCGCCCCGATTTGCTCCAGGACAAGCTGTCCCTGCTCAACGTGCCTGACTCCCTCTGCAGGTGGATCACCGACTTCCTGACGGACCGGAGGCAGCATGTGCGGCTGGGGAAGTCTGTCTCGGACTCTGTTAGCATCAGCATTGGATCACCCCGGGGCTGTGTACTTTCCCCCCTTCTCTTCTCCCTTTATACCAACTCCTGCACCTCCTCCCACCAGTCTGTTAAGCTGATTAAGTTTGTGGACGACACCACCCTCATCGGGCTCATCTCCAACGGTGACGAGTCCATCTACAGGAAAGAGGTGGCCCAGCTGGTGTCCTGGTGCAGCCATAACAACCTGCAGCTGAACGCTCTGAAGACAGCGGAGATGATTGTGGACTTCAGGAAAGTCACAACCCCCCTGCCCCCCCTCACCATCACAGGCTCTCCCATCACCATTGCAGATTCCTTCCACTTCTTGGGCACCACCATCACCCGGGACCTCAAATGGGAGCCAACCATCAGCTCCCTCATCAAAAAGGCCCAGCAGAGGATGTTCTTTCTGCGGCAGCTGAGGAAGCTCAAGCTACCCACCAAGATGTTAGTGCAGTTCTACACGGCCATCATCGAGTCCATCCTCACCTCCTCCATAACTGTGTGGTATGCAGGAGCCACTGCCAGGGACAGACTAAGGCTGCAGCGCGTCGTGCGCACTGCTGAGAAGGTGATCGGCTGCAAGCTCCCATCTCTCCAGGACCTGTACATCTCCAGGACCCGGAGGCGTGCTGGCCGGATCATAGCCAATCCTTCACACCCTGGTCATGTACTGTTTGCCCCCCTCCCCTCAGGTAGAAGACTTCGGTCCATTCGGACTAAAACCTCCTGGCACATGAACAGCTTTTTCCCCTCTGCCATCAGACTGCTGAACATTAAGTGACTTATTGACTCCCGTGCACTGTGTACAGCAGCTCAACCAGACTCATGTCATTCATCACTGTTTTTTCTGTTGCATTATCAACTGCACTGTGGTATCCCATATTATCTGCTACTTGCTAATTTTTTTAAAACTGCCTTGACTAGTACTACTCATTATTATTATTATTATTATTATTACTTATTTTCTACACTTATTGCACGTTTTTAGTCCTTTAGTTTTTTAGTTTATCTCTTTATCTCATCATGTTTTTAATGTTGCAGCATGGCACCGAGACAAATTCCTAGTTTGTGTACTACATGAACAATGGCAATAAATCTGATTCTGATTCTGATTCATTTGAAGTTTGCTGCCCTGGACTCAGCTTTCGCACATCCCTGAGGACCCGTGTTTTGTTGATCATATCAACAACTTTTTCACAGCCCTTTGTCCCTGAAATAAATAAATTGTAGGTGTGAGATATGTGACCAAAAATGATGCAAATCAATGGGATAATAATTTTTATATATATATAATACATGCACTGTTGTTTCATTGTGTGAAACTGTTTTTTGTGTTAGGTTGCAGTCTCTCAGGAGCTGCAGGATCGTATGTAGTGCTCGCATCTTTGTATTTGTACTACGCAGGTGTGCGCGCAGCTGAAGCCGCTGATGAGCGGCGAGTCGTGACACAAATTGCATCTTATTCTTGAAATCGCTGTCAACGAAATGTCTACTGCACATGTTGGGTGAGTTACCGACATCATTCCAATTTTTTCGCGTTTTCTGAACGAATTTCACCCATGCCGTTCTGATTTTCCCAAGGACGGGAAATTCAAAAACACTCACCGCATGCTCCGCTGGTATAACGTCGCACCCGTAGACAACACAACGCCAAACCATAATTAATTCAATTCCTGAAATCCTAATCTTAATAAATAATCTATTTGTAATCCACAAGTACTCCGAGAAATATCCGTATTCGCCGATTTTAAAACGTAAACAACAAACAATGTCCGCCGAGCGTGTGCGTGTCTCTCCCTGTGATGATGTCACACAGTCAGTGACCATCTTAGCCGCTGATCGCTCGGCTGAGTCAGACAGCTCTCAAGGACAGCGTACTTCAAGAGCGCATTGTCACCTTATGCGACATTTGTTGACACCAAAACATGTGCGGTTCAGATTAGCTCGTCTCACATAAAAATTTAAGCTATCATTTAGCGATATTGAATTTTCGTCCGGCCGACGCCTTTAAAGTACTTTAAACGCGGAAAAAAAATCATAAGAGGTATGTAAGCACTGGCATTTATTATGATTTTAACTCGCTAGAAACGGGGGCAATAATGGAAGAGTCGCTTGACTAAGAGATGTGGTTAGAATTCATATGCACCCGGCTTCATATGAAGGGAAAGGCAGTGGGGACTGATGAATTGCTGGGGATATATTTCACCAGCCACTATAATATTATGTTATGTTCTGTGGAAATTGCAGGAATGAAGAGACTGGCAATTTCTCTCTTTTCTCGCACGAGCAGGCGTGCCGTTTTTATTCTTCAGCGGCAGTGACGAAAAGCAACAGCTAAAAACGCTAGCTCTAAACTGAGGTCCTTCAGCGGCTGCCTGGAGAGGTGCCTGATGAGAAAGCCTGAGCGCACAACTATAACTGCCTAAACAGATCATTCTGTGCATGAACACATATTGTGGTGAATTTTGTCTTTAGAGTCTGCTACAGTTCCCGATCATGTACCTGGCAGGTTAAGATGACCAAAATTCACGAAGTCAGTGACTTTAATCTGTCAGCAGCCTTCAGACAAACTAAACGTGTCAACATTTGATTTCAAAATAATGGAGGTTTTTCCTGCTGTCTGGGTGGTGAGGAGAGTTCTAAAAAAAACAAACTATAAATATGAAGAAATATTATAACGGAAATAACAGCATCCTTGGTCATTTAAGTTAATTTATTTTATTAAATACAATTTTATTAATATTTTTTCTTTGTAATCAGAGTTAAATTATTGTTCTGTTCTGACTGCAAAATTATGGTCAAAAATGTAAATTGTTATAGGGAAAAAGTTAAAAAAAATTACCACAGTCTGTTTCAAATTTATCTAAAAAAAAATTATTTTAAAAAACAGACAAAAATTAGACATAAAATAATCCACAAATTTATAATAAATTCAAGTGTACAATTAAAGTCAATTTTACTAGAGGAAATTACAAATTTGAGGAACATGGTGTCAACTTTAGATGGATTTACAGAGAAAAGTACAAAACTATAAGAAAATGTTATAAATTTTGGAGAAAAACCTCAAACCTTCAAGACTGAAGTCATTGCTCAAGTTTTTAAGTGGGTGCTCTTTGTACCCTTAACTCTACGAGAAATTTTTGGTTGTCTACTTTTAATTATTAATTTCAAAGCACTGCTTTTACATGAGTAGAATTTCTGATTACTATACCCACCTGATCATATAAGTTAAGTATGCATGAGTACATTACTATTACACTGGTCAACACCAAATTTATTGTCTAAGGATTTTTAGCTGATTTAGGACAGTTTTGATGTGCTGAATCCAAAAATCACATTGGTTTTGCTCAATCAGGTCAACTTTTTTAATTATGGCCACATGTTGTTTTATACGTTTTTGTTTACATGTATGGGTATTTTCGCTTTATATGATTCAAAATTCTTTTTTATGTCTTGAAATTTGTTCAAGAACAAAGGTCAGGCGATTTGGGCACCTATGTGATTTCAGAAAAATCACTCCTCCTCCTAGGTGATTACCTTGATTCTCATGAAACTCACTCACAATGACCCTCAGGTAGGTCTGCATCCAGGTTGAGGTCAAGGTCATGGGATCTGGGCATTTATGAGTTCATGAAAAATATTACTCTTCCTAGGCCATTGACCTTGACTTTAAGTACTGCCTAGATGGGTCTGTGTTTAGGCTGCACTTAAAGTCAAGGTCACCAGTCATGAGATCTGAGCAGTCCCGGGGTAATTTCGTCAGGCTGGAATGAGCTACGTCATCATTGACGGTCTGGTTGTTACTCTGGTACCTACATAGGTAAGTTTGTATTTGCAGATTTTAGTAATGATTTTTAATAAAGTATCAGAATAGTGTCTCCCAATCAATACAGTATCATCACCACACAGTATTGCGATGCTATGATGCATTGATTCCCACCCCCCACCCCTATTAGAGTTACTAAAAATTTCAAGCATCTTTATTCTCCAAGACTTAAGATTTGGAGTTTGTAAAGCATGAATGAAACACTGCAAGGATTAAGCTGTTCTGTCAGTGAAAAGTAGTTTAACATTCAGCTCTCAGTGTGATTCCTGGCGAGCTGTGACCTGCACCCTCTCAGTCTAACTAAGGTGCAGCCCTGCAGCTTGTAGTTCCAATATGTCACGCTTGGGCAGTAACCAAATGTGCAGTTATTGCAGCAACAGCCTGCTAATGCTGATTTGAAGAGCTTTGAATGAAATGTGCCCTGCCTTGTTTACCTAATCTTTGATGCAATGGTTCCTGTTTCAAATCAAATTATTATACGACTCAAACTTAAATAATTGTAGTATGTGACTGTTATGTAAGAATGTTACTATTGCAGCTTTAATGAAGGTGTGCACTTATAAATAAATCAGAAACATGGTCACTGCATTAATGTTTCTATTTTATAGCTTGAGAGAATTTAAAACAAGTCTTGGCCTCTTTCTAATATATAATAAAATAATGTTGTGACTTGTTATTGGGTTTACTGGAAGTGGAAAAACTTTCCTAAATGAACAACGATAAACTGATGCAATGCTGACAGTAGATTAACAAAAAGTGTTTTAATTGCTGGAGACCTCACCATATGATACAATCGCAATACTTGAGACATAACGCAATACCATTCCTTAAGTATTGTGATACCATATACCATATATTTTATTTTTTCCTTTTATTCAGTGTCATCATGGTTGTGTGTGGGCTCACTGCTCTGGAGTTCCACGTGTTGCGGGTTTGTGCGGCTGTTTCTGCTGCGCTCAGAGATTCCTCAGCATCGGACTTCCCTTCTCGGTGGAGTTTCGGGACCACTGTGGCAGTGGGATATGGTCACATGTCTGTGCTTCAGTGTCTTAGGCTGCATTCAGACCAGGATTGTCCGGGGGTCTCGGTTCGACTGGGCAGGGAATATCGAGAATTTTTATACTTTCATTTGGTTTGGCTTGCATTCACACTGCAGCGGATCAAACTGCCTGGACAACGTCACACAGTTACAACTGCTTGTTTGGGGCACTGTAGCTGAAACCACCACTGATCAAGAAGAAAAAATCTTGATGAAGAAGAAATATCCGGTTCATCGATTGGCCAGGACCGTAAACGGAAATCCGTTCCCTTCAACTGGGTTATTTGTCCGCCAAAAAAGAGACTTTTTTTTTTCCACAATATCTTTATTGAACCTTTTTTTTTTAACAAACATGATACAAACAATCAAACACTAACACTAAAGTACTACAAAAAAAATGCACTAAAAACACCAACAACCACCAACAAAATCAAATCTTCAACAATGCTCCTCTGTTTAGTCTAGACCAGGGGTGGGCAATCATGTGCCATGGAGGGCCATTCCACTGCAGTTTTTCTGTTCCACCCAGTGTCTTCAGCAGGTGTTTGCTCTGATCAGCTTCAAGGATCACTAATAATTGAAAACACCTGCTGAAGACACTGGGTGGAACAGAAAATCTGCACTGGAATGGCCCTCACTGCCCACCCCTGGTCTAGACAATCCAATACATAAGTATACATATTATGTTCACCAGTTTGGAATTTACAAGGTCCACACACATCATTCACCTTCTTCTTCAAGAGTTATGTTTAAATTTTTTACATAATCAATAAAAGGTCTCCATATATTCTCAAACACAATTTCCTTTGATTTCAGTATATATGTTATTCTTTCTAATGGAAGGTTTGTTAACATCTGTCTTAACCACTGAGTCACATCTGGTCTATGAGTCTTTTTCCATAATAGTGCAATACATTTTTTGGCATTAAGCAAACTGAGGTCTATGAATGTTCTTTCACTTTTATTAAAATTATGCTTTTCTGGGTACAGACCCAACAAAAACAGTTTAGGATTCAATATGGTTTGTTTTGAGATTATTTTTTCAATTGTTACCCTCACCTCTTCCCAAAACATTCTTATTAATCTACATTCCCATACACAATGAAATAGGGTTCCTTTACTTTCCATGCATTTTGTGCACGTATCTGGTATATTTTTGTTATATCTATTTAACTCCTCCGGTGTAACATACATCCGCATTAACCATTTGAAATGTATCAATTTAAGACGTACATTTATTGATTTGGTTTGAGCTTCTGTACAAGCCAATTCCCATTGTTCCTCTGAAATTTCAGTTTGCAGATCTTCTTTCCAGTAGTTTAATCTTTTCAATGAATTTTCACTTGAAGATAGTGTCAATGAGTTATAAAACTCTGAAATAATACCCTTTCTTTTACTATCTTTCATCAACATTTTTTCCAAGGATGAATAAATAGGTCGAGTGAGAGCTTTATTTTGATTTGATCGAATAAAGTTTCTAAGTTGAAGATATTTAAAAAAATGTGTTCTATTGAGATTAAATTTGATCCTCAGCTCTTCAAAAGACATTATGTTATCTGCACATGGCAAATATAAATCCTGAATCTTTTGTATCCCTTTTAAATTCCATACTTTAAATACAGCGTCCGCTCTCCCTGGTTTAAAATATTGATTACCCCAAATTGGACTAAATTGTGACAATAACTGTGGTTCTTTTAAATAGTTTTTAGCTTCACACCATATTTTGATCATATGCTTTACAAATGGATTTTTAACTTGTTTTTGTAATTTTTTTGCCGAATCTGAGTATATGAATATGGGAAGAGGTAAAGGTAAATTGTATGATTCCATTTCAGTCCAGTGAGGGAGATCATTTGATGAAAAATAATATGTCATAGACCTCAGTTGTGCCGACCAATAATACAACATAAAATTTGGACATTTCAGACCTCCATGATCAAATGGTAAATATAATAAAGACAGACGTAATCTAGCCCTCCTGTTGTTCCATATAAATTCCACTAACTTTTTTTTAATTCTTGAGAATAAATCCTAAAGGTGGTGATAAGGGAATGTATTGAAATAAATAAAGTATTTTAGGTAAAATATTACTTTTAAGTATATTGATTCTCCCGATCATCGACATTGGTAGTGACATCCATCTCTGAGTTAACTCATTGATATCTGACATTAAGGCTTCATAGTTGACACTGGCGACTGATTCTAGCTTAGGCACAATTTGGATTCCTAAATATTTAAACTGGTTTACAACATTGAATTGATTTACCTCAGGGTCTGGGTAATTTCTCTGGGTCTCATTTAGCATTAATATTGAAGATTTAGTTTTATTTATTTTATATCCTGATATTTCCCCAAAATTCTTTATTAAATTCAACAAGGTTGGAATTGATTTTTTTAGATTCGACATAAACAAAATTATGTCATCGGTGTACAGGGAGATTTTATGTTCTGTTGGTCCAACTTTAATTCCATATATTTGTGAATGTAAACGTATCGCTATCGCTAAAGGTTCAATTGCCATAGTAAACAGTAAAGGTGAAAGTGGACAGCCTTGTCGACATCCTCTATTGATTTTTATTGATTTTGAAATATTATTTGTTAGGATTTCTGCTGTAGCATTATTGTATATTATCTGAACCCATTTTATGAAATTATTTCCAAGTCCAAACCTTTGTAAGACTTCAAAAAGAAAGGGCCATTCAACTCTATCAAAGGCCTTTTCGGCGTCCAGTGATAGGAGAGCTTTATCCGGTGCTTCTTTATTAAAATAAATAATATTAAACAGTCTTCTTACATTATGGAAGCCTTGTCTTCCCTTTATAAAGCCATTCTGATCTCGATTAATAATATTTGGTAAAATTTCTTGTATTCGTCTTGCTAAAATTTTACAGATTATCTTAAGGTCGGCATTTAATAGGCTTATTGGTCTCATATTTTCACATTTATTAGAGGGCTTACCTGGTTTTGGCAGCAGTATAATTAAGGCATTGTTCATGTATGATGGTAAATTATTATTTTGAAATGCTTCTAAAACCATTTCCAAAAAAGGTTTTATTAATTTATTCTTAAATTTTTTTATAAAGGTCAACTGGAAGACCATCTGGTCCTGCACTTTTTCCTGATTTCATATTATCAATGGCTAGCCCAACTTCTTCTTGACTAATTTTAGACTCCAATATCTCCCTGTTTTCATTTGGAATACACGGTGTAGATAGTTTGTTCAAAAACCCATTTAGTTTTGTTAAATCAGATTCATTTTTGGTATCATATAATTTTTCATAGTAATCTCTAAAGGCTCTGTTAATTTCTAAAGGATCTATAACTACCTGTCCATTACTTATAATACTGGTAATTGGTGTTTTAATTTCTAATTGTTTAATCTGCCATGCCAATAATTTTCCTGATTTTTCACCTTGTTCATAAAAAGATTGTTTCAATCTTAGAAGACTCGCGGCAGCTCTATTCGCTGATTTTTTGTCGTATTCAGCTCTCAAAATCAGTAATTCATTCTCCAACCTTGGATCACTTCCTGCATACACTTTTTCCTGAAGACTTTTTATTTTATGTTCCAATTTGGCTCTCTCCTCTCGAGTCTTCTTAGATTTTGATCCTGTATAACTAATAATATGTCCCCTAATAAAAGCTTTGAAAGCCTCCCACTTTACTAACTAACTACTAACTAACCTGTACTTATATAGCGCTTTTCTAGTCACAAAGACCACTCAAAGCGCTTTCATTAATACTAACCCTCTATTCTAAGGGCCTATAGGAAACAAATATCTAGGGACAATTTAGAACAGCCAATTAACCTAACATGCATGTTTTTGGCATGTGGGAGGAAACCGGAGAAATCCCGGAGTAAACCCACGCAACACGGGGAGAACATGCAAACTCCACACAGATCACTGTTGGTCGGGGGCTGGGATCGATCCCACGATCCCCACAATCCCCCGGCCAAGGGTAAACTGTGCTGCCGCAGTGCTAACCACTGCGCCACCGTGCAGCCAATGCTGCTGATGTTTGTGTAGTATTGATGTCAAAGAACTCATCTATCTGTTTTTCTATATACTTGACAAATTCCTCATCCTGAAGCCATTTATGCTGAAATTGCCATCTACCTGATTCCTTTGTCAATTTTTTATCTACATATATTAGACAGCAGGGTGCATGATCAGAGATCACGATGTTATCATAGAAGCAGTTTTGAATCTTGGACCTTAATTCTGTGGAAATCAAAAAATAATCAATACGTGAGAATGTCTTGTAGGTACTGGAATAACAAGAATAGGCTTTAACTTGTGGTTTCATTTCTCTCCATATATCTAACAATCTCAATTCTTTCATAAAATGATTAATAGTCATCCTACATCCATTGTGCGTACAATCCAGTCCTGTTGATCTATCTATACCTGGATTCAATGTACAATTAAAATCCCCTGCTATTATATGTTGCCCTGTAAGTGATGATAAGATGAGAAATAAATTAGCAAAGAACTTTTGATCATCTATATTGGGACCTTATAAGTTCACAAGATTTATATTTTCTAATAGCAAAGAACCTTGAATGATTACATATCTTCCAAATTTGTCTCCAATTACATTTTTCACTTGAAAAGGGACTGATTTATGTATGAGAGTCATAACTCCCCTGGCCCGGGATGAAAATGATGAGGTGAAGACACTTCCTTGCCATCTACTCCTAATTCTTTTTATATCCTCCTCTATTAGATGAGTTTCTTGTAAAAACACAATTTTTGAACCCATGTCTTTTATTTTATTCATAACTTGTTTAAGTTTTTTTAAATTTTGTAGACCTCTGCAATTCCATGAAGTTAAATTAAGATTAACGCTTTGGTTTATGATCAATAGAGAGTTTGGGATTACCTTGCAGTGTAAACATGCTCATACAGAGAAGCAAAAACATGAGTGGTTGAACATTCATCCTACAAACTACACACAAACAAATTCCCCCTTCCCACACTTGTGGCAAACCCCCCAAAATCAAAAGAAAAATTCCGTCTCCCGATACAGCCATCGACCGTTCCACATCCACGGGGAACAGCCTAAGCCACTCCTTCTTCATCCTCCCAATCACCCTAACTCTACTGCTTTTAATGATGTAACATTAACTCTCCTCTGTAGTTTTCCAACTTAACTCCAAAATTTTTAGCAACTTTGTACATCATAGTTTTTTTTTTGTTTTGTTTTTTTTAAATATATAATACAATCTATATTTTGTAAACTTGCTATTTACTTCAAGTCAGTCAGATGCCTGTGCAAATGCTTAATTATTCTACCTTATATTTTGTTCATGCTTAGCTCCCACCAGTCTCTTCTTCTTCTTTGATCTTCTTGATGAACTCCTGCGCTTCCTCTGGGGTCTTGAAGATGTGGGTTCTGCCCTCATACGTGGTCAACAGTCTCGCAGGATAGATTACACCATGACGAATCCCAAGGTTGCGCAGCTCCTTACGTATGGGATCAAACTGCTTCCTCAGTTGTTGGATTCCTGTGGCCAAATCTGGGTAGAACCGCACCTGCTGGTCCTGGTGTTTAATCTCTCCTTTAGCTCGTGCAGCGTTGAAGATCTTCATCCTGTCTCTGTTGCTGAGAAACTTCATAATTAAGGTCCTCAGCGGTCCCTTATCTCTCCGTGGGCCAATACGGTGTGCATTTTCCAGAACCACTGCTGGTTGCAACTCCGCGCTGCCCAGCACCTCCGGAATCCACTTTTCCAGAAAGGAACATGCGTCCCGACCTTCTGATTCCTCTGGAAGACCCACCAGCCTCAAGTTGTTCCGTCTCGACCGAGATTCCAAATCCAAAATATTATCTTCCAGACATTTATTTTTTTTTTCCAAAGTGCGCACCTTTAATTGAAGACGGGTGACGTCATCTTCAGCACTAGAGAGACGGAGCTCCATCTGCGCCATTCGTTCTACACAGTCACCCAATTCCTTTCTCATTCCTTCCAACGCTGCCATAATCCCATCAAATCTAGAGGAAAAGTCCGCTCTCATTGAACTCATGGCAGCCATCAGCGCATCTGCGCCGCTCCCCGCAGACATCGCACCGTTGCCAGCCTCCTCCGCCATATATGGAGTTTTATTTGCTGCGTCACAGACCTGAAAGTCCGTTAATTTGGACTGTTTCGGCGGCTTGCTTTTTCCTCTACCTGGTTTTCCAGCCTTAGGCTTCGCCGACATATCCTCGTCCAAACGCTGGGATACGTTCTGTCCCAAATGAGAGAGTTATTTGCCGATTTTTTTTCTCCAGGAGCAGAGCAGAGTGAGACACATCCGTCTTACGTGGCAGCCATAACCGGAAGTCGACATTTTATTTTTACTTTTCTCCTTGGCTTTGTCCGGTAAAAGGATTTCTTTCATTAGCGTGGTTGTCTTTATTGTTATTTTCTCCCCAAAATGTACTACGGTAAACACCACTTGCTCTTCTCAGAATACGTGTTGTTGTGGTTACACAAACGCCGACGGGCACTTCTGCCCTTTGGTCCGCTGGATAGTGCATTTGGAATCACACTGCAAGCGGAGCGCACCAGACTTCGTTTACAAGTGAACCAAGACCCCCGTTTTCAGGGGGACCAGACTTTGCTTTTTTGGTGCACACCAGAGTTCCAATGCATGTTCAGACAGCACCAAACAAACCGAACTACAGTGGTGTAAAAAAAGTATTTGCCCCCCTTCTTGATTTCTCATTTTTTTTATGTTTGTCACACTTAAATGTTTCAGATCATCAAACAAATTTAAATATTAGACAAAGATGACACAAGTAAACACAAAAGGAAGTTTTTAATTGAAGATGTTTATTTTTAAGGGTAAAAAAAATAAATAAATCCAAACCTACATGGCCCTGTATGAAAAAGTGATTACCCTCCCCTGTTAAAAAATAAATTAACTGTCGTTAATCACATCTTTGGAAAGCTGAGTTCAATTTCTCTAGCCACACCCAGGCCTGATTACTGCCACACCTGTTCCCAATCAAGAAATTACTTAAATAGGACCTGCCTGACAAAGTGAAGTAGACCAAAAGATTATCAAAAGCTAGACATCATGCTGAAATCTAGAGAAATTCAGGAACAAATGAGAAACAAAGTAATTGAGATCTGTCAGTCTGGAAAAGGTTATAAAGCCATTTCTAAAGCTTTGGGACGTCAGTGAACCACAGCGAGAGCCATTATCTACAAATGGGGAATACATGGAACAGTGGTGAACCTTCCCAGGAGTGGCCGACCAACCAAAATTACCTCAAGAGCACAGCGACAACTCATCCAAGAGGTCACAAAAGACCCCACAACAACATCCAAAAAACTGCAGGCCTCACTTGCCTCAGTTAAGGTCAGTTTTCATGACTCCACCATAAGAAAGAGACTGGGCAAAAATGGCCTGCATGGCAGAGTTCCCAGACAAAAACCACTGCTGAGCAAAAAGAACATAAAGGCTTGTTTCAGTTTTGTCAGAAAACGTCTTGATGATCCCCAAGACTTTTGGGAAAATACTCTGTGGACTGACAAGACAAAAGTTGAACTTTTTGGAAGGTGTGTGTCCCATTACATTTGCTGTAAAAGTAACACAGCATTTCAGAAAAGGAACATCATACTGTACCAACAGTAAAATATGGTGGTGGTAGTGTGATGGTCTGGGGCTGTTTTGCTGTTTCAGGACCTGGAAGACTTGCTGTGGTAAATGGAACCATGAATTCTGCTGTCTACCAAAAAATCCTGAAAGAGAATGTCCAGCTATCTTCTTTTAGATTTGACTGGCGGTTGGCAACCAGCTACCGCCACTGACTTGATTATCATCACTCCACATCCCTGCACAAGGAGTTCCCACAAGGAGCTCCGAACAACTCCCCATGTGTGAAAAAACCACCCGTCGCTGGACTGCGTCCCACTGCCACCCGCCACGGCTCGCATCTGTTCGTGATCTTAAGCTGAAGCGCACTTTGGTTCTGCAGCAGGACAATGATCCAAAACACACCAGCAAATCCACCTCTGAATGGCTTAAGAAAAACAAAATGAAGACTTTGGAGTGGCCTCATCAAAGTCGTGACCTGAATCTGAGATGCTGTGGCATGACCTTGAAAAGGCGGTTCATGCTCGAAAACCCTCCAGTGTGGCTGAATTACAACAATTCTGCAGAGATGAGTGGGCCAAAATTCCTCCACAGCGCTGTAAGAGACTCATTGCCAGTTATCGCAAACGCTTGATTGCAGTTGTTGCTGCTAAGGGTGCCCCAACCAGTTATTAGGTTTTGGGGCAGTCACTTTTTCACACAGGGCCATGTAGGTTTGGATTTTTTCCCCCTTAGTAATAAACACTTTCATTTAAAAACTGTATTTTGTGTTGTGTTATCTTTGTCTAATATTTAAATTTATTTCATGATCTGAAATATTTAAGTGTGACATACATACAAAAAAATGAGAAATCAGGAAGGATCCAAACACTTTTTCACACCACTGTATCTGCTGAAGCCACTGTTTGGTCCTTAGGTCTGGACCAAACAGTGGCTGTCTGAATGTGCCCTTAATTATGTGGCAGGGACCTTCACTTTCTGCAGTGCTGTATGGATGCAGGTGGGGTGTGTGGTGGACTGTTGTCTTCTTGGCTTTCTCGGAGTTTGGAGCTGGCTTTGTCAGGCTGGTTGTTTATGGAGTTGATTGATTTTTACCTGGCACTGTTTTAGCTCGACTGTCACTGTAGCTTCGTGATGGACCTACAGATTGGATCTTTGAAACTGTGAGGCAATGCTATCACAGAACAGCCAGATGCATTTTCCTTTAACACAAGTTCCCATTCCTCTTTGAATGCCTGGTATTACTGTTCTTATTTGTCTTTTATGTTCTTCAGCCATTTTTGCCCAAGGCTAGTTTCCCAGTGCTTGCTTCTTTTTAGTACATCAAAACCTGAGCTACATTGTGATTGTCTTTTTCGGGTAGTTGAGGGGTGGCACTCTACCCTGACCTGAAGGAAACTTTAAAATCCTCAAATTTACTGGGAATACATTTTCAGCTAGTTTCGGAAATGCACCCTAACTGCAGATGTAATTCAGATAATGTTGGTACAAGAAATCAAAACCAGACCTTTCAGATTTTTCTGTAAGTTTGTTCTTATCTGTCTCTGTTGGGCATTTGTGCTTTTCACCTCTGCTGCAGAAATATAGAAAAAAAAAGAGCCATACCTTGTCATAGTAACTATGATAATAAAGATATACAGTGTCATAGCCAATCCTGCATGCATAACTCACTAAAATGCAAGTAAGTATAAGTGGTCTGAAAAGTCCATGAAGTGGGTCGTTAGGTTCCTCTTATCTCATGTCTGCAGGCGGTGAGTGCATCTTGGTTTGTTCATATGTTGGCTGCAAACAGTCATTTTGGCAACAGCCGATCTGACTGCTTATGCAAGTTGAAGAGAAACAGCAGTTGTGTGTGTGGTGGGGGTAGTTGTGTCGACGCCCCACCCTGCTCTGAAGAAAGAATGCTGTGAATCATGGAACACATTGCCAGAAAATTGCAGACTCAACATATTTCCCACCTCTTCTCTATTAGAGGTGAACTGAAACATGATTTGGACTTCAGTTAATGAGTCATGTTTTGATTGGACAGTTGTAGCTGAAGCATTGGACGTGCTGGACTTTGTGCAGGTCATATTCATGGTGAAGAGTGAGTAAGTAGGCAGTGTTTTAAGATAAGATAAGATAAGATAAGCCTTTATTAGTCCCACAAAGAGGAAATTCCAGGATTGCAACAGCACAGGGATAGCAACACTCAGAGCAACAATCAGAAGGCAAGAGAAAAAAAAAAGGCAAGAGCAGCTAATATACATATGTACATATTACTATAAATATATATATATATATATACACACAGACACATTGCAGAGCATTGTAGCTGGATGGAATAAATATGAGTATATAAACACACAGTGCGGAGCATTGTAGCTAGATGGAATAAATATGTAGATATATAAACACCCACAGTACAGAGCATTGCAGCTAGGTGGAATAAATATGAAAATATATAAACACACACAGTGCGGAGTAATGTAGCTAGATGGAATAATATGTAGATATATAAACACACACAGTGCGGAGCATTGTAGCTAGATGGAATAAATATGTAAATATACGTATAAACACACACAGTGCAGAGCATTGTTGCTAGATGGGATGAAACAGCACAACCGTCTACTTAGTTATCCTACATGGTATGATTATGTACCCATACATATTCTCACCCTCCATAGCGACCGGTATTTTCCTAGTTGTATGCCGGAGGGGACCATTGTGTAAGTCTATTGCATCTTTTGCATTCAAAAACTATTAGGTTGTTACGTCTTTTTTGCTCTCTCTGCGAGCAGCCCTGCTTAGGTTGTACAGTCTGACAGCCGTTGGTAGGAAGGACCTGCGAAACCTCTCGGTTGTGCACCTGGGATGATGTAGTCTGCTGCTAAATGAGCTCCTCAGTACATTCAGTATGTCCTGCATAGGGTGGAACTCGGACTCCAGCAGAGATGACAGTTTAGCCACCGTCCTTCTCTCTCCTATCTCCTCCACCGGGTCAAGGCGCTGCCCCAGGACAGAGCTAGCGTTCTTGATCAGTTTGTTCAGTCTCTTCCTATCGGCTGCAGTAATGCCACGCCCCAGCAGACCACTCCAAAAGTGATGGCTGATGCCACCACCGTGTCATAGAATGTCTTCAGCAGCGCCGCTTGTACACCAAAAGACCTGAGTCTCCTCAGTAGGAACAGCCTGCGCTGTCCCTGTTTTATGTGTGTTTTTATTTAACAGAGTTTTTATGTGCAGGAAAAAGTTGAACAGACCATGGAGGCATATGGATGATGGTAAATATTGGTTTCTGACCAAAGCAGCTAATATGAATACACACCAAACTCCACAAAATCATGAACTTCTCATGCATGTGAAGCTAAAGGCCAGCCTGATCAGCATCTAATACATAAAGTTTTTGCTTGTGCTCTTCACATTTCCCAGCCAGCATGAAATGAGGTTGCCACTATAGGTTAAATCTGGGCTGCCTTATGGGTCCCATGTGGGTTTGTCCAGGTTGGCCCCATCTGTGTTTGCCCACATGGACTTCACCTGTGGCACAGGTAAGCAGGTAATTTTCTTTCCTGCTTCAGCCCCATCTGGGTCCCACATGGGTTTCATGCAGATGAGCAGGTTTCAGTAACACTGGTGCCATCGGTAAAGTTGATTTGGGCAACACAGATGAGGCCAACATGGCTCCAGAGCATCTTCTTTTGTTTTTTGTATTAATTTCTTCCTCGTCTTTTGTCATTTTAAGCTCCTCAGGTCTCAGTTCCTTACTTGACATTTTTTTCCAACCTGTTTCCACTTTTTTTCTCCATTGCTTCCCATTCTTAGAAAAAGTTCAGTTCTCCTTTGTGTTAGCCTTCCCCTTTTGCCCAGCAGGTTTTCACAACAGTGTCATTTACAGTTGCTATGGTTACAAGGTGGCAAAGTAATTTCAACTTGAAATTTGATTAAACTTGAGCTGGACAACATGTTAGATGTTCTTTCCTTGTACATTTGTGAAATGTTTCTACCAATTTTGCAGATGTTCTGATAAATTTCCTGGCTTTTTCCCCCACACAAATTTCACTGATTTTCCTTAAAATTTGTTACCTTTTCCCTTGAAATTTAAGATTTTTTACTTAGATTAGAAACTTATCTGAGAAGATTGCAACATTTCTTTATAAATTTGCTATTTCTTTTCTGTTAAATTTTCAGCTTTTCTTGTACTTTTGAACCTCTTATTGCTCATGAATTTTTTTGTCGCATTTCATCTGGATTAATAATCTGAAACAGAAGAAAGTCACATGAATGCAGGTGAGCACACTTCCTGATGTCTAGATGTTTCCCGGTTGTGCAGTTATGTAGCCAAGGATGGAAAAAATAAAGTCCTTTTGGAACAGCAGCTTTGTGAATACACAGTATGCCATGATGACTAAACTCTGAGGCCACACTTTGCCTGACAGTTAAAGCAGCTCAGCGCTTTTTGTTGGAGTAATAATAGCACGTTCGCTGGTAGTTTTCCATCCTTGCCTGTCGTCCACTCTTTGATGTCCATGATACTGTCCTGTGAGACAGGAAGTGAGGGGACGGAGACTTGTCTGACCATCTTCCCTTTCTTCCTTCCTTTCACACTTTTCTTTAGCAAGGAAAAGCGGGTGAAAGGTAGACATGGTCAGTGTTTGGATGAAAGTGATCTTTTTTTTTAGTCTGTGTAAATGGAGCTCTTCTGATTCATTCGTCACTTCTGAACACCACCAAAGAAATGGTTTAGGTCAAAGGTCAGAAACCTCTGCTTTGGAAAGAGAAATTTTCTTCCCCAAATTTATTATCAATAAGCAAGTTTTTCCCTGTAAATTTGCATGCTTTTTCTAACTTAAATGACTCTTTTTTTTTTATCTTGTAAATGTGTTGCATCTTGTTTATAAATGACTGTAACTCTATCAAATGCTTTTATTTTTCTTATAAATTTGCTGTTTTTCCTTGTAAATTTATGAGTTTATAAAATTTCAGCTATTCTCATAAATTTCATTTTCTCTGTTGTTGCAAGTTTTTTGTTTTTGTCTTAGATTTATGACTGTCTTCAATGTGTTACCTTTTTCAGTGTTTCCTCTGGTTTAAAGACCTTGGCACGGTGGCAGCATATTTTTCTCCGGGGGGTAAACATACCAGAATATTTTAATTTTATACTATTTATTTCTTTTTAAAATTTTACACAGTAATGTTGCATATGGAACTTACTATTTGAAGTTTTGTACAACCGAGGCTTGAATATTGGGCCAATTGGGGTCCCACCCAGACATCCTGTGTTTAGAGTTTTTAGTGGTGTTATCCTTCTCTCCTTCCTCTGCCTGAACACTTTCCTGTCCTTGGCTCCTCTCTTCTGTCTCATCATGCCCTCTCTGAGCTCTGTGTAATTCAGGTTCTTTCTCTGTCTATGGTGGTATACAAACAGTTAGAAAATATCAAGTGTCATGTTTTGTCCTGCAGGATTTTTTTGTCATGGTTTACATAAATGACAAAAATATGTGTATTTTTTGTATTTTTATTCTAGTGTTTCTTTTTTTCCATTGAGAGAGTAAGGAAGGGAAAGAAACATTCATAATAGTAATGTACTCATGCATACTTAAATTATATGATCAGTTGGGTATAGTCAGCAGAAATTCTACTCATGTAAAAGCAGTGCTTTGAAATTAATAATTAAAAGTAGACAATCAAAAATTTCTCGTAGAGTTAAGGGTACAAAGAGCACCCACTTAAAAATTTGAGCAATGACTTCAGTCTTGAAGGTTTGAGGTTTTTCTCCCAAATTTATAACAATTTTCTTATAGTTTTCTACTTTTCTCTGTAAATCTAAAGTTGAAACCATGTTCCTCAAATTTGTAATTTTCTCTTGTAAAATTGACTTTAATTGTACATTTGAAACTTTATTATAAATTTGTGGATTATTTTGTGTCTAATTTTTGTCTGTTTTTAAAATAAAATTATTTTTTTTTTTAGATAAATTTGAAAAGGACTGGTAATTTTTTTTTACTTTTTCCTTATAACAATTTACATTTTTGACTATAAATTTGCAGTCAGAACAGAACAATAATTTAACTCTGATTACATCCAAAGAACTGCAGGCCTCACTTACCTCAGTTAAGGTCAGTGTTCATGACTCCACCATAAGAAAGAGACTGGGCAAAAATGGCCTGCATGGCAGAGTTCCAAGACGAAAACCATTGCTGAGCAAAAAGAACATAAAAGCTCGTTTCAGTTTTGTCAGAAAACATCTTGATGATCCCCAAGACTTTTGGGAAAATACTCTGTGGACTGATGAGACAAAAGCTGAACTTTTTGGAAGGTGTGTGTCCCATTACATTTGCCGTAAAAGTAACACAGCATTTCAGAAAAGGAACATCATACCAACAGTAAAATATGGTGGTGGTAGTGTGATGGTCTGGGGCTGTTTTGCTGTTTCAGGACCTGGAAGACTTGCTGTGGTAAATGGAACCATGAATTCTGCTGTCTACAAAAAATTCTGAAGGAGAATGTCCAGCCATCTTCTTCTTTTAGATTTGATTAGTGGTTGGTAACCAGCTTACAGGTGTATTACCGCCACTGACTTGATTATCATCACTCCACATCCCTGCACAAGGAGTTCCCACAAGGAGCTCTGAACAACTCCCCATGTGTGAAAAAAACCACCCGTCGCTGGACTGCGTCCCACTGCCACCCGCCACGGCTCGCATCTGTTCATGATCTCAAGCTGAAACGCTCTTTGGTTCTGCAGCAGGACAACGATCCAAAACACACCAGCAAATCCACCTCTGAATGGCTTAAGAAAAACAAAATGAAGACTTTGGCGTGGCCTCGTCAAAGTCCTGACCTGAATCTGATTGAGATGCTGTGGCATGACATTTAAAAAGGCAGTTCATGCTCATTTATTTTTAGCTGTTGCTTTTCGTCACTGCCACTGAAGAATAAAAACGGCACGCCTGCTCGTGCGAGAAAAGAGAGAAATTGCCAGTCTTCATTCCGTGCAATTCCCACAGAACATAATTTAATATTGTAGTGGCTGGTGAAATATATCCCCAGCAATTCATCAGTCCCCACTGCCTTTCCCTTCATATGAAGCCGGCTGCATATGAATTCTAACCACATCTCTTAGCTAAGCGACTCTTCCATTATTGCCCCGTTTCTAGCGGGTTAAAACCATGATAAACGCCGGTGGTTGCATACCTCTTATGATTTTTCTTCCGCATTTAAAGTACTTTAATAAACTGATGTTTCTGTCGGACAGTCACGCTTAGCGAGGCACTGTTCACTGACTGACTGGAAAACTCTCGTGAGCGGGACACTTCTAGACTCTGCGCGAATGACGGCCACGCGCGTTGTTCATGTGCGCGCTTGCAGAAAGTCAGTGCTTCATATATTTTTCTTAATAAATTCATATGGCCTTGGGGTGGCGGTAAAATTTCTGGAGAGGTGGGCTGCTACTGAGAAATGTTACCAGAGGAACCCCTGCTTTTTACCCGTCAGCCTCTAAAGGCTGAAGGTATATTGTGGTTATTCTACGATGTTGGTGGCGGCGTCAACACCTACCTTGTGAATGTGATAAATACAGAAAGAAATGATGTGGGCTTTTCAAATTGGTACCATGAGTGTGTCTATGAAAAATCTTGGACAAGTTCGAATTTGGGGGACCGCTGACCTTTGGGTACCGGCGTGGTGGCCTAGTTGGTAGAGCATCTGCCCCACAGCCGGAAGGCCGGGGTTCAAATCCCGGCTGGGTCATACCAAAGACCATATGGAAATGGTACTTTCCACCTTCTAGCTTGGTGCTCAGCATAATAGAACGGGGAAAGGAAAGTTATGCACAGAGCTACCAGAGGACTGACCTCCCACTCTAGCGTTCACTACTTACAGTAGCTGTGTGGCCTAGGGTCAGAGAAACGGAAATGGGCACTACCCCTATACACCATCTGGTGTCCCAGATGCTGTGGAAGGGAATTAACTAACTTAACTGACCTTTGGGTGATCTCTGACCTCAGAGGTCAGTTGTCCCTAAATCTTGTAATGTGATAACTACACACATGAGTGATGTACCCTTTTCAAGTCAATATCATCATGTATAAGACAACTCTTGGATGGCTTAATCCCTGCTCTCTGACTGTGGGTTTGGGGTCAAAAAGTCAAAGGTCATGGTTAGCTTCCCCTATGCCCTATTGCTATAGAATGAGTAAAGCTAGGGTCACCAAACTTTGTACACAGGTTCACCCTGACATCTGCCTATGGTTTTGGGATTGCAAGGTCAAAATCTCATATAAACTACATCTCAACAACAAACAGAGGCTGGGGGTACCACTGGCAGCAGCCAGTATTTTTCATATAAAGCTGTACTTTTTGTCCTTCATAGACTTGTGATTTTTTTTAATGTCAGACACATGGAACCACTAGTTTGTTATTGTCTGGCTTAGGAGCTTGGTGACGTGTCATGGTTGGTGTATTGACCAAGCCATGGCATGTTGTGACAACAAATGTGTGATTTTTCAGTGATGTCCTTTCAAAAGTTAAACTTCTCTTCTTTTTGCTACTTTCTGCTCTCTGTTATTGTAAATCAAAATAAAATGTTGCCTGACTTTACCTGTAGGGTATAAGTTTTTTCCTATTTCACTGTACTTAAAATTTACAGTATTTATTATTTTTCAATATGTCAGTACCTGCCAATCTACAGTCGTGCAAAAAATTGGACACCCTTTTAAATATTCAGTTTTTTATTAAGATGTTCACGTATCAATGTCTAACTTATTTTAGCCATTTTAAATGGAAATGAACGTGGAGGTGTTCTAAAAAAAGATGTGTGTGTGTGTGGGTGGGGGGGTCCTAATTTATTCCTCACTATTTGTTTAGAATTACATTTTGCAGAAAATTTGAAAAAAGTCTTTAATTCATTTTAATTGTTTCAATACAGAAAAATTTTTAAAATCGTTCGGATACAAATCATAAAATACAATCAGTTCTTTTAAAGAGGACTTGCTGAAGCAAGACTGGACAAAAGTCTATGTATCAGATGTAAATGAAGCCTATGACACATTTATGAACATTGTAACCACTCTTTATGAAAAAAATTGTCCATTAGTAAAGAAAAAGCTTAAACATAAATTTGCCGATAAGCCATGGTTAACCAAAGGATTACAAAAGGCGTGTAAAAAGAAAAATTTGTTATATAAAGCTTTCCTAAAGAAAGGACAAAAGAAGCAGAGCAGCGGTATAAAACATACAAAAATAAGTTACGCACAACCATCTCTAGGGTTTACAGAGAATGGTCCGAAAAAGAAAAAATATCCAGTGAGCGGCAGTTCTGTGGGCGGAAATGCCTTGTTGATGCCAGAGGTCAGAGGAGAATGGCCAGACTGGTTCGAGCTGATAGAAAGGCAACAGTGACTCAAATAACCACCCGTTACAACCAAGGTAGGCAGAAGAGCATCTCTGAATGCACAGTACGTCGAACTTTGAGGCAGATGGGCTACAGCAGCAGAAGACCACGCCGGGTGCCACTCCTTTCAGCTAAGAACAGGAAACTGAGGCTACAATTTGCACAAGCTCATGGAAATTGGACAATAGAAGATTGGAAAAACGTTGCCTGGTCTGATGAGTCTCGATTTCTGCTGCGACATTCGGATGGTAGGGTCAGAATTTGGCGTCAACAACATGAAAGCATGGATCCATCCTGCCTTGTATCAATGGTTCAGGCTGGTGGTGGTGGTGTAATGGTGTGGGGAATATTTTCTTGGCACTCTTTGGGCCCCTTGGTACCAATTGAGCATCGTTGCAACGCTACAGCCTACCTGAGTATTGTTGCTGACCATGTCCATCCCTTTATGACCACAATGTACCCAACTTCTGATGGCTACTTTCAGCAGGATAATGCGCCATGTCATAAAGCTGGAATCATCTCAGACTGGTTTCTTGAACATGACAATGAGTTCACTGTACTCAAAAGGTCTCCACAGTCACCAGATCTCAATCCAATAGAGCATCTTTGGGATGTGGTGGAACGGGAGATTCGCATCATGGATGTGCAGCCGACAAATCTGCGCCAACTGTGTGATGCCATCATGTCAATATGGACCAAACTCTCTGAGGAATGCTTCCAGCACCTTGTTGAATCTATGCCACGAAGAATTGAGGCAGTTCTGAAGGCAAAAGGGGGTCCAACCCGTTACTAGCATGGTGTACCTAATAAAGTGGCCGGTGAGTATATATATATATATATATATATATATATATATATATATATATATACATACAGTATACACACACACACACACACACACACACACACACAAATAATTATCAATAACTTAAGAGTGGGTAGCAGACAAGATCAATATTCAACACTATTTTTATTAATCTCAGCAATTGTTCAGATGATCACTTCTACATTTCATTAAAAAAATGTCCAGTTTTCACCAGTCCCTTTTAACCATAAAAAACTAAACCCTTTTAATTCATGAACTATGTTGAACCATGTGTGAAAAAGTTATGCAACATTTAAGAAAAATCAACTTTCATATTAAATAAATCTTATCACATTTTTAACTGAACAAATCTGCTGCAATTCTGCTCAAAATCTGTTACATTTAATAAACACACTTTTGTGTGTTCTTCTTCACTGGAATTATATCTATACAGTTCTTGCCAAGAATCATGCTGGAGTAATAACCAGCGCTGTCCTTTCATGAGAAGAAGCTAAACGAGCACTGAGAGTGCTTATATGCACGGTGGCGCAGTGGTTAGCACCGCGGCAGCACAGTTTACCCTCGGCCGGGGGATCGCGGGGATCGTGGGTTCGATCCCTGCCCCCGGTCAACAGTGATCTGCGTGGAGTTTGCATGTTCTCCCCGTGTTTGCGTGGGTTTCCTCCCACATGCCAAAAACATGCAGGTTAGGGAGTTAAGGGGCGCTTGCGACCGGCAGCTGGTGGCTTGTCACCGGACTGCAGAACAAATCTACCTACGGGTACAAAAAAAAAGAGTGGGCAGCAGTTTCATGACGCGTTGAAGTACCGCTTCGCCGTCACCTCGCAAATGAAACACACGCAGCTTCCTTTCACGGTAGTAAAAAAGAACTCTTCCTCCCGCTCACTTTGAAAATGATAAATTTTCTGTCTTTTTTTGGGGGCTAGGAAACAGCACTGCGTTCACCATCTTCACTGGCCGCTAGCTTACGCTCCAGCGCGAAGGTTTTGTCATGCGCACAATACTGACCTTTGAACTAGGTCAGAGTTCACCTTAACTTTACGTATAATAAACATATTTTCATTTTTTTTATTTTTAAGACATTGTCATTTTAAAATCTATATAAATGCAAGTGTGATTTTAAAAAATACCGGCAGAAAAAATTACATCTGCAGCTCACTTGCGAGTTGTGCTATTTTTAGAACAGGCCTGCGGGCGACTCATGTGGTCCCTGTGGGCGACATGGTGCCCGCGGGCACCGCGTTGGTGACCCCTGCTATAGACCAATTTCACTATTGCCGCAATTTTCCAAGATACTTGAAAAAATATTCTATGAGAGAATTGACAACTTCATACTGAAGAATAATTTATTGTGTGAGCAGCAATATGGGTTCAGACGCAAGAGGACAACTGCATTTGCTCTAATGGAATTTATAGAAACAATATCAACTGCCATTGAAAATAAAGAGTATTCAGTTGGGGTATTCCTGGATCTTAAAAAAGCATTTGATACAGTGGATCATAATTTATTATTAAAGAAACTACAAAATTGTGGTATTAGGGGGTAGCACTGTCCTGGTTATGTAGTTACTTAAAGAATAGATATCAGTATGTATGTGTTGGTATCAAAAACTCAGTTACTGAAGGTTACTTGTGGAGTCCCACAGGGTTCAGTTTTGGGGCCATTGTTATTCAATATGTATATAAATGATATATGTAAAGTTTCAGAAAATGGATTTAATATTGTTTGCCGATGATGCTAATCTATTATGCAGTGGAAGCAATTTGGAACAACTTTTGGATACACTCAGAAAGGAATTAGGAAAGCTTAAACTGTGGTTTGATTCAAACAAATTAACGCTCAATTTAAGTAAGACAAAATTTATTGTTTTTAACAACCATCACAACAACTTAGTATCTAAACTCAGTGTAAATGGTGTAGAGATTGAAAGGGTATCCAAAACTAAATTTCTTGGAGTAATAATTGATAATAAACTGTGTTGGAAGTCACATATTAATTATATTAAAGGTAAAATATCCAAATCAATTGCAGTACTACACAGAGTGAAATATTTGCTGAATCAACCCACACTATATACACTACCGTTCAAAAGTTTGGGGTCACCCAGACAATTATTTTGTGTTTTCCATGAAAAGTCACACTTATTTACCACCATGAGTTGTAAAATGAATAGAAAATATAGTCAAGACATTGACAAGGTTAGAAATAATGATTTGTATTTGAAATAATATTTTTTTCCAGATACTCAACCTGCTCAAAGGAAGGTCAGTTTTATAGCTTCTCTAACCAGCTAAACTGTTTTCAGCTGTGCTAACATGATTGCACAAGGGTTTTCTAATCATCCATTAGCCTTCTGACGCAATGAGCAAACACATTGTACCATTAGAACACTGGAGTGACAGTTGCTGGAAATGGGCCTCTATACACCTATGTAGATATTGCACCAAAAACCAGACATTTGCAGCTAGAATAGTCATTTACCACATTAGCAATGTATATTAGATATTAGAGTGTATTTCTGATTAGTTTAAAGTTATCTTCATTGAAAAAAGCAGTGCTTTTCTTTCAAAAATAAGGAAATTTCTAAGTGACCCCAAACTTTTGAACGGTAGTGTACTTTGTATCATTCATTAATACTCCCATACATGACATATTGTACTGAAGTATGGGGAAATACATATAAAACAAACATATATCCAGTCTTTATGCTTCAGAAGAGAGCTATTAGAATAATAAACAAAGCTGCTTACAGGGAACCAACAAACCCACTTTTTCTTAAATTAAAAGCTCTCAAGTTGAAAGATCTGGTTGACTTTAAAACTGCAGTAATAATGTTTGAAGTGAAGAATCTCTCACTGCCCGCAAATATCCAAAAGTTGTTCCAAATAAAGGAGAAACAATATCATTTCAGAGCAACATATATATTTCAAAAACCTTCAGTGAGAACTACCACCAAGCCACACTGTGTTTCAGTGCAAGGAGTCAGATTATGGAACGATTTTGGACCTGAATTAAAATCATGTACAACGCTTGGACAATTTAAACAAAAACTAAAGGAAGAAATAGTCCAAACATATATACAAGATGACATGTAAAATCACATAAGGATTGTCATATCCAGTCTGCGTTGTTGTAGCTTAGTTTTTTGTCACATTTTGTCTTAGCTTTGTTCTGAATTGTAATCGCTCTTGTTTTGTTTTTCTTTTGAATTCTTGGATGGAATATGGGTGGGCAATATAAGCTGCGGCTTCAGCCATCACCCATTTCGGATAACTTATGTTGAACTGTATAATCAGAGGAGTTATTGTCTAATTTGACCTTGTTGGATTTTCTTTCCCCCTTTGTTATATTATTCAGTTTCTTTTAATCTGTACTTTTAATCTATCCGAAATAAAGATTCATTCATTCATTTGTTTAGTTGCATTACGTGAATCTCTCAGTATTTTTAACATTGACATTAAATATCCATATGTCTATATATGTTAAAAACACACAGGCTTATACAGGGTGTCCTGATTTTTTCCACATGATTGTAGGAGTCAATTTTTGACCTGTGTTGTTTCATCTAGACTCATCATGACCACAACATTGCAGCTTTCCTGTTATAAGGAGCTGTGATGTTTCTCATTTCTTACAAGTGAAATTTAGCTTTATGGATTTTCAGGTTTTCACTTGGCTCTTAGCTCCATTTTTCCATATCTTATTTTTATCAGAGTTTGCAGTTGTGTTTGAAATAAATTTTAAAAAGTTCTAGTTGTCAATCTAACAGGCAGCTAAATTGTCAATTGTCAGATCTTTCAAAAAGTATGGAAAAGCAGCCAAAAGGAGTATCTGAGATGGCACGTCATCTGTCTGTCCACATTTCACAGGAATCACTGCTCCTCCTAGGCAATTGCCTTGATGCTCACCAAACTCACTCCCAATGATCCTCAGCTGGGTCTGTATCCAGGTTGTGTCAAAGGTCTGGAGATCTGGGTAATTATGGGATTTCATGAAGATTGCTACTCCTCCTAGGCAACTACCCTAGTGGCCACCAAACTCACTCACAATGATCCTCAGATGGGTCTGCATTCCGGTTGTGACCAAGATCAAGTTCACAGTGAAAGATCAGGAGATCTAGGCACCTACAGTATGTGATTTTTAAAAAAATCATTACTTCTCCTGGGCAACTGCCTTGATGCTCACCAAATTCACTCACAAGGATCCTCAGGTGGGTCTACATTCAAATTGTACCCAAGATCATGCTCAAAGGTCAGGAGATCGAGGCACCGATGGAATTTCAGCAAAAACACTACTCCTCCTAGGCATTTGCTCCACTGCTTACCAAACTCATGCACAATGATCATCAGGTGAGTCTGCATCAAGGTTGAGTTCGAGATCAGGGTCAAACTTGCACACAATGGTTCTAAAATTTGTCTGCTTCCAGGTTGAGCTCAAGATCAACATTGTTATCAATGGTCAGGAGATCTGGGCTTGTATGATTTCACGAAAATCGTTACTCCTTCGAGGCCATTAACTTTGACCTTAAGCACATCCTAGATGGGTCTGCATCTAGGCTGTGCTTAAGGTTAAGGTCAACAGTCAGAAGATCCGAGCACTCTGGGTTATTTCATCAGGCCAGAATGAGCTTCTCCATCATTGATGGTGTGTTTGGATATATGCTACACAGAAACCACAAATTCACTTTAAGACAGCAACTGTTTAATTAGCACAATAGGGAAAAGATGTTAATGTTGTATAATTTCTCCATGACTTTTTTTTCCTGTTTTACTAGGCTTAGTGTTAATATCTGCTGTTTATGTGACCAGGTTAATTGTAGTTTCCAGTGATGAATTAATGTGTTTGTCAAACAGCTCACACCTACCAATCAGACTAAACCTGCATCACTTAATAGTTGATTTTAGGTTGATAAAGTGTATACTGTGTAACAGCAGGAGCAAGAAACAAAACCCTAGAAGATGAACTTCCATGGGCTCCTTTTCCCTGCAGTGTTGTTGCCTTGGATCTTTTTAATTCCTTCAAATCAAATCCAATAAGCTTTGTGTGACAAAAAAAACTAAACCACATTTCTCTCTTGTCTCCAGGTACCTGTTGGAGCAGGATTTCCCAGGGATGCGGATCGGTCCAGAGCCGACCACAGATGGCTTCATAGCTGTGATGTACGGAGAGAATGAGGGGATCGTCCCTGGCAACGCTCTGGTGGTGGACCCCAAGAAACCCTTTAGGAAACTAAACGCCTTTGGAAACTCCTTCCTCAACAGGTAAAACACCCTGTGATAAAATCATCTAACTCAGAGGTAAACAACCTTTTTTCCATGGAGGCCCCCAGTATAATTAAATTGGGCTTCTTGATTCTAAAGATTTCAGCGAAATACATGGGTGTGATTTTAAGGTATTCGGATGGACTTTTACTTTATTCCACATTGGCAGTGATCATCAAATAGACCAGAGGTTGTGTACTCGATGCAAATTAATCATTTCAGGATGCAGTCGGTGCCATTTCATGCAAGCAACATGTTAAGTTTCATTTTTTTTTTTTTTTGGTCAGCTTTTGTCCTGTTTGACTCCTCATATTACTTCATTCATTTCGTCTGTATGTAGGATAAGAGAAGAGGAAGTTAAGTGAAGTATTGACACAGGTGGTGGGAAAAGACAAACACTGGAAATGTAATAGTTACTGTGCTCTCCACTTTAAGGCATGGCAAAAATGAAGATGACTGTAAAATTGTGGTGGCTTCTAACCCATTTGCAAGGTCCACCATGTATTGTCTACAGTATGGGGGGGGGGGGGTAGCGGAGACAGTTAAAGGGGATCTGTATGTTTCAAAATATGTTCATTCTTAGCGATCCATGCTTTCATTAAGTGAAATCCTGACCCACTGTACTGCTGACGATGATGTTCATGCTCATTCTGTTGATCAAAAGTGAGAGACGCAAGACTCCTTTATCATTCATGCTGCGTTGTTTCTGGTGGAATGGATGGTTATAAAATATATTCAGGCTGCTTCACACCGAGCGTGGATTTTCACCTGAAAACACAGTTTCAGTGGGTTATTATACACACCACCACAGGACATTTGTGTAAGTAAAAGAAAATATTATGGACTTTGAGCCCTTCAAAAATGTACGATGGACCAATGAGAGTCTGACAGACTTAAAACATTTTGCAACATTGCTATAGACTGAATCGTAAATGAGCTTGTGGCTTGCATGCAAAATCTGATCCACTGTCATCCAGAAATATTGCCTAAAGCCGCTGAAGCACAACAAAAATGAAACTGCATTGTGGAAATTTGGTTTTCCCACATCAGTGAGACTAGTTAAAGTGTGGGAAAAGAATCGGAGGTGAATCTGCCACACTAGTGCAATGCATTTTCACATAACAGCAGGGTGAAAGCAGGATTTTCTTTTTCTTTTTTTTTTAAATTTCATTGCATTTGATTTGGACTTTCACGCACACTGCTTCTTTTGCTCATGTTAAGTTATGTTTTGAAGCTTATCAGTAACTTCTGCGTCAGGGGCATGGAGAGCCAATCATGACAGACTATTAAGAGTGCATAGTTTGTCATTTTTGCAAAAGAAAAAAAAAGACATGATTACACAAGGAAAAAGAACCAAATTAGGACTCAGTTCTGCCAGTCAAGTCTATACACTACTCACAAAAAGTTAGGGATATTTGTCTTTCGGGTTAAATTTTAGGATACACCTAAAATGCACTATAACTTTTACAAGTTAACTTGACCTCTCTATCCTTTTGAATGTGCATGTTAAACTGTTCAATATTTAAGTACTTTTTGCATAACTAGCTGTTCTCTATCAAGGTGCTTAACTGCAAAATTCACAACAGGTGTTTGATCCATGAATCAGCCAATAAATTTTCTGGTTCCATTAGAATTGGTATTTAAACAGTCCTCTTTTTCATGCTGTTCACATTTTGACATCATGAGACCAAGACGACACCTAACAACTGATCAACAGTACCTCCCCATTGTGAAGCTTCAAACAGGAGGTTCTCAGAAGGAAGTGGCCACTGAGCTTAGAGTGTCAGATTGTCATCAGCAGGTTACAACAGAGGTACAGAGAGACTGGAAGAGTCACAGAAAGGCATAGAAGTGGACATCCTTGGGCCACATCCCACACTGATGACCGCTTCATTGTGAAGAGTGCCCTGCAGAACTGGATGATGAATGCCGCTCGACGCCAGTCACATTTAAGGGAGGTGAGAGGCACCCAAGTGTCACGTCAGACCGTTCAAAACCATTTACATCAGTGTGGCCTGCATGCTAGACGACCTGCAAGGGTACTTGACCACACCACCAGGCACAGGCGTCATTGTCTTGCATGGGCCAGGGAGCATTTACGCTGGACAAGGGACCAGTGGATCTCAGCGCTGTTTTCTGATGAAAGTCGATTCCCGTTGAGCAGAGATGATAGCCGCCAACGATGTTGGACACGTCAAGGAGAGTGCTGTGCATCAGCCACTGTTGTCACCAGATGAGCCCTTGGTGGTGGTGGTGGTGTGTCTGGTCAGTACAGAACTGCCCTACACCTTGTGAATGGTGCAGTGACAAGCTGAATAACATCATTAATCCAGTCATTGTGCCCCTGCATGAACAACACAGGCCTAATTTCATCTTTATGGATGACAGTGCTCCAGCTCATCGAGGTTGCATCATTAGGGAACAGCTGCTGGAGGCTGGGGTACCTTAAATGGAGTGACCTGCACTTTCTCCAGACCTGAATCCCATAGAAAACCTATGGGATCAGCTGAGTCACCGTGTAGAGGCTCATAACCCTGCACCCCACAACCTCAGTGACCTGAGGGCTGCCCTTCAGGAAGAGTGGAATACCATGCCTCAGCAGACAATAAGTCGACGTGAACAGCAGGAGACATCGTTGTCAAGCTGTAATTGATGCTCAAGAGCACATGACAAGTTGTTGAGACATTGGCTATGTTTACATGAACACAAGTAACCGGATTAAAAGCCTGATCAGAATAAAAATGCTTCATGTAAACACGGCAATCTGAATATTCTAACCCGATCACGCTCATTCGGATCAAAATTTCATTCCGATTGAGAGGGGTGGGTTGTGCCGATTGTTAATCGGAATGGTGCGCATATAAACACTTATTCCGAACACAAGGCAGAAAATATGTTTACTGTGCATGTCTGTACACCAGCTGCACGTCGACATGACATATTTCCGCCTTAGCAGCAGCTAGCGGAGAACATAGCGGGAGTAAAACGAAACTGGTCTGTATCGTCCTGCTGTCTCCTTCTGTTAGTCATATGCAGAAGTACAGGTATGTACTTGTAGCTTCATTACGGAGACCAGCAGAAGCAAAAGTACAGTCTGAATGACACAATACAGGTCAATCTCGACACGAAGCGGGGCTTGCTAACACCGGAAGTTGCTTCTTCTTCTACTATCTTCGGAATGTCGAAATGTTGACGTACGCATGCCAAAATGATTTATTCTGTTCAAACGTATGACATGGAAATGCACATCCTAATCAGATCAGCTTTTTCAGGATCCATGTAAACAGTAAAATTCTGATCTGAATTGTAATCAGATTGAAGAAATTTTGCCCATGTAACTGTGGCCATTGACATTTTTTGTTGTTGCATACCCACCACTGTTGTTGGCTTTTGTTTCAGTAAGTTGCTTGAGATGAGGAAATCACCGTTGTATGCTTCTACTTAAATGCCTTACTTTCATTATATGAAATCACAGTTGTGTGAACTTTGTTACATTTTCCATAAATTTCACCCAAAAGCCAAATATCCCTAACTTTTTGTGAGCAGTGTATATTGTTTAACAGCAAGATTAAAGGGTTTACTGAAACCCTCAATGTTTATAGGCTGCTTACTTTTCAGGTGAGAGGGAACTAGTGTGAGACAGTGAGCAGGTAGGAGGGTTCCTTCTTCCAGCAAGGACAGGGCAGAGGAGAAAGGGAGAGTATGAAGGCTTGAAGAGGTAAGGTGCCCTGGGCCCAGGAGCTTTTCCTGTGGGTTGGCTTAGAGAATGAAGGATTTTGCAGATATGAGATGGTTGCTCCCGTGCGTTTGATTCCAGCAAAGGAGAGACCATCCAAGGGGTTTTGAGCAAAAGTCTTACGTGGCAGGTCAGCAGGGAGAGCACTGGGAATCCAAACTAGCACAGGTAGTGAACACACAGTATGAGATCATAGAGTGCAAGTCAAGCCACACTACGGTCAGAGTCAGCCTGGCTTAAGTAGTGTGGATGTAATCAGCAGCAGATGGGTGATTGGAAGCAGCTGCAGGTAATCAGAGGAGATGGTCAGCTGATAAGGTGCGCGCGTGCATGCTCTCACCTGAGGACCATACAAAAAAAACCCTCTCCCTTAGCTCCTCTTGAGTAAAATCATCAGAGTAATGGAGAGAGCAAAAGAAAATACTGTATGTTACTGCTTTGTGTTTATATTAGCAAACACATTTTTAACTTTTTTTCTGTAAATCTCCTGTATGTGACTGAAATGTGTCTCAAAACTAACTTACAAAAATGAACCAGTTGATTGAACTTGAATAGTTCTCTGGATATTTTCCCACTGATCTCAAGGGCCATTAATCATTTTGATCCTCGAGTTTTATTTCCTCTTGGTTTATGGAGCTTGTGAACCATTATGATAAAAAACTGAGTGTCCCCTGAGGAGCCCCGAAACAGCTGATGTATAAACTTCTGAGAGTGATTGTGCTTTGAATATTGCTGCTCTCCTGCAGTTTTATTCATAAAGTTAGACAGCAGGGAGGTTGGATAAATAAGAGGGCTAGTGAGTGACATGAAAATGAAGACTCGCAGAGCTCCACCACACCCTTAAAGACCCCAACCTTTAACGTTAATCCACACAGGAAAATTTTACTTACATACAACATTGGTTGTGTGTTCATAGTTTCTGCCACTTGTGTTGAGTGATTTTGGAGCTGCAGAAGTTCATTTTGCTCTCTTTCAAACCACACACCCAATCCAGGAGGGACCCACCCAAAACACAGTAATGCCCACAGTGCAGTGGGGTCACTTTATCTCTGGTTCTCCAGGGACTGGAACCTTAAAACCCTTGTGTATATTTTTTTAATAGTGATTGCTTGCTTGCATGTGTAATGTGTCACTTTGGAGATGCTGTTGTTGGTCTGAAAAGTAATCCTGCCCCCTCAGCACACAAAGAAACTCTGGCTAACCTTTTCACTACTTTCACTGCCTTCCTCAAAACATCATACAACGTGGGAACCCCCTTTACCCCACACTGACTTGTAAACACCCATGCCATGCTAGCTGTCAAGATTCCCCTGTTTGCATCAGTTTAAATTTAGCTAAAATCTCTCCAGTCCCAAAGCATTTCCTCTGGCCAGAAATATTCCTAAGAGCAGCAGGGAGGAAGTGGGTGGACAGTCGATCCCTGAGCTGTGCCTGAGTGTGTACCTGAAGCATTCCTTAAACGAGTAACTTTATCTCTTCCCCGTGTGGCAGAGGAACCCTCCACAATAAGTTATTGTTTCCAGGAGGAAGCATGTGTGCGTCACCACGTGTCTGAACAGCAGGTTTGTTTTTTCCCGCTGCCAGCCCGTCCTCCAGACACACCCAGACGATTTATAGCTGCTGTAGTATGTCGGTTAAAATTATCAGTCAGGTGACAGGAAGGTCTCAGGGGTGCGTGTACGGTCATGACAGACCTGGCAGATTAACTTTCTGAGTCAAGAGTGCAGCAAAAGGTTACAGTCAACAGTAACAGTTTTTTTTTTTGTTTTGTTTTTTTTTTTTTAAAAAAAAGCTTTTTGGGGACTTCCGGTTATGGCGGCCACGTAGGAAGACGTGTTTCACACTGCTCTGCTCCTAAAAATAAAAAGTAGGCTAAAACTCTCTTAATTGGAACAAAAACCTATCCCAGCGTTTAGGCACGGCTATGGTAAAGACCAAGGCAGGGAAATTAGGCTGAGGAAAAAGTAATTCGACAAAACAATCCAAACTAACAGACTTCCACGCTCGTGACGAAGCAGAAAAAACTCCAGAGACTATGGCGGAGGATGTAGCCAGCGGCGGAGCGGTAACTGCTGAGGAGGGGACAAATGCGGTGCTCGCTGCCATCACCTCCATAAGAGCAGACTTTTCGTCTAAATTTGATGGGATTATAGCAGCGATAGAAGGAATGAGAAAGGAAATAAGCGACTGTATGGAACGAGTATCGCAGGCGGAGCTCCGAATTTCAAGTGCTGAAGATGACATCATCAGCCTACAATTAAAGTTGCAAACACTGGAATTAAAATGGAAACGTCTGGAAGATAACATCCTGGACTTAGAATCCCGCTCGCGACGGAATAATTTGAGGCTGGTGGGCCTCCCGGAGGGAGCGGAGGGACGGGGCCCATGTTCCTTTTTGGAAAAGTGGATTCCAGAAGTGCTGAACAACGCGGACCTGGAGTCATCGGCCGTCTTAGAGAGCGCTCACCAAATCGGCCCACCGAGAGATAATAAGACACCACCGAGGACGCTGATTATGAAGTTCCTCAGCTACAGAGACAAGATGACGGTCACCAACGTGGCGCGAGCTAAAGGGGAAATTAAATACCAGGATCAACAGGTGCGGTTCTACCCAGACTTTGCCACAGGAATTCAACAATTAAGGAGGCAGTTCGACCCCGCCCGCAAAGAGCTGCACAGCCTCGGGATTCGTCACGGAGTGATTCATCCGGCAAGACTGCTGGTCACATATAAGGGGAGAACCCACACCTTCAAGACCCCTCAAGAGGCGCAGGAGCTCATTAAGCAGATCCAAAAGGAAACTGGTGGGAGCTAAGCATGAACATGATAAAGGTAGAACATTTAAGCATTTGTACAGGATTGATCTGAAACATATAACATGTCTACAAAATACAGATTGTATTATAAAAAAAAAAAAGCTATGATGTACAAAGTTGCTATAAAACTTTGAAGTTATGTTGAAAAAACTACAGAAGAGAGTTAATGTCATTAAAAATAGCAGTAGAGTCAGGGTGATTGAGAGGAGAAAGAGAGAGTGGTTTGACTGATCCTCGCAGGTGTGGAACAGTCACTAGCTATAACGGGAGACGGAATTTTTTTGATTTTGGGGGGATTACCACGAATGTGGGGAAGGGGAATTTGTTTTTGTGTAGTTTGTAGGATGAATGTTCAACCATCCATGTTTTTGCTTCTCTGTATGAGCATATTCATATTGCAAGGTAATCTTAAACTCCTTATTGATCATAGATCAAAGCGTTAATCTTGATTTAACTTCATGGAATTGCAGAGGTCTACAAAATCTAAAAAAACTTAAACAAGTTATGAATAAAATAAAAGACATAGGGGTGCACGCCATGAAGGCAACAGCATAGAACCTCTGCTCCTGGCACGTTCATATTGAAAAAGCCCTTAAAACGCGAAAACCTACAGAACTACCAGCTCAAGACGATCAACTAAAAGGGCAATGGTAAAAGGCAAGTCAAAAACCAAGAAACAGGCTGAAACTACGGAGTCTGATACCGAAGAAACTGAAGCTAACGACGACAGCGTCGGTTTGGCTAGTACTGATGCTAGCAAAATGGAGGAAGACGACAGCATTGATTTGAAGGCGATACTGATGGAAATCAGGGACTTCAGGAAAGAAAACACGCAACAATTTAATGAAGTTAAGGCAGAAATCGGCAAGACTAATGCAAGACTCGAAACAGCGGAGGGACGCATTTTGGAAACGGAGGAACAAGTTGAAACAATAGAGGAGGTGGTTACAGAGCTCGTGAAACTCCAGTCTAAGCTACAGGCCCAAATCACCGACCAGGAGGGGCGATCTCGTAGAAATAATGTACGGATATATGGTGTGATTGAAAACGAAGAGAAAGGTGCTCCGATTATGATAGATTTTGTCGAAAATCTTCTGAGGGAAAAGCTCCAACTGCCCTCGACACTGGACTTGCATATTGAATGCGCACACCGCGCCTTGGCGACAGTTCCCCCGGCTGGAGCACCACCTCGGTCCATCATTGTACGCTTTACCAGTTACAAGAGCAAGGAAGAGGTGCTCAGGAAAACTTGGCAAATGAGGGGATTCCAATGGAAGGGCAAACAGATTAACCTTGATCACGATTATGCACCCGACGTCCTTAAACAGAGACAGACATACGCAGAGGCTAAAAGGATTCTAAAACAACGAGGGATACGTTTCCAGACCCCGTTCCCAGCTAAATTCCTGAGTGTTCTACTCAGACGAAACAAAACTTTATAACACCGCTGAAGATGCAACTAAAGACATGTTCGACAGAGGATTCCCAGTCACTGTCTACAAACCACCGGAGACACTGATGGCACTGATTCAGAAAACAGCGTGGACCACTAAAGGAAGTACAAGAGGAGAGCGACGCACACCGCTGGATCCGGGTCAGACGGGACCATCATCAATAAAGGAGAGACTGCAGCAATACAGAAGGGAATCCATGTAAAAACGCCAATATAAATATGCTGTTCAATTTATAACCCAGTTTCAGGTAATCTGATTTAACAATGACTTATCCGTGGTTTATTTTTTTTTTTTTTTTATATATACATGGTTTTTCTATTAAGAGATAATACAATAACTAAACACGAGAAATGAGTGAAACCTAACACTTAATGCCAATCTAAATCAGCTGCCGGGAAATGACTGTTCAGGCATAATATGGAGGAATTGCGTGACGATGGACGCTCCACTAGAGGGCCCACCCTGACTCAAGTGGCTTACCCTCTTAAAGACTCACAACATCAGGTCTTACAGGGTTTGTTTTTCTTTAAACCCCACAAACAGCAATCCTGTTTTATTTCCTCAAATGTTTGTTATTGTTTTGTTTTGCTGCAGTTCAGAGCAACACTGTTTGGACAAGTGGTATACTTATGTTTATTCCGATTAATCAGGAAGGAAGAGAAAAAGAAAAACAAATTATAGCCAACAATCAGACTATCAGTGTCATCTCCTTTAATGTAAATGGAATTATCAGCCCACAAAAAAGGTCCAAAATACTCTCCAAACTCAAAAAAGAAAAGATACATGTGGCCCTTCTACAAGAAACGCATGTATTAGACCAAGAACTCAAAAAGCTTAAACGAGGTTTTTATAAGTATGTCTATGGATCATCATACAAACTTGGCCACCGTAGAGGTGTTGCAGTTCTCATTTCACGACAGATTTGTTTTGAATGTTTATCTGACAAGAAGGATAAAGAGGGGCGATATATATTGGTAAAAGGAAAAATTGATGGCTCATCAGTAACTATTTTCAACATATACGCACCACCAGGAAGTAATTGGAATTTTTATAAACAGATGTTCAAAATGATGGTATCTGAAACTGAAGGAATGTTGAGATGTGGAGGGGATATGAATATACGGTTGTCAAAACTGGACAGTTCTAAGAATGATCTAGCACAAAAAAAATCAATAATAAAGAAAATAAACAGTATCATGAGTGAAACCGGAATTATCAATATCTGGAGAGATTTTAACCCTTCTGGACGCGATTATACACATTTTTCTGCCCCCCATTCTACATATTCGAAAATTGATTACTTCTTCACATTTAATAAAGACAGATATAAGATTAAAACAAGTGATATTGGCACAATTGATCTGTCAGATCACTCTCCAATATATTTATCTATCTGTATGAATGATACTCCCAAAACCACAACTTGGAAACTTAATTCCAATATTTTGAATGATTCAAAAATGAAAGAGAAATTAAAAGAAGAAATTGATGAATACTTTAAGGAAAATGATAATGGGAAAGTGTCACCATCCATTTTATGGGATGCTTTTAAAGCGGTTATAAGAGGCAAAATTATTGCCAGCACGTCTTTCATTAAAAAGCAAAAAAAAAAAAAGAAACTCGAAAAATTACAAATGGATCTTAAGGAATTACAAAGACAACACAAAATTACTTTAAACAATGACAAACAATATGAAATAAAAAGATTACAAAAAGAAGTTGATAACATATATTCTGATGAAAAGCAAAAAAAGCTTATCTATCTTAAACAAAATTATTATGAGGCTGGAGGGAAGTCAACAAAATGGCTAGCTTTTAAACTAAGAAAACAGGCTGATAACACAATCTATAGAATAACAAATCCCAAAACTGGGATTACACATGATGATATTACAGAAATTCAGGAGAGTTTTGTAACCTATTATAAAGACCTTTACTCACAGTCTAAATTAAACAATTGTGACCACATTGAAATTTTTTTAAGTTCACTAAATCTCCCCTATGTCACCGAACAGGAGAACAGTAACCTAATAAAAGAAATCACAAATAAAGAAATCAATGATGCAATTACAAGACTAAAACCACATAAAAGCCCTGGCCCAGATGGCTACTCTGGTGAATGGTATAAGACCTACAGGGAGGAATTAATTCCAAGACTGAGGGAGGTGTGTAACTGGGTGTTGAAGGGAGGGGATCCACCTCCCTCATGGAAAGAAGCGATTATCACTGTCATCCCAAACGAGGGAAAAGATAAATTGAATTGTAGCCAGTATTGACCAATATCAGTCTTAAACCTAGACTACAAAATATACACGTCCATAATAGCAAAACGACTTGACGATATTATACCCAGACTTATTAATCATGATCAATCTGGTTTTATCCGCCAGAGGCAGACCCAAGACAGTATTAGAAGGACCCTCCATGTTATACACCATATTAAAAAAAATAAGATTGAGGCATTGCTTATGGGTTTAGATGCTGAAAAAGCATTTGACTCAGTGAGATGGTCATTTCTTTATAAAGTTTTGAATAAATTTGGATTTCACCATATAATCATTAAGGCCATCCAGACAATTTACCACAAACCAACAGCCAAAATAAAAATAAATGGTAGTCTTTCAAAGCCAGTCTCACTTGAAAGATCATGGCGCCAGGGCTGCCCCCTTTCACCAGTTTTATTCACTTTATTTATTGAACCGCTTAGCCAATACATTAGACAAGATAACTTAATTGAGGGAATTGATATACATGGGGACATTCAGAAGATATCACTTTTTGCAGACGATGTCCTAATTTATTTAGGTCAACCAAATAGATCTCTACCTAGATTGATGGAGATATTAGAGCAGTTTGGATCACTTTCAGGTTACAAATTAAATATTGAAAAAACACAAATTATGACCTTAAATTACCAACCCTCAATGGAGTTAAAAAGTAAATACAATTTTAAATGGAACAAAGACTCCATGAAATATCTTGGTGTGATACTAAGTAGAGACACTGGAAAGTTGTTTGAAAAGAATTAGGGCCCATTAAATTCCAAAATAAAATCGGATTTAGGAAAATGGAGTCTAATACCAACTTTAGGACTAATTAATAGAATAGAATCAATAAAAATAAACGTTTTACCTCTGTTACTTTACCTTTTCCAAACTCTCCCAATTGAAGTGTCAAAACAACAATTTGTAGAATGGGACAAGTTGATTTCTCGCTGTATATGGCTTGGGAAAAAACCTCGAATAAGATACAGTACATTACAACTGCCAAAGGACAGAGGTGGCTTATCTTTGCCATGTATGAGGGACTACTACTACTCTGCCCAATTAAGACCATTGGTTTGCTTATGTGATCCAATGTTCAAATCTAGGTGGAAAGATATAGAGGAAAAAGCCACTAAGGGCCCCCCTATACAATCAATGATAGCAGACAGGAAATTGCAATCACATTTGAAAGACCCGGATAATCCCTGGCTAAAATTCACTTTTAAGATTTGGAATGACGTAAGTAGAGAGAACAAACTAACCAAGACTGAAATGATGTTAAGATGGTGCGCTTACGAGACAGAATTTTTACCAAACCGTAATGACACAAGATTTCAAAAATGGACGTCAATGGGGCTCACTTCATACTTCACATTTAACCACAAGGGGGAGCTAGCAGACTTCCAAACCCTTGAATCAAAAAATGGGTTAAATAACCAAGACTTTTTTAGGTACCTACAGTTGAGACATAGATATAATGAAATTATAAGGACCAAGACTGATAAGAAGGATAATAAAATTCTAAATATATTCCAAATGGCCTTTAGCACTGTTACTGTTCAGAAAATTATAGCAAGATTTTATCAGGGATTTCAAGCAAACAAATCCACCAATACCCTATATATTAAGAAGAAATGGGAAAAAGAAACAGGATCAGCAGTAGATGATAGTGACTGGGAATCAGTATGTACAGTGCAATGGAAAACTACTTATTCAACTATCTGGAGGGAATTTGGATGGAAAAATTTAATTCGCTTCTTTATTACCCCAGTCCAAAAAAAACACCAAAATATAGGTACCGGTTGTTGGAGACTATGTGGAAATGAAGAGGCTAATCATTATCATGTATTCTGGGCCTGCCCAAAAGTTACCCCATTTTGGAAAGACACACATAAGTGCCTGGAAAAGGTTTTCTCTACCCATGTTCCCTTTGACTTCCTGTACATGTTCTTAGGTTTGGAAATTCCTAACATAGCCTCATTTGCAGATAAATACTTAATGAAAATTGTACTATTGTCAGCAAAGAAAGTCTTAACGAGAAAATGGCTCCAAACAGACATACCAAGAATTCAGGATTTACATGATACGGTATGCCAGATATTTATGATGGAAAGGATTACCATGTCTCTAAGGCTACAAAGAGATAAATTTGATAAATACTGGCTTAAATGGACCCAATATACAGGAAATCAAAAGAGAGACTTTGTTTAAGTAAACTATCCCATTGAAGGGAAGAAAAGAGCAGAACTGAAAAATTTAATACCACTTGTCCACTGTTCAGTTTATTTGTCTACATGTTATCTTTATATGACAAAAAAAAAAAAACTTATGGGAAGATCAATCGAGGGCATTTTCTTGTGTGTTACTTCTTATTAACCTTTCTTTTTATTCTATTTGAATGATGGCAAATTCTAAGCTTTTACTAATGTTTATTCCCTTGTAATAAAGTACTGCTCTCAATGTAAACAATCTGATCAAGATCACCAATAAAAATATAATTGGAAAAAAAAAGCTGTAGAAAAGCTGTCTCAAATTTACTTTTTTTTTAAATTTGCACATTTTAAAAGAAAACACCTGTAAATTTAGGAGGAAAAAAATGCAACTGTATGAGTTAAGAAGAAATTAAACAAAAAATAAAGGGAGCCTACAACTGAGTAAAAAGTTTAAAATTTGAGAAAGCTCCATATTTTAATAGAAAAATGTGGCTAATGCTAGCAGGCAAAATTATACAAATAACTTTATGGCACAAATATGTGATGTAATGTAATGTCATATTTTATGTTTATACTATGCGGCCATCATTTTCAATAGAAGACATCATTGATCCCTGTGTATAATATTCCCTGTGAGTAAACTTACGTATATCCTTTAAGCAAAAAAAAAATAAATAAATAAATAAAAGACATAGATTCAAAAATTGTATTTTTACAAGAAACTCATCTAATAGAGGAGGATGTAAAAAGAATTAGGAGAAGATGGCAAGGAAATGTGTTCACCTCATCATTTTCATCCCGAGCTAGGGGAGTTATGACTCTCATACATAAAACAGTCCCATTTCAAGTGAAAAATGTAACTGGAGACAAATTAGGAAGATATCTAATCATCCAAGGATCTTTGTTATTAGAAAATATAAATCTGGTGAACTTATACGGTCCCAATACTGATGATCAAAACTTCTTCGTTAATTTATTCCTTACTTTATCATCACTTACAGGGCAACATACAGTATAATAGCAGGGGATTTTAATTGTACATTGAATCCCAGTATAGCTAGATCAACAGGACTGGACTGTACACACAATGGATGCAGGATGACCATTAATCATTTTATGAAAGAATTGAGATTGCTAGATATATGGAGAGAAATGAAACCACAAGTCAAAGCCTATTCTTGTTATTCTAATACCTATAAGACATTCTCACGTATTGACTACTTTTTGATCTCCACAGAATTAAGGTCCAAGATTCAAAACTGTTTCTATGATAACATTGTGATCTCTGGTCATGCACCCTGCTGTCTAATATATGTAGATAAGAAATTGACAAAGGATCCAGGTAGGTGGCATTTTCAGCATAAATGGCTTCAGGATGAGGAATTTAAGTATGTAGAAAAACAGATAGATGAGTTCTTTGATATTAATACTACACAAACAACAGCATGTATAAAGTGGGAGGCTTTCAAAGCTTTTATTAGGGGGCATATTATTAGTTATACAGGTTCAAAATCTAAGAAGACTCGAGAGGAGAGAGTCCAATTGGAACGTAAAATAAAAATTCTTCAAAAAAAGTGTATGCAGGAAGTAACCCACAGTTAGAGAACGAATTACTGATTCTGAGAGCTGAATATGACAAAAAATCAGCGAATAGAGCTGCCTCGAGTCTTCTAAGATTGAAGCAAACCTTTTATGAACAAGGTGAAAAATCAGGAAAATTATTGGCATGGCAGATTAAACAATTAGAATTTAAAACACCAATTACCAGTATTATAAGTAAAGGACAGGTAGTTATAGATCCTTTAGAAATTAATAGTGCCTTTAGAGATTATTATGAAAAACTATATGATACAAAAAATGAAACTGACTGGCTGCACGGTGGCGCAGTGGTTAGCACTGCGGCAGCACAGTTTACCCTTGGCCGGGGGATCGTGGGTTCGATCCCAGCCCCCGACCAACAGTGATCTGTGTGGAGTTTGCATGTTCTCCCCGTGTATGCGTCGGTTTACCCCGGGATTTCTCCGGTTTCCTCCCACATGCCAAAAACATGCAGGTTAGGTTAATTGGAGACTCTAAAGTGGCCCTAGGTGTGAATGGTTAAGGGATAGTGCCGTATCGTGGCTGCTTCATCCATCCAGGTGGTGGATGACCCTCAATTTCCCCTCTGGGGATCAATAAAGTATACTAAATCTAAAAAACAAAAAAAAAACTAAATGGGTTTTTGGTTGGATTATCTATACCGCGTATTCCAAATGAAAACAGGGAGATACTGGAGTCTAAAATTAGTCAAGAAGAAGTTGGGCAAGCCATTGATAATATGAAATCAGGAAAAAGAGCAGGACCAGATGGTCTTCTAGTTGACCTCTATAAAAAATTTAAGAATAAATTAATAAAACCACTTTTGGAAATGGTTTTAGAAGCATTTCAAAATAGTAATTTACCACCATACATGAATAATGCCTTAATTATACTGTTGCCAAAACCAGGTAAACCCTCTAATAAATGTGAAAACATGAGACCAATAAGCCTATTAAATGCTGACCTTAAAATAATCTGTAAAATTTTAGCAAGACGACTACAAGAAATATTACCAAATATTATTAACCGAGATCAGAATGGCTTTATAATGGGAAGACGAGGCTTCCATAATGTAAGAAGACTATTTAATATTATTTATTCTAATAAAGAAGCACCGGATACAGCTCTCCTATCATTGGACGCCGAAAAGGCCTTTGATAGGGTTGAATGGCCCTTTCTTTTTGAAGTCCTACAATGGTTTGGACTTGGAAATAATTTCATAAAATGGGTTCAGATAATACACAATAATGCTACAGCAGAAATCCTAACAAACAGCAATATCTCAAAATCAATAAAAATCAATAGAGGATGTCGACAAGGCTGTCCACTTTCACTTTTACTGTTTACTATGGCAATTGAACCTTTAGCGATGGCAGTACGTTTACATCCACAAATATATAGAATTAAAGTTGGACCAACAGAACATAAAATCTCCCTGTATGCCGATGACATAATTTTGTTTATATCCAATTTTAAAAAATCAATTCCGACCTTGTTAAATTTAATAAAGAACTTTGGGGAAATATCAGGATATAAAATAAATAAAACTAAATCTTCAATATTAATGCTAAATGAGACCCAGAGAAATCACCCAGCTCCTGAGGTAAATCAATTCAGTGTTGTAAATCAGTTTAAATATTTAGGAATTCAAATTTTGCCTAAGCTAGAATCAATTGCCAGTGCCAACTATGAAGCCTTAATGACAGATATTAATGAGTTACTTCAAAGATGGATGTCACTACCAATGTCGATGATCAGGAGAATTAATATACTTAAAAGTAATATCTTACCAAAAATACTTTATTTCAATACATTCCTTTACCACCACCTTCAGATCTATTCTCAAGAATTAAAAAAAGTTAGTGAAATTTATATGGAACAATAGGAAGGCTAGATTACGTTTGTCCTTACTATATTTACCATTTGATCGTGGAGGTCTGAAATGTCCAAACTTTATGTTGTATTACTGGTCAGCACAACTGAGGTCTATGACATATTATTTTTCATCAAATGATCTCCCTCACTGGACTGAAATGGAATCATACAATTTACCTTTACCTTTTCCCTTATTCATATACTCAGACTCGGCTAAAAAATTACAGAAACAAGTTAAAAATCCAATTGTAAAGCACATGATCAAAATATGGTGTGAAACCAAAAAATATTTAAAAGAACCACACTTATTGTCACAATTTAGCCCAATATGGGGTAATCAATATTTTACACCAGGAAGAGCGGATGCTGTATTTAAAGTATGGAATTTAAAAGGGATTCAAAAGATTCAAGACTTTTATTTGTCACGTTCAGATAACATAATGTCTTTTGAAGAACTGAGGATCAAATTCAATCTTAATAGAACACATTTTTTTAAATATCTTCAGCTTAGGAATTTTATTCGATCAAATCAAAATAATGCTCTCACCTGACCTACTTATTCATCCTTGGAAAAAATTTTGATGAGAGACGGTAAGAGAAAGGGTATTATTTCAGAGTTTTATAACTCATTGACACTATTCTCAAGTGAAAACTCACAGAAAAGACTGAATTATTGGAAAGAAGACCTGCAAATTGAAATTTCAGAGGAACAATGGGAATTGGCTTGTACAGAAGCTCAAACCAAATCAATAAATGTACGTCTTAAATTGATACATTTTAAATGGTTAATGCGGATGTATGTTACACCAGTGGAGTTAAATCGATATAACAAAAACATACCAGATACATGCACAAAATGTATGGAAAGTAAAGGAACCCTATTTCACTGTTTATGGGAATGTAGAAAAATCAGAATGTTTTGGGAAGAGGTGAGGGTAACAATTGAAAAAATAATTTCAAAACAATTCACATTGAACCCTAAACTGTTTTTGTTGGGTCTGTATCCAGAAAAACATAACTTTAATAAGAGTGAAAGAGCCTTCATAGACCTCAGTTTGCTTAATGCCAAAAAATGTATTGCACTACTGTGGAAAAAGGCTCATAGACCAGATGTGACTCAGTGGTTAAGACAGATGTTAACAAACCTTCCACTAGAAAGAATAACATACATACTGAAATCAAATGAAAATGTGTTTGAGAATATATGGAGACCTTTCATTGATTATGTAAAGAAATTAAACATAACTTCTGAAGAAGAAGGTGAATGATGTGTGTGGACCTTGTAAATTCCAAATTGGTGAATGTATAATATGTATACTTATGTAATAGATTACCTAGACATAGTACAGAGGGAGCTGAGGAGAAAGATCAGAGAAGGCAAGGACAGCTTCAGGAAGAAGATGGAGGACAAGCTGCAACAGAGCGACATCAGCGGGGTCTGGAGAAACCTCAAAACCATCTCGGGGCTCCAGAATACCTCCCCCCAGGCCACGGGGGGCAGGGAGTGGACGAACAACCTGAATCTGTTTTTCAATAGATTTGACCAACCGCCCTCCCCCCTGTCTGCACAACAACCACTGCTGCCTCTAAGAAATCAAGTCCTGCTGCCCACTCCCCACTCCACCGACACCCCCCCCCCACTCCCAACACACAGCCCCCCATCCTGACCCTGACCAAGACCCAGGTGAGGACGGAGCTGAGGAAGATCAAGGCGAGGAAGGCGTCGGGACCGGACGGCATCAGTGCAAAGCTCCTCAAGTCCTGTGCAGACCAGCTGTGTGGGATTGTGACGTATATCTTCAACATGAGCCTGAAACTGGGGAGGGTACCACAGCTGTGGAAAACATCTTGTGTGGTACCTGTACCAAAAACTTCCCACCCCAAAGACCTGAACAGCTACAGACCGGTGGCCTTGACGTCCCACTTGATGAAGACCCTGGAGAGACTGCTCCTTGCTCATCTCCGCCCCCTGGTGGAACCAGCGATGGATCCACTCCAGTTTGCCTACCAGCATGGCATTGGGGTGGAGGATGCGGTGATCTTCCTCCTTCACCGTTCTCTGTCCCACCTGGAGAAGCCCGGGAATATGGTGAGGATCATGTTCTTTGACTTCTCCAGTGCTTTCAACACCATCCAACCGATGATCCTGAAGGACAAGCTGCTGCACGCAGGGGTGGACCAGCACCTGTCATCATGGATCCTGGACTACCTCACGAACCGGCCTCAGTTTGTGAGAACCCGGGACTGTGTTTCCGACACAATCATCAGTAGCACGGGGGCCCCCCAGGGAACGGTGTTGGCTCCCTTCCTGTTCACTCTTTATACTGCGGACTTCTCACACAACACAACACACTACCATCTACAGAAGTTCTCTGATGACTCTGCAATCGTTGGTCTCATCTCCAACGGAGATGAAGCTGAGTACAGAGGGCTTATCCAGGACTTCGTGGACTGGTGCCATCGGAACTGCCTCCAGATCAACGCGAGGAAAACTAAGGAGCTGGTGGTGGACTGCCGCAGGCATGGGCAGCCCCTCACAGCACCAGTAAATATACAGGGAACAGACATCGAGATGGTGACATCCTATAAGTACCTGGGTGTTCATCTGAACAATAAACTAGACTGGTCACACAATACTGACGCACTCTACAAGAAGGGACAGCGCAGACTGTTCCTGCTGAGGAGACTCAGGTCTTTTGGTGTACAAGGGGCGCTGCTGAAGTCATTCTATGACACGGTGGTGGCATCAGCCATCACTTTTGGAGTGGTCTGCTGGGGCAGTGGCATTACTGCAGCCGATAGGAAGAGACTGAACAAACTGATTAAGAAAGCTAGCTCTGTCCTGGGGCAGCGCCTTGATCCGATGGAGGAGATAGGAGAGAGAAGGACGGTGGCTAAACTGTCATCTCTGCTGGAGTCCGAGTTCCACCCTATGCAGGACATACTGGATGCACTGAGGAGCTCATTTAGCAGCAGACTACATCATCCCAGGTGCACAACCGAGAGGTTTCGTAGGTCCTTCCTACCAACGGCTGTCAGACTGTACAACCTAAGCAGGGCTGCTCGCAGAGATAGCAAAAAGACGTAACAAACTAATAGTTTTTTGAATGCAAAAGATGCAATAGACTTACACAATGGTCCTCTCCGGCATACAACTAGGAACATACCGGTCGCTATGGAGGGTGAGAATATGTATGGGCACATAATCATACCATGTAGGATAACTAAGTAGTCGGTTATGCTGTTTCATCCCATCTACCAACAATGCTCTGCACTGTGTGTGTTTATATATTTACATATTTATTCCATCTAGCTACAATGCTCAGCACTGGGTGTGTTTATATTTATATATCTATATATTTATTCCATCTAGCTACAATGCTCCGCACTGTGTTTTTATATATCTACATATTATTCCATCTAGTTACATTGCTCCGCACTGTGTGTGTTTATATACTTGCATATTTATTCCACCTAGCTGCAATGCTCCGTACTGTGGGTGTTTATATATTTACATATTTATTCCATCTAGCTACAATGCTCTGCACTGTGTGTTCATATATTCATATATTTATTCCATCCAGCTACAATGCTCTGCACTGTGTGTCTCTGTGTGTGTGTGTGTGTGTGTGTGTGTGTACAGTATATCTTATAGTAATATGTACTTATGTATATTAGCTGCTCTTGCTTGCTTGTTTTTTTTTCTTGCCTTCTGATTGTTGCTCTGAGTGTTGCTATCCCTGTGCTGTTGCAATCCTGGAATTTCCCCATTGTGGGACTAATAAAGGCTTATCTTATCTTAACTTAGACTAAACAGAGGAGCATTGTTGATGACTTGCCTTTGTTAGTGGTTGTTGGTGTTTTTAGTACATTTTTTTTAAATTACTTTAGTGTTAGTGTTTGATTGTTTGTGCCATGTTTGTTAAAAAAAAGGTTCAATAAAAAATATTGTGGAAAAAAAAAAGCTTTTTGGTGACTGCTGCAATCTTAACCCCTTAATGCCTGAATTTATTTCCAATTATGAAAAAAAAATTCACTTGTGTTTTTGCTTTCAAGTAAATGCTAAATTAATTTGAGAAAGTTAATTTGACTATAGCACATAAAATAGATATAATTTTAGGTATGATGCAAATTAGCGACAACAGGCATCTATGGTATAAAAAAATGGTAAAAAAGCACCTGTTCCCATCTCAAGTATGAAGAGTCTTTTATTTATGCAACAAAGTTATTTTCAGTAATAACCCTAACCCTAACCCTGGCAATCAGGAAATGGATGGTGCTCCATCTCAGACCGTTCCTACGAGAAACTAATGCTTGGAAAAGGTTCCTAGGTATGTGTTGGAAGTGCTCCAACCGGAGGTGGAGGAATACAGACGGTATTTTGGTTGCATTTGGAGCAGAAGCAGTTTGATGCGAATTCACGATGACAGGCGTCAAGGGGTTAATCAGTGTTCCTCTGGCTTCAAGACTTTGGCTTGGTGGCAACCTAATTTTTTTTTTTTTTAATTTGGGGCGTGGCGGTGTATGTGACGCATGTGTACAAATGAGAAAACATGGTGCTTAAAGGGGAAAAAATCCAGTGTAGTCTGTAGTAATTTACTTACGCATACTTAAATTATAGGATCAGAGGTGGGTATAGTAGCCAGAAATTGCACTCTTGTAAAAGCAGTGTCTTATAAATTTACTAATTAAAAGTAGACACCCAAAAAATTACTAGTTGAGTTATGTAAGAGTACAAAAGCACCCACTTAAAAAATACTTGCGTAATGACTTTAGTCTTGAAGGTTTGAGGTTTTTCTCCTAAATTTACTGTATAACCAATTTCTTGTAGTTTTCTACTTTTTTCTCTCTAAATTTGTTTTTACCTAAATTTGCTACCATTTTCCTCAAATTTGTAATTTCTTCTTGTAAAATTATGACTTTTCTTGTACATTTGACACTTTGTTATAAACCTGTGGATTATTTTATGGCTAATTTGTCTATTTTTTTGTAAAATGACTGTTATTGCATAAAATAATTGTGGTAAAATGTTGACTTTTTTTCCTTATACAGTTTACACTTTTGAACATAATTTTGCAGAGCCAAAACAGAACAATAATCTTAAGTCTGATTTCAAAGAAAAAAATATTCATAAAATTATTTTTTTTTTGAAACTTTTTATTTATGAACATTTTTCAATTAAAAAAACACAAACACAAGAGGTCATGGGATGATCAATATGGTACAAATCAGATGTAGCAAAAACATACAATTCCGAATCCGCACATTAATAAATACTGTCACGTCTTATGAAATCCAGCCATTTTTTCCAACGTCTTTTTCCTAGCTCCTCTTGGAGTCGCAGGGTATAGGTCATGCGTTCCATAGACTTTATATTGTCTATTATGGAGGTGAAAAGGTTCAGTGTGGGGGGCTGTTTTTGTAGCCAGCACTTTATCGCCTTTTTGGCCGATGCCGAAAAAATTTTCAGGAGGTAAATATCATCTGCATTCAGCTTGTCAGGGAAACATCCAAGGAATAACAAAATAAAAGAGCAGCTGATATTAAAGTCCAGTGCCTTAGAAATGACATTTGCTACGTCTGTCCAAAAAGGCTGAATGTGTGGGCAAGGCCAGAATACGTGCCCATGGTCTGCTGTTGTTTCCCCACATTCTCTCCAGCAGTGAGCAGGAACTCCACTGTACTTAGATTTCTGATTGGGTGTTATGAAAAAACGAATAAGAGTCTTCCAGCAAAAGTCCCTCCAGGTGCCGGAGTTGGTGGATGAGGATTGCACCTCCCAAACCCTTGACCACATATCATCAGTTATTACAATGTTCATTTCCTTTTCCCACTTTTGCTTTATATATGTTGTTGAGTCTGTTTTAAGTGTCATTAAACTGCGGTATAATTTACTAATAAGGTTTTTAAGACTTGTTGACTTATATGCATTAATAAAGATATCAAGAAATAATGAAGATTCTTTGATATTACTGCTTTGTATCTTTTTATTAATGAAATCGCGAAGCTGCAAGTATCTAAAAAAATCTTGCTTCTCCAGATTGTACTTCCTTCGTAGAGTATCGAATGACATTAGGTTTGATTTCTCGTACATTGTTCATGCTGCGGTAAGGCCCCTGAATGTCCACTGTCTAAATCGAAAATCCTATGAGGCGGGCAGAAAGTCAGGGTCATATGCTGGCCATCTGAGCATTTTAACCTCTTCCTGGAGTTTTAGTTTTCTTATCTCTGATTTCCAGATTTTAAATGTCAGATTAGTCCACTGACTAGTTGTTGGGGTAGTTTCGCTTTCAAGGGTGCCTAGTTTAAATTGGATTGGGACCTCAGATAAAGACATCTCAATTGTTTTCCATTTTGCATAATAAGATGGGTCACACAGACAAACCAGTGGTCTCAGTTGGGCTGATATGTAGTAGTCCCCCCCCCATCCTTCGGCATAATAAAATTATTTTTAATGAAATAAATTAAGTAAAATTACCAAAGATGCAGTTATTTCTGTAATAATATTTCTATATATTTATAGTATTTTAGAACTCTTCTCACCAACCAGACAGCAGGAAAAACCTCCCATATTTTGAAATCCAAATGTTGGCACTTTTAGTTTGTCTGAAGGCTGGAGGATGTTGACTGATTAAAGTCATTGACTTTGTGAATTTCAGTCATCTTAACTTGCCAAGTACATAATAATGAACATATATTTGTTAGTATTGTAGTGGTTGGTGAAGTAAATACTTAGCAATTCAGTCACCCTTGCCTTTCCCTCAGTTCAGAATCAGAATCAGAATCAGGTTTATTGCCATTGTTCATGTAGTACACAAACTAGGAATTTTAGTTAGCCTGCATATGAAGCCTAACCACACCTATTTGCTAAGTGACTCATTATTGTTCCCGTTACCAGCAAGTTAAAACCATGATAAATGCCTCCACTACTTATATACCTCTTCTGCTTTTTTTTTCCTTGTTTAAAGTACTTTAATAAGCTCATGCTTCTCTCAGACAGTGACGCTAGCGAGACACTCTGCCTCCCAATTGGAATGGCCACGCGGGTGGCCACCACGCAGAAATGTTACCAGAGGAAACCCTGCTTAATGCTTATACCCCCTTTGCACAGGGGTGGAGATCACACTGAGAGATTGTTGAGAGATCTGGCCAGTGTTTGATCTATCAATAATCTTCAGTGATCTCCACAGGCACCATGGTCTCCTCAAAGATTTGAATCAGTCCAAAACACACAAGGATCTCCCAAACGATCCCAAAGATCAAAAATTGGACCAGTCTCTCAACGATCTCCATGCTGTGTGAGCGCTTGTCCGATACTGATGCTATAAATTTATCTGAAGTCTGCTCACAAAAAGGTTTGTGTATTTTTATCCCCCACCAAAGGGGATTATGTTATAGCTATGTCAATCTCTCTGTCACACAAAAGGTACCTGCTTTTTGAAATCAACTCCTACAGTTTTGTTACCTCCGCCAAGGAGGTAATGTAATCGGGATGGTTTGTCTGTCTGTCTGATTGTTAGCAGGATTACGCAAAAGCTACTGGACGGATCTTGATGAAATTTTCACCAGAGGTAGGCCTTGGGCCAAGGATGAACCCATTACATTTTGGTGATGATCTGAGACTGCATACCTCCACCAAGGACCTTGAAGCAGCCTTGACGGAGGTATGCGCTCTTTCAACTTTCAAAGCTGGCTGCCAATCTCACGAGTCAAGATATTACTTCCACTGAAGAGAGCCCATACCTATGCCAAGGGTGCTTCAAGGTCTTTGGTGGAGGTGTGCAGTCTCAGATCATCACCAAAATTTAATGGGTTCATCCTTGGCACAAGGGTTACCTTTGGTGAAAATTTCATCAAAATCCGTCCTGCTGTTTTTGCGTAATTCTGCTAACAAACAGACAAACCACCCCAATTATATTACCTCCTATGTCAGAGAGCACATATCTTGGCAGGGGTATGTGCTGTCTGAGTGCTTTTCTAGTTCCAAATGTTTTTAAACTTGGTATGAGGGTTTGATAAACACTGATGATGCGCATATTGTAATTTGGCTCAGATTGGATGATTTTTGTAGGAGTTATAGCCCCTGATTTACGATGTTATATTTTTATTTCGGTTAATAATTTTGCCCCATAGCTTGATATGCTTATTTCACTTTGTTTAGCAGAAACTGCTTTTAATTTGGTTCTGCCTCAATAATTATATGGAAAAGCTGAAAACTACACTCCAGTAAGATCTTGAGATCTTCAAAGAAAACAGATGGGAGATATTGCACTCATCTCAGAATGCTCGGTTTTTGTTTTTTTTTATGTCATTTGCCTCTCCTTTACAGGTGAAATTCAAATATAAGCCTCAAACAAAAATGCCGAGCTTTATTCATGTAGTGCTAGATCATAATAGCAGTTGTTTCAAGGCACTTTACATTGTGTACAGTGTACACAGTAAAGACTTTTACAAATGAAAGGTAAAGGTGTAAAATGGTGAATTCTCTCTGTGTCCTCTGTGTTCAGGTTTATCTGTGCTCAGATGCCCAATCAGGTTCTGCAGAGCATCAGCATCATTGACACTCCTGGAATCCTCTCTGGAGAGAAACAGCGAATCAGTCGAGGTAGGAAATCTGTGTGTGCGTGCATGTGCGCGTGCATTCTTCTGAGTCAAAGAGAGCCTCTTTTGGTTTACATTGCTGCTACATAATGGTTCTTGACATTTTTCCACTTCCTTCAAGGCAGAGCAGCATTCTTGTTTACTTTGGTGATGGACAGGCTGACAGATGAGGTCAGGCAGGAGACTCCATGGACCAAGATGTCTGTAGATGACATTGTGATCTGTAATGAGAGTGGGGAGCAGGTGGATGAGAACCTGGAGGGGTGGAGGCATGTGCTGGAGAGAAGAGAAATGAAAGTCAGTAGAAGCAAGACAGAATACGTGTGTGTGAATGAGAGGGAGGCAGGTGTAATGGTAAAGATGCATGGAGTAGAGGTAGTAAATATGGATGAGTTTAAATACCTGGGGCCGATCATCCAAAGCAATAACAATGCACAAGAGAGGGACAGAAGAGAGTGCAGGCAGGGTGGAGTGGGTGGAGACACGCGTCCAAACAATTAAGTAATGCAGGGTACCTGACCCTGAGCCCTAGGGAGAAAGTAGAACATTTTGATAAAATTGGTCCAATTTTTATGGTATCTTTTCTTGTCTTGGTCACCTTTTTTTTTCCACATGACAAGGGTTATGCATGTTGCACCAACCTCAATACACTTATTGAATTAACCGTTGACGTAGAATGCTCTTGTAGAAATTTGTAATTCAGTCTCACTTCCTGGTTTGTCTCTTGATCCGTTGTTCCTCTGATTGAATCACTGTTGCTGCTGCTGCATGTTACAGCTGCTGATCTGAAACCACAGTTTAAAAATGCAGATCTCAAACTGGAGATGTAGCCGTGTGTATTTGGGTTATTTTATCTGCACCAACACACAGGTAGATATATATGTAATTACAGTTATGTTCTGTCAGCTGTATTTAGTAATCTTATTTGGCGTGGTCAACAGACATGATAGAACAGCTGAGCTGCTGTGTTGTACTTAATATACTGGGATGGCAACCTTACAGGATGATTTAAATGTCTGACAGCAGCACCATTATTTTTAAGTAATTTCTGTGGTAAAATGAATCAACGATTTGCTCAATGAAAAGTTGTCGATCACATTATTCTTTCACTTCCTTAAAGGAAATCAGCACATTTGTATCATGAGGCAATATGAAAGGACAGCTATTCAATTCCTTTTTTTAAAAAAAACCTGTTAAAACTGTTTGGTTTTTTTTGATTGATTGGACCAAATGGGGCAAACATTGTTTTGAAATGTGCACTCAATCTTTGATATGAACTAAATAGTGTCAGCTGTGGATTTTGCACATTTTGCCTTGAACACCCTGGTAACTGTAAAATTGTGTTTTTGTCTCATATTTATACAAAAAAAATATAGGTGACAATTTGCTACACTCTCCCATAAATTAAAAAAAACTGCTTTTTAAATTTGGAACTTGTTTCAGTTGCATTCTTCACACATTTCCATGGGTGCCAATGATTGTGGCATGTTGTGATGAAGATAACTTCTTAGTGAGGGATTTGTGCTTCCTCTGTTTTAGTTTATTTCAATTGAAAGTTGAATTTTGAACTCATTCTGATGAAAGCTCCATCTGTCCACAATTTGTGAGATTTGCTTTCTCTGGGGAACTGCCCAGATGTTCACCAAATACAGACAGTGACCCTGGTTACATGATCACAGTAAACCAATTACTGGGAATAAACCGATAATGGCAATAATCTCGTTTCTCATGTTTGAATGCACTGAATAAACGGATTATTGGAGGGTAAACCCTTTGAGTTAATGACCCCGGTTACATGGCCTTTATTGGATTATTCGGTTTACATGGCCACTTGAATAATCCGATACCTCCAGAAATCCAATCATAACCGGTTTATTCGTGTGTCATATAAACATGGTCAATGATCCTCAGGTGGATCTGTATCCAGTTTGTGCTCAAGAGCATGGTCAAGATCAGGAGGTCTGAGCACTTAACTGATTTCAGAAAAAAATGCTTCTCTTTTGAGGCAGTCTTGCCCAGATGGTCACCAAACTCACACATAGTGGTCCTCAAGTGGGTAACCATCCAGGTTGTGGTCAAAGTCAAACATCAGAGGCCATAGATATAGAGGCCAAGACACTTGGCACTGATGAGCTACTTCAATGTTGACAGTCTGCTACAGTTAGAGATAGGGATGTTGACAATTAATTGACTTTCAGTAAGAATTTAGTCGACTAAATTAAGGTAGTTGTCAATTGATAACTCGGCAGTCCTTTTTGATTGATGTTTATTCTATGAAATGAAGTGACGTCAAAAGTCCAGGCGGGGGTGCACGTGGTTACCTATTGCCGCCTTCCACTCATAACAAGAGATAAGATAAACCTTTATTAGGCCTACAATGGGGAAATTCCAGAAGACAAAAGATCAAAAAGAATGTTCACTGCGGCGCCACTTCCAAAGCAAGTCATATAAACTACAGTCGAAATTCAAAAGAATTTTGAGGACGTTAGCAGATCCAAGCTGAGTTAAGCGAAATGATGGCAACAGGGCCACCTTAACTTGCCATTAGGCCCTTGAGTTGAGAGATTTTTTAGACCCCCCCAACAGAATTTCAGTTTAAAAATGTGTAATAGCTATGTTTTTAATAATGGATTGCATTTATATAGCACTTTTCATCACACCCAAAGACATTTTACAATGAGTCCATTATTCATTTACTCCAGACAATGATAATGGTAAGCTACTTCTGTAGCCACAGCTGCCCTGGGGCAGATTGATGGAAACATAACTGCCAATTCACACCAACAGCTTCTCCAACCGCCACTGAACATTTATTCACAGTCATACTCCAGTGTCATGAACCATGATCACACTGGAGGCAAGGTGGGTAAAGTGTCTTGCCCAAGGACACAGCAGTAAGGTGGTGGGAGTGGGATTCAAGCCACCAACCCTCTAGTTATTGGGCAACCTGCTCTACTTCCTGAGCCACTACTGCCTCATTTTTTTTTTTCTCTTGGAGAAATAATGTAACTGTGAGATAGAAAACACAACTACACTGCAAAAAGTCAAATATAAGTAAAATGAAATAAATTAAGGCTGTTTATGCTTGTTTTTGTCTGACAAGATAGTTATTCTTGCTGTGCAGGTTATGTATTAGAAAAAATTTACATGCTTTCAGATAGTTTTAACTTGTTTTCAGCAATTTGATAAGTCAAAATTTCTTGCTGTGTTGGCAGATAATTTTACTTAAAATAAGCAAAAAATTCTGGCAATAGATAATTTTAGTGAAAATTAGAAAAAATATCTGCCAACTAGGGCTGTGTGATATGACAATATATATTGGTGACGTGATAAAAAAGTCTACAGTTTCATATAAAACTGTATCATTTCTATCAGGATTTAAAAGAGACATACCCATTTCTACTTGTCACTGCGCTGCCTTTCCCCTGCAGTGCAGCAGGTGCGCCACAGCAGCTAACTGCAAGCTAATGTTTTTTCGCTACTTCTGTGGAGCCTGCTAACCAGGGATGTTGGACTGTTTCCCATCGTGCTGTGTCAAAGAGGATAGCCCTCTAACCTTGTTTTAATTGGAGGTAAGTAACATTACCATTTCGCTCTAATTATAAAACAGCAAATGCTAAATGACGATGCTAACTTGTCGCTAATAGGAAACATTATAGTGTTTCAGCCCATTGTTCTGGTTTAAATCACTGCCGAGTTTCTTAATTTTGTCTGAAAAAATATTACTGATGCTGCAAAAGTGCGTGACAGTGACTGCATACACACTAAATAAATAATAAATTAATTAAAATGTGTTAGAGGAACAAACTGGCTCTTAGTGTAACTTGATTTCTAATAATTTTTTATTAGTCCATCCATCCATCCATCCATCCATCCATTCATCCATCTTCTACCGCTTTTTCGGAGGTCCGGGTCATGGAGGCAGCAGTTCAAGCAGAGAAGCCCAGACTTCCCTCTCCCCAGCCACCTGCTCCAGCTCTTCAGAGAGGATACCAAGGCATTCCCAGACCAGCTGGGAGACATAGTCTCTCCAGCGAGTCCTGGGTCTGCCCCGGGGTCTCCTCCCAGTGGGACATGCCCAAAACACCTCAAGTGGGAGGCGTCCAGGAGGCATCCTGATCAGATGCCCATACCACCTCAACTGACTCCTTTCAATGTGGAGGAGCAGAGGTTCTACTTTGAGCCTCTCCTGGATGACTGAGCTCCTCACCCTACCTCTGAGGGTGAGTCCAGCAATCCTACGGAGAAAGCTCATTTCAGCCGCTTGTATCTGCGATCTCGTTCTTTTGGTCATTACCCAAAGCTCATGACCATAGGTGAGAGTAGGAACTTTTATTAGTCCAGTAGGTATAAAGAATAAAGTGGAAGTGATCTCAAATGCACATTAAAAAAACAATTTTATAACAACACTGAAAAATTAAAAGGAAAAAAGTGCATAAAATTAATGACAGATGAATTTGTACAATTATTTTTTTCCAGTATGTAATTTAAAATGTAGAAAAAGACATGGTCCTTTTTATTGGTTATCATCTATAAACTATAGAATTTACAGAAAATGTATGTTGTGATATATATCGTTATCGTCAAATAAGATTACTTATATCGTGATATGAAATTTTGGTCATATCGCACAACCTTACTGCCAGCAAAGTAAGATTAATTTTTTTAAAACGAGTAAAAGCTATCTTAAAGCAAGTAAAATCTTACAGAAAACTGCACAACTAAAAGAAATTCTTGTCAAAATTATCGTGTGACAGAAAAAAACAGCATACATGTCATAATCTGGACAACATGTCCACACTTTATTTTTGAACAGTTTGCACCATTCTGTTATCATTAATAGTTTGTGTATCCTTAGTTTCTTGTTTCAGCTATTGTTTTCTAGTCTCGCCTGTTGTTTTCCCATACCTGTAGCCACTCATGCATGTTTCCGTTCAGCCCTTGTTTTGTCCCCCAGCTGTTCTGTGTTAGTTAATTTTCTGTGTCACTATATATACCTGCTGCTTTCATTTCTCCCTGTGGCAACATAGTAGAGTACTTCCTTCGGTTCCTCGTCATTGTTTGTATCAAGTTCTTTGTAAGTGTTTAGCCTTTTGGCTCTTTTGTGTTTGACAGCCCCTGAGCTGCATTTATTTTCACTCCTTAATAAACAATGTTACATTGAAGTTCTGTCCTCACTGCGAGTCCTATTTCTTCCTCATCGGCCGGAGGTAGAGCTGACATATAGCCTTGATTTAAGATATTTTATCGTACTAAGATTTTCATTTTTACAGTGACAGATACTACTGCCTTCAGCATAAACACAAATTAGTCTAATCTCTTTCTCTCGCTCGCTCGCTCTCTCTCTCTCACTCTCTCTCTCTTGCTCTCTCTCTCTCGCTCTCTCTCTTCTTCTTCGGATTTTTATGGTAGCTGGCATCCAGTATGTTGCATTACTGCCTCCTACACAGACACACACAGCACCGTGGCCTAAACAACTCCAGGTATCAGTGGATGACACTGATCAACAGTTACAGTCTAATGATGACAGTAGAACACAAAGTTATATCAGTGAAGTATTCCTGATTCAAACAATGTACAACAGCAGCAACTAGAAAAACACTCAGAGAGTACATACCTCTGCCAAGGCTCGTTCCGTCCCTCATGGATGACCTCCAGAATGTATGGGTTTGTGTGTAGGCCACGAGCCAGTTCTGGTGAAAATTGCATCAAAGTCTATCCAGTAGTTTTGGAGTATACTTGCTTACACACTGTGAGAAAATAAGAACCTTGGTGGAGGTATGCATTCTCGGATCATCACCAAAATGTAATGGGTTCCTCTCTAGCCTAAGGACCACCTCTGGTGAAAATTAAATCCAAATCCATCCAGTAGTTTTTGTGTTATTCTGCTGCACAAATACAAACAAGGTCCTTGGTGGAGGTATGCACTCTCAGATCATCACCAGAATTTAATGGCTCCATTCTTGGCCCAAGGGCTGCCTCTGATGAAGATTTCATAAAAATCTATACAGCAGTTTTTGCGCAATCCTGCTAACAAACAGATAAACCGCCCCGATCACATTACCTCCTTGGCGGAGGTAATTATTAAAAGCCTGTACAGGTGACTGGAAAGCTACAAAGAGCATGTCTTACCTTTTTAATGTCCTTTAAGTCCAGCTCACGAATAATATCATACTCTGTGGACATCAGTGTGAGGTTACACAGTCTGTTTTAAGCAGCATGCTTGATCTAGTCTACTTTTTACCAAGTTCCAAGTCTACTGTCCCACGCACAGCTGTCTGATGTAAGCAATGATGGCCTTTCCCAGCGACCTGGCTTTTCTTGTGCTGGTCTCCATCTCTCAGCTCGTCTTCTCCACAGGCCTGCTCTCTTTTGGCAGGATCTGGTGGTCTTCTCCTCCAGGTGGGTGCTTTAATGGTCCACCTGTCTGCTTGGTGCAGTAATTAGCAGCCCAGCCTCCACTCAATGCTCCAGCTTAGAAAAATGCTTTACGCTTTGGAATTTTTTGAGCAATTCATTTTCCCTAAGCTCTTTTTTGTCATAAACCCTCCCGTGTGCTTTTACGCAGCGCACGGTGAAGGGTAAAATGATGAGGATTTACGCGCAGGGATACACCAGCATCGCCCCACGAACGCATGAAGAGAGATGTGTATCCACACTGACGTCCCACAGCTGGAATCGCTATGAGAGCGCAAGAGAACCATGGACTGCGAGGAGTGGATACATGTCATAATGGAGGTGACAGTTCACTGATTCAACACACAATCAGTCTGTCGATCAGTTAGTCAAAGACCCAGCAGTGCATGACTGGCAAAAGGCGCTCAAGTATGCGCACTGCTGGTGATGATGTGATTAGGAACACCTGGGCGAGGAGCGGGAAGATGGCACACAGGAATGGGAACAGCTGGTGATAATGAGAGAGGGGGTGTGGCCGGACTGGCGAGCTATCAGCATGCGCTCACAGAAAGTAGATCACAGCAGCTGTCTAACAGCTGCCGGTCAGACAGTGGCTATGGGTGAGGAAGGCAGACTGAAATACATAATATACACATATGCTGCGGCACCTAGACCCACAGGGAGGGCAGGACCAAGCTGGGGAAACCAAGCCGGCTCGGCTCCTGACATTTTCCTCTCAATAATTTTATGAGCGCCACTCTCAAACTTTTTTCCGGACATTTTGGCCTAGCTAATTACTTCCTACCTCTCACTGGTTCTTGCATAGTCACGCACCAAAACAGTTCCTCTGATAGGCTATTGTTATGTGGTACCCACGTGGGGCACTTGTAAATTGGATCAGTCAGCAGCCACATATGAATATCAAGTGATGGACATAGAATTTGACCAATTAACAACAATGTGATCTTTTTTTTAACCTTTATTATACAGGGTAAAGCACTTTGAGTGGTCTTTATGACTAGAAAAGCGCTATATAAGTGGAGGTTAGTTAGTAGTTAGTTAGTTAGGGTAGTTCTGTTGAGAGGAAACCTTTCTTTTTCAAGGACGCCCTGTTCACACTCGCACAGTTACACATTCACACCAGGAAGCAGCCCAGTACAACCACAGACTGACCTGTGGCCACTGAGCAGCACCACTGGAGCAGTTGGGGTTAAGGACCTTGCTCAAGGGCCCCACAGTGGGGTTAAGGAGGGTGGGACAAACACTGCTATGTTATCTGTCCCACCCAGATCTAGTCCTGCCAGTCCAGGGATTGAACCCGTGACCCTCCGCTCACCAGTCCACATCCCTAACCATTAGGCCACCACTTTTTATTGGCTTATGATAGGCCCCTGATCTTTGGAGGCCCCTGGGCTTCAGCCTAGCCTAGCTTGTTCATTAAGGCAGCCTTGGATGGCATCGGCGGTGGTTGTATGTACCGCTTTCTCTAGCATCTTCTCTTTTTTTTTTTCTGTTGCAGCGATTGTATGAAAAGTTGCTTTTTTAACATTTATTAGCTCCAAATCACAGTTCGCTCTTGTCTGTCACTATTTAACAAATAAAAACACACGACAAACACAAATCATTTCACATCGGCAGAAACCCGTTTTGGCATTCAAACCAGCAGACCAGAAAAAAATGTTGATAACGTGACATGGGTGCATAAATCCATCTTTAGTCTACATATTTTTATTATTCAGAATTTATTTTATGCTGCTGAAGTTTAATATCAGCCATTGCACAAATTTTCATGTATGAGAGCATTTTATTTATTTTTTTGAATGGTAAATGGTATTCACTTATATAGCACTTTTATTCTCATCTCTTGATGACCAAAGCGCTTTACAGATCCTGCCATCCACCCATTCACACACACATTCACACACTGATGGCGGCATGCTGCCTAACATGGCGCTTCCAGACCCACCAGAAGCAATTGGGGGTGAAGTATCTTGCCCAGGGACACAACGGCAGGATACTGGGGAGAGCGGGATTCAAACCGCCAACCATATGGTTATTGGACGAGCTGCTCTACCTCCTGAGCCACTGCCGTATATTTTGTGTTGTTAATGTTCAACATGCAACAGATTACAATAAAATCAATAAATCGTTGAGGAATATGACCTGAATTTTTTTCAGTAGATTGTAAACTAATTTAGCTTTTTATGTTATAGATAGAATGTGTTGATACCAAGGGAAATTCATTTTCTCAGGAAAAACACCACTTATCAATTAATTGTTAATCAGTCGATAAGGTGACTCAACTAATGATTGATGAACTAATCGATAACTTGAATCCCTAGTATGAGATGAAGCTGTTTCAGCAAAGAGCAGATTCTTACCTCCGCCAAGGGAGGACGGAGGTGATGTTTTTGGTAGCGTTGGTTTGTCTGTTAGCAGCATAACTCAAAAAGTTATGAACGGATTTTGATGAAATTTTCAGGAACGGTGTGTAATGGCACGGGGAACAGATGAGTAGATTTTGGTGGTGATTCGGATCACGATGTGGATGCAGGAATTTTCTGAATATTATTTTATATATTGATCTGGTGCTTTACATGTACTGCCCCTTTAAGACGTGTCCACTCAGTTACGTGCATGATCACACCATAGGGCCACATGCCTCAGCAACCCGGAAGCCAAACACTGCAGAAAAAGTATTAGGGGGCGTGTCCACCAAAGTCATTTTTCCTGCTGTGGGCAACTGTTTTCTATTCATTTTCTATGTAGTCCAGCGTTTACAGCGCTGCGTGCCCTTGGTGCTAAAAGACTTTGGGCGGTGGCTGCTTTGTCACGGTGCTCAGGATTTAAAAAAGCTCAACTTGTCAGACTACTGTACAGCTGCGCTCGTCAATGTCAGACCTTTCTAAGCAGCCAATCACAATTGAGGAAGGGCGGGACATAGGACGCCGGTACAGGAAGACGAGATCGGGAGGTGACAGAGGGTGGAGAGGCTGAACTTTGCTGCATCAACTAATGTGAGTTTGTAGTTGATAACTGGTATGATACCGCGCTGTTGTGTAATATTGCTTAATAATTATGAACCTTGTCAGTAAACTGTAATGGTGAACAGAGGAGGAAAAAAAAAGAAAAACGAAAACCAACCTGAAAGATTCAATAAACCATGATGTTGATTTAAGGTGGAATTACCCAGCCTCAATGTATGGTCAATACAGTTATGACAGTCTTGTTGTTGATTATTATTATTATTATTATTATGTAGTCATATAATGTAGTCATATTGTTTTTGCTGTCATTTCTCTGCCTGTTAATAATAATAATAATAATAATAATAATAATAATGGATTGCATTTATATAGCACCTTTCATTCAAATTTTCATTAAAGGTGTGTAATGACACACTGAACACATGATTAGATTTTGGTGATGATCTTAAAATGCATACCTCCACCAAGGCTCTTATCTTATCACACAGTGTCAACAACAATACTGCAAAACTACTGGATAGATTTGGATGAAATTTTCACCAGAGGTGGCCCTTGGCCCAAGGATGAACTCATTAGATGTTGGAGGTGATCAGTGAGTGCATACCTCTGCCAAGGCCCTATCTCACAATGTACAGATGGATGGCGATATGGACGGACAAAGGGACGGAGGGGAGGACCAAGGGAGGGAGGGATGGAGCCTTGGTGGAGGTATGCACTCTCTGAGTGCCCACTAGTTTTCTAATGCTTTTACTAAACATTTACATGTGATACCAATAGGGTCAAGATCAAATGCAGTGATTTACAAATCACTGCATTTTGTTATATGCTTCAGAGTTTTACTATGTTTAAATACTAGGACCTATTTTTTTTAAATGATACCAACAATGCGGAGTTGACCTGAAGGATGAGGTGATAAAAATGCTGTCATGCTCGGGCTCCTGGCTGCTGGGATGCTGCTGTCTCCTCCAGAGACCGCATCCTGGTGTCGGCTGCTCCCAGCAATGGACGGTCAAACTAGTGTACAGAGACATGGATGGACAGAAACCTTGGCTGCAGAATTCTGGTCCATCTGTCTCTGGTGGATGGCTGTCTCATTTTCAAGCTAATCTGTTCTCCATTGTTGGGGCTTGTGCCCAATGGTGGCAGGGCTTCCATCAGGCATCAAGTGGATTTTTTGAATGAGTTGAGCGAGGTCCCGCTCATGTGAAAATGGGTTTGCATGTGTTTGCGTTGCCTGGAGCAGGCTTGCATGTGCTTGCGTCTTTCCTCTGACTAAATGGGCATTACATATGCTGTAGGCTGCAGAGTGTCATTTTGTAACATTTTTGGTTGGTGGTGTGCTGCAGGATTTTTTTCAGTGTAAAAAATGGACCATGGCTTAAAAAAAGGTTGAAAAGCACTGAATTTGATGTTGTGTTGGTCATAATATAAAATGATTATTACTTGTGTTTGTGGGATAATAAAGAAGTTAAGAACCTTAAACAACTGCATATTAAATCCCAATCACAGTTTTATGGAAATAAATTAAAGTTGTATTTTCCCAAATCATTGAGCCGTGGTGTGGAGTCTTTGGTGAAGCTTACTGTGACAGCAGTGAGATGGTGGGTGTGGTGTCAGACAGCTAACAATGGTCTGACCATTTTATTGCTTTGTTTCTGTCAGAGCTCTGGAGTGTGCATGTCTGTGGGAAATGGTCCTGCTTGTGCTTAGAAACCAGCATTAAGAGGTTTTATCCATCAGGGGCCCGCTCAGATTTTATATACACAGAACATATTTAAACTCATCAGAAATACATAGAATGTACTGTTTTCATTGAGTGAAACTCTGAAATGTCACAAAAATTAGTAAATTTTTTAGATGCTGAATGTCTCCACACGAGGGGTAGTCCACCAAAAGCAAACCACAGGATGTTCTATTTGCTGTAGATGAGAAGTTGTAACAAAACCGACAAATGAAAATCAGCAGAGAACAGGGAAGATTCTCAACTCTCAGAGCAGCTGCATATATTTTTTTTGTTTGTTCTTTTGTGTGGGGAAATCAAGCAATGCTAAGAGAAAATGCACAGTAGTGCATTATGACGTAACAAACTAATAGTTTTTTGAATGCAAAAGATGCAATAGACTTACACAATGGTCCCCTCCGGCATACAACTAGGAACATACCGGTCGCTATGGAGGGTGAGAATATGTATGGGCACATAATCATACCATGTAGGATAACTAAGTAGACGGTTATGCTGTTTCATTCCATCTAGCAACAATGCTCTGCACTGTGTGTGTTTATATATTTGCATATTTATTCCATCTAGCTACAATGCTCAGCACTGGGTGTGTTTATATATTTATATATCTACATATTATTCCATCTACCTACATTGCTCCGCACTGTGTGTGTTTATATACTTGCATATTTATTCCACCTAGCTGCAATGCTCCGTACTGTGGGTGTTTATATATTTACATATTTATTCCATCTAGATACAATGCTCTGCACTGTGTTCATATATTCATATATTTATTCCATCCGGCTACAATGCTCTGCACTGTGTGTCTGTGTGTGTGTGTATATATATATATTTTATAGTAATACGTACATATGTTTATTAGCTGCTCTTGCTTGCTTGTTTTTTTTCTTGCCTTCTGATTGTTGCTCTGAGTGTTGCTGTCCCTGTGCTGTTGCAATCCTGGAATTTCCCCGTTGTGGGACTAATAAAGGCTTATCTTATCTTATGAGAGGAGTGAGCAGGGCTGGATTACCAGTTTGATTTTTTTTTTTTTTTTTTTGGGGGGGGGGGGGGGTACTGGGATGAAGAAGATGATTTTTTTTAAATTACTGAAAATCTTGCCAGTCAGTTTGAATTCTGATTCGGTGTTGCTTTGTTTCTTCTACTGAAGTATGGGTCCTGCTGTCTTTGCATTTCTACCTCTGTTGAACATAATGCAAACAACAGATTCCAAGAAATAGATGGGTGCTGAAATGTTCCACATGCTGCAGTAATCTAACCTAACCATTAAAAACATGTTCCTTTTCCCCATTAAATACTTGTTGCCCCTGTATTGAGTCAGTCTGAATCAATGACATCGAGTGAATGACCCAACTGGGTGGGTGGAGTGACGAAAAGGTTAAGGGGGATTAGAGGGAGGGAACGAGGACCACAGGAAGCGTTGGTGGGGCTTTCCCTTCATCTGGAAGTATTTAGAGCTGCTCAGCTGATGTTCAAGTCCTCCTGAAGACCTTCGATGGTCCAGCTGTGACTCAACACCAAGATACACACTGACTGATGGCTTAGTGAGATCACCGCTACTGCTCAGGAATGCTACAGCTGATTAAGTTACATTTAAAGATGCAGTCCGGCGGCTCTAAAACCACCAAAAACAAATGTGTATTGCCCAAAATAGTATATTGTGGCTTTTTGTACACAAAAATTTTTTTCATTGCTTTAGAATTGCTTGGAAAGAGCTTTTTACAACTCTGACCTACTTAAGTATGCACGGATCTATGAATATCCCAATTAGCTGCGGTCTCGCACAGCCACATTCAAACTGGGTCTTTCCCCCCTGCTGCCTCTCTCTCTCTCTCTCTCTCTCTCTCTCTCTCTCTCTCTCTCTCTCTCTCTCTCTCTCTCTCTCTCTCTCTCTCTCTCTCTCTCTCTCTCTCTCTCTCTCTGCTACTACCCCTGCATGTGATTGGTCGCCTCCTCCTCCACTGCTTTGCTGTGCAAAACGGACACCTTCATCTCCCTCTGCCTCAATCCTGCTGCTCCTTGGCTCCTCCCTCTTCTCCCAAGGTAGCCAAGCGTATCCGTCTGATTGGCTAATGTTATAACCAATCAGGCTAAGCAAAAATACTTACAGCAACAAAGAGATATTACTCCGAGTGCTGCTATCCCTTTGCTGCTGTAATCCTGGAATTTCCCCATTGTGGGACTAATAAAGGCTTATTTTATCTTACATGGCTACAAATGTTTTGTCCAAATCTGCCTTTTTTTGGGGGGGTGGAGCTTAAGCAGACATTCACAGCAGGAAAAACACATACTTGGAAGTTTGGAATGATTTTGTTCTTGATATGTCTTGCAAATCACAAGAAACATTTTATAGACACGTTAACAGAAAAAACTTGATTTTTGCCAGAGTGTCACTTTAACTCTGAATATTTACTCTGTTTGTGTTCTGGTGCTGCTTTGCAGCACATGTGATTTTTATGCCTGCCAAGCCACCTGCTGTATCATAGTGCTGACCTTTTATTTTTGTTTTGTCCATTGTAAGAAGTGCAATAACTTGTGTTTGTGATGGGCTGGCACCCTGCACTTTCCTGCTGCATCTTGCTGATCAAAGGTCTCCTGTCCCAGCAAGCGGATCTCCTGTGGTTTCTTTCTGGCCTCCAGCAAGCACAGCATAACAGCCATCCATCAGAAGGGCCTCAGAGAGAGGTCTCGCTGTGGCACAGAGGCCTAGGCTTCGCGGTGGTGCAGAGGAGGCTCACACCACTAAGAACACGTGTGCGACAGATGGCGGAAAGGAACCTCAAGAGTCCCGTTAGCTGAAAACGGGAAACAATAGAGGCCCAAAAAGAGCACGTCAGCTTGCAAGTAATAGAACCTCTCAAGGTGCCGACGGGTGACTGTAAAGGGACGAAAAGCTAACTGTAACAGCAATAACTGATGTTGCACACACAATTTAATTATAGCATGAGCCATATAACTGCTGGGACTAAGACGTATATCTTGGGTTTTTTTACAGGTTCATTAGAGCCCATGCATTATTTGGAATGGGTAAATGATGGAAACAAGATGGCTAGGCTATGCTAAGCTAAGCACGCTATCCACATCAGCCACAGGATGCCGTACACACAAGTTAACAATAAAATACGCTACGTAACAGTTGGGAGTAAGATATGTTTCAAAGGGATTCACTGAATCATTGGAGTCCAGGCAGCTTTATTTGGAATGGGTAAATGGTAACTTGAGTAAATGGCTCACTCCTACAAGCCTTCGTGGCACGATGGCACTTGCTGTCACATTACCAACAACAGAAGAAGAAGGCTCTAAGTTTAATGAGGAGGGCACTAGAAAATAGGGGTGGGAATCGCGAGGGACCTCACAATTTGATTCGGATCGCAATACTTGGGTCACGATACGATCCTATCATAACTGAAGGATTATCATGATATCACGATTTCGAGTATCGCGATACCATAGCTTTCAATTTTTTTTTCACCTTATTCAACCTCAAATTATTTCCTAAAGTAAAACTGTTGGCATCTATTTTATATAATAAAGTATTCTCGGGGCTTTATTTTCCACAGAGACGCATCTCTGCACTCCAGCCATGTTTATCTGACTCTGTGGGCTCTTTTATAAAGCAGCTGAAAACTTTTTTGTTTAAGGTTTTCCATTGAGTTTCAGTTCAGTTGCTTTTTAATGTTAAGTCTGATATTTTTAAATGATTTTAATCTTGTTTTAACTTGTTTTTGTATTTTTTTTAAATTTTATCTATCAAATTCCTTTTATTCTATTTTGTTGTACAAAATAGTGCTTTGTGACTAAGTCTCTGAAAAGCACTTCATAAATAAATATTACTTACTTTTTCTCTGAGCGCTGCTTGCAAGCTCCATGCCGGTGTGTTTTTAGCTTAGCCGTTGCTAAGGCTGATTCGAAATGTGTGCTGGCCCGCATGTTTTTTTTTTGTGTGTGTACAAGCTATGACTTTGCTCGACTGGATGCTTGCTTTCCACCATCTAGTGGACTGAAAACGCAGTTGATTGAAGAGAGTATGCAACATTTACATGAATATATACTGTATATATATAATTAATAAAAGATCAATCCATGCATTTAGAGATCAGTGCATCGTCGTTAGTGTCAAGTATTGCAATCCATCACTGAATTGATCTTTTGTCCCACCCCTACTAGAAAAGTGAATGGTTTGGCCTACAAGAGTCAGTTGTCAGTGTGTGACTGACAGCACTCAGCTACTGCTGAGGCTTTGAGTTGTTCATTTATTTAAATAAACAGTGCAGTAGTAGGAAAATGAAAAACAGCTAGTAATCATTCTGTTTGTAGATTAGTTTGCAAGTGGTTTGTTTTTGTCGATAAACGTTTTGGTTAGTAATCATGTAATGAATTATATTTTTTATGCGGGTTAGTATTAATGAAAGCGCTTTGAGTGGTCTTTGTGACTAGAAAAGCGCTATATAAGTGCAGGTTAGTTAGTTAGTTAGTTATAACAAATAAAGCTGCGAGTAGTCAGACATTAAAGCTTGAACCACCAAAGTGTTTGGTTTTATTTCTTGAAAATTGGTCCAAACCCTTAAAGAGCGCTAGTATGCTTATATATTCTAGCTGTCTCAGAGCAAGAGACACATTAGAAACATAACATTAAAATTCCTCAAAAAAATAGTCTTTAAATTTTATAAATATTAAACAATGAATGAATAATAACTTCTGCTAATTTACTTGTTTGCAGTTTATCAGAATCTAACAGTAGCTGTGCTTTAGAGTGCACCAGTTTAATTTGATGAAAGCATTACAGTTGCATGTTTGGCACAGCTGCTGGCTGGAGCCGTTGTTTGCTCACTTGGCTCTGGTCGATGTGTTCAGACTGATCTGCTGCCAGTCCGTCATCAGAGGGTGGAGTCGGACTGTAGTCACAGAGTTCACAGGGAAACATTTTCTTCCTGTTCTTGACTGTGTACCCCTGGATCTCTGTACATGCCTAAGGAGACAAAATGTAAATTTTCATTCTGCATTTCAATCAAAGCTCTGCTATGCGAGTTCTTTGCATGGGCTAGATGATCTGGTTTGGGGAGTGTCTTTTGGTTTGACCATGTCAGGTCAGGCATTGGTTTGCTTGCTACCAGATAACCATGAAAACCGGTACTACCTGTCTCATGGGTCAGGCCATCAGCGACTCAACCAGCAACCCCGCCCTGCCGAGGGTGTGGAGGGTGAAACCGGGCATCCTGGCAGAACTAAAAACAATATCTGTCACAGATCTGTGGTGGACCACTCCCAGTTACACGGGGTGAGACTGGACATCCTGGCAGATAAGCACATCTGTCACATGGTCTGTGGTGGAGTTTTGCCAGTTGGTGCATCGTGACATGCACTACACAAAGAGCAGAGATAAACAAACCTATCATCTGGTCAGTCACTGCAACAGATTCTGGAATCAATTTGTCTTGGCCTGTCCTTGCCACTGATAATACCTCTATCTGCCAAGAATGTTCCGCTAGTCCAGCAAAAGCTAGCGGTACTCAAATACTTTGCAAGCAGTTTCATGAAATGGACAATCAGAAAGCAACTCATACCGGCTTGGACTTTGCGTGGGTTAACAAGGTCAGAAGTTCCTGGCAGCGGAAGGCGAAGGACAGAGCTGCGTGGAGGAATCTGATCAGACCTAAATGAAACAGTCATTGTCGCCCCCGACAGACTGCTATGATGATTTTGGTGTGAAATTACAATTCCTGACATAAATTACGGTTCGTCAATGGAAACCCAGTTTTTATTGTCACTATCAGTATTACATTCTTGTCAACACTTTTAAAGGGTTTATCTCTTATTTTAAGGCCCTCATGGTATGTTGTTCAGTGTTTTCTCTGGCTTAAAGACCTTGGCGTGGTGGCAACCTATTTTTCCGGGGGGGGGGGGGAGAGAAAACACATGACGCTATTGTAACTGGAATATGTTAATTTTATACTATTTCTTTTTTTTTTTTTTTTTTTTTTACTTTTTTACAGTAACTTTGCATATGGAACTTACCATATGAAGTATTGTACAACCAAGGCTTGAATCTTGGAATACTGGGCCAGTTGGGGTCCCACCCAGATGTCCTGTGTTTGGACTTTTTACTGGTGTCATCTTTCTCTCCTTTCTCTGCTCTCACCTCTCCTGGACCCTCTGCCTGAACACTTTCCTCTACTTGGCTCATCTAGTCTGTCTCATCTTGCTTTCTCTGAGCTCTGTCTAATTCAGGTTCTCTCTCTGTCAATGGTGGTATAGAAACAGGCTAGAAAATATCAAGTGTCATGTTTTGTCCTGCAGGATTTTTTTTTTTGTCATGGTTTACATAAATGACAAAAATATGTATTTTTTGTCTTTTTATTCTAGTGTTTCTTTTTTCCATTGAGAAAGAGAAGGGAAAAAACATTCATAATAGTAATTTACTCATGCATACTTAAATTATATGATCAGAGGTGGGTATAGTAGCCAGAAATTCCACTCATGTAAAAGCAGTGCTTTGAAATTAATAATTAAAAGTAGACAGCCAAAAATTTCTAGTTGAGTTAAGGGTACAGCAAACACCCTTTTAAAACTTGAGTAATGACTTCAGTCTTGAAGGTTTGAGGTTTTTCTCCAAAATTTATAACAATTTTCTTATAGTTTTCTACTTTTCTCTGTAAATTTACTGTATCTAAGTTTGCAACCATTTTCCTCATTTGTAATTTCCTCTTGTAAAATTATGACTTTTCTTGTATATTTGAGACTTTGTTATAAACTTGTGGATTATTTTAGAGCTAATTTTTGTCATTTTTATAAAAATTACCATTTTTTATATAAATCTGAAACAGATTGTGGTAAAATTTTGAGGTTTTTTCTTATACAGTTTACACTTTTGACCATAATTTTGCAGAGCCAAAACAGAACAATAAGTTAACTCTGAGTTCAAAGAAAAAAATATTAATAAAATTATATTTAATGAAATGAATTAACTTAAATTGCCAAAGATTCTTCTATTTCTGTTATAATATTTCTATTCTATATTTCTTCTCCTTAGAACTCTCCTCACCATCCAGACAGCAGGAAAAACCTCCATTATTTTGAAATCCACATGTTGGCACGTTTAGTTTGTCCGAAGGCTGCTGATGGATTAAAGTCATTGACTTTATGAATTTCAATCATCTTAATTTGCCAGGTACATAATAATGAACATAAATTTGTTAGTATTGTAGTGGCTGGTGAAGTAAATCCTCAGCGATTCAGTCACTCTTGCCTTTCCCTGCATATGAAGCCTAACCACACCTGTTAGCTAAGCGACTCATCATTATTGTTCCCGTTACCAGCGAGTTAAAACCGCCATAAATGCCTCCACTGCTTACATACCCCTTCTGCTTTTTTTTCTGTGTTTAAAGTACTTTAATAAGCTCATGCTCCTTTCGGACAGCAACGCTAGAGAGACGCTGCTTGCAGACTGGAACAGTCACGTGGGTGGTGGCGCTTCCGAACGCCGACACGCAGATGACTGTCACGCGCATTGTTCGTGTGCACGCTTGCGGAGCATTATTCCTTAATTTATCTTTTTCTAAAATTTATATTTCCTCTTAGCGTAGCAGCATAACTTCAAGGGTGGCGGCCCGCCATGCAGAAATGTTACCAGTGGAAACCCTGCTGTTTTACCCAGAACACTTATATCAACTATTACCTTTCATCTTTTCAGAATTGAAAAGACAGAAAAACAGACAGAAACAGACAAAAACAGACAGAAATTGGACATTTGAGATCACTCAACCTGTCAGGTCCTCGGCCGGCTATAATCTATGCTCACGCCCGGCCCACACACTACATGTAAAGTTGGGGAAATAAGTATTGACCCCCTGCTGAATTCCTAATTTCATCCATTTAAAGGGGAATAATAATAAGAAGAATCCATCTCTTGTCATTCAGTCCATACAGCCAATCATGTACAGTAGAACAAAATTACATTTCTCCTATCTGCAATGTTAATCACATGTAGAATCAGAGGGGTTGCTGCCATGCAAGGCACCACCACAAACAACTTTTCCTTCCCCCATTCTGTTATGTTGAGCACCAAGCTAGAAGGTGGGAGGTACCATTTTTATATGGTCTTTGGTATGACCCGGCCAGGACTTGAACCCCCAACCTCCCGGTGGTGAGGCAGATGCTCGATCAACTAGGCCATCACTCCAGTATGAGCAATGTATGATTTTAGGTAGGTGGGTTTATTTTAATAGTAAAAGAGACATGATCAACAAAACAATCCAGAGGTTTTGTTGATCAGCCCAGGGGTCGGGGCTGAAACCGTGAGACAAGCAGGCATACTAACGGCACATTTACTGGCTGCTGCAAATTCCTTTTTCCCTGTAAACGGCACACCGTGAGTCCTGGCTGCTGTAATATCTAAAATGTAAAGTTAACATGGTCATGACTGTGGAGCAGAATGGCCAGATAGGGGAACACAAAGGAGAGGGGAGTCTCTTGCGGCTCCTCCTTCCTGCAGCAGGACCGGTGTGACGCTGCTGGTATGAGTTGTGTAGTTTATTATTAACCTTATTTACTGTATATAGGTAATCTCATTGAGACACAGGGTCTCATTTTAAAGAGAGCTGTTTAATTGATCATTTCTGTTAAAGCAGAGCTGATCACAGCGGTCATTTGATATGTAGAGGAAGGCAGCTGGTCTCATATTTATGATTTTAACATTTTATTTTGCTGCGCTGCATCAGGGTGAAGAAGTTCTGTCCCCCAAACACAACGGTGTGTCTGACGTTACGTTTTCTTCTGCGCATGCGGGTCACTTCATAGCTGTAGATCGTTCACAGTGGAGTCTGGGGGTTGCATTTAAATAATAATGTGAGCGCCCACACAAAAAAATCGGATCTCTGCAAGAAATCGGAATTGAGCATCAAGACCTGCAGTGTGACCGTAGCCATAATAGCATTGTTTTTGTCTTAATATGTTTATTTCAGTTAAATGTTAGATTTTATGCAGTGTATGATAAGGCTACTTCAACAGAATATACAGTATACTGTATAGTATAACTTATTTTCCTTTTTTAATTTATTGTAGAAGGGGGAAGGCAAGTAGTTAAGATAAGATAAGCCTTTATTAGTCCCACAATGGGGAAATTCCAGGATTGCAACAGCACAGGGATAGCAACACTCAGAGCAACAATCAGAAGGCAAGAAAAAAAAACAAAAAAAAAAAAACAAGCAAGCAAGAGCAGCTAATATACATATGTACATATTACTATAAAATATATATATACACACACACACAGACACACAGTGCAGAGCATTGTAGCTGGATGGAATAAATATATGAATATATGAACACACAGTGCAGAGCATTGTAGCTAGATGGAATAAATATGTAAATATATAAACACCCACAGTACGGAGCATTGCAGCTAGGTGGAATAAATATGCAAGTATATAAACACACACAGTGCGGAGCAATGTAGCTAGATGGAATAATATGTAGATATATAAAAACACAGTGCGGAGCATTGTAGCTAGATGGAATAAATATATAGATATATAAATATAAACACACCCAGTGCTGAGCATTGTAGCTAGATGGAATAAATATATAGATATATAAATATAAACACACCCAGTGCAGAGCATTGTAGCTAGATGGAATAAATATGTAAATATACTGTATAAACACACACAGTGCAGAGCATTGTTGCTAGGTGGGATGAAACAGCATAACCGTCTACTTAGTTATCCTACATGGTATGATTATGTGCCCATACATATTCTCACCCTCCATAGCGACCGGTATGTTCCTAGTTGTATGCCGGAGAGGACCATTGTGTAAGTCTATTGCATCTTTTGCATTCAGAAAAAACTATTAGTTTGTTACGTCTTTTGCTATCTCTGCGAGCAGCCCTGCTTAGGTTGTACAGTCTGACAGCCGTTGGTAGGAAGGACCTACGAAACCTCTCGGTTGTGCACCTGGGATGATGTAGTCTGCTGCTAAATGAGCTCCTCAGTGCATCCAGTATGTCCTGCATAGGGTGGAACTCGGACTCCAGCAGAGATGACAGTTTAGCCACCGTCCTTCTCTCTCCTATCTCCTCCATCGGATCAAGGCGTTGCCCCAGGACAGAGCTAGCTTTCTTAATCAGTTTGTTCAGTCTCTTCCTATCGGCTGCAGTAATGCCACTGCCCCAGCAGACCACTCCAAAAGTGATGGCTGATGCCACCACCGTGTCATAGAATGACTTCAGCAGCGCCCCTTGTACACCAAAAGACCTGAGTCTCCTCAGCAGGAACAGCCTGCGCTGTCCCTTCTTGTAGAGTGCGTCAGTATTGTGTGACCAGTCTAGTTTATTGTTCAGATGAATACCCAGGTACTTGTAGGATGTCACCATCTCGATGTCTGTTCCCTGTATATTTACTGGTGCTGTGAGGGGCTGCCCATGCCTGCGACAGTCCACCACCAGCTCCTTAGTTTTCCTCGCGTTGATCTGGAGGCAGTTCCGATGGCACCAGTCCACAAAGTCCTGGATAAGCCCTCTGTACTCAGCTTCATCTCCGCTGGAGATGAGACCAACGATCGCAGAGTCATCAGAGAACTTCTGTAGATGGCAATGTGTTGTGTTGTGTGAGAAGTCCGCAGTATAAAGAGTGAACAGGAAGGGAGCCAGCACCGTTCCCTGGGGGGCCCCCGTGCTACTGATGATCGTGTCGGAAACACAGTCCCGGGTTCTCACAAACTGAGGCCGGTTCGTGAGGTAGTCCAGGATCCATGATGACAGGTGCTGGTCCACCCCTGCGCGCAGCAGCTTGTCCTTCATGATCATCGGTTGGATGGTGTTGAAAGCACTGGAGAAGTCAAAGAACATGATCCTCACCATATTCCCGGGCTTCTCCAGGTGGGACAGAGAACGGTGAAGGAGGAAGATCACCGCATCCTCCACCCCAATGCCATGCTGGTAGGCGAACTGGAGTGGATCCATCGCTGGTTCCACCAGGGGGCGGAGATGAGCAAGGAGCAGTCTCTCCAGGGTCTTCATCAAGTGGGACGTCAAGGCCACCGGTCTGAAGCTGTTCAGGTCTTTGGGGTGGGAAGTTTTTGGTACAGGTACCACACAAGATGTTTTCCACAGCTGTGGTACCCTCCCCAGTTTCAGGCTCATGTTGAAGATATACGTCACAATCCCACACAGCTGGTCTGCACAGGACTTGAGGAGCTTTGCGCTGATGCCGTCCGGTCCCGACGCCTTCCTCGCCTTGATCTTCCTCAGCTCCGTCCTCACCTGGGTCTTGGTCAGGGTCAGGATGGGGGGCTGTGTGTTGGGAGTGGGGGGGGTGTCGGTGGAGTGGGGAGTGGGCAGCAGGACTTGATTTCTTAGTGGCAGCAGTGGTTGTTGTGCAGACAGGGGGGAGAGCGGTTGGTCAAATCTATTGAAAAACAGATTCAGGTTGTTCGCCCACTCCCTGCCCCCCGTGGCCTGGGGGGAGGTATTCTGGAGCCCCGAGATGGTTTTGAGGTTTCTCCAGACCCCGCTGATGTCGCTCTGTTGCAGCTTGTCCTCCATCTTCTTCCTGAAGCTGTCCTTGCCTTCTCTGATCTTTCTCCTCAGCTCCCTCTGTACGGACTTCAGCATCTCTCTGTTCCCCGACCTGAAGATCCTCTTCTTCTCTCTCAGAAGTGTTTTTATCTCAGGGTTGATCCAGGGTTTGTTGTTTGAGTGACGCCGTATGGTCTTGGTGGGAACGGATTTGTCCACACAGAAGCTGAGGTAGCCCGTGAAGGTGTGAATGAGGCCATCGATGTCCTCACCATGTGGATCGCAGAGCTGCTTCCAGGCAGTGGCTTCAAAACAGTCCTTCAGAGTGTCCATTGTCTCCTCAGACCATAACTCCACAGTGTGCATGGCCGGAGGTTGTCTGTGCACTAGGGGTTTGTACACCGGTCGGAGATGAACCAAGTTGTGATCCGATCTCCCAAGTGGGGGGAGTTGTGATGAGGTGTACGCCTCCTAAGTGTTTGCGTAGAACAAATCCAGTGTTTTATTGTCTCTAGTGTGGCATGTGACATACTGGGTGAAAGTGGGCAGAATGGGAGACAGTGAAACGTGGTTGAAATCGCCTGAGATGAGGAGAAGAGCATCTGGGTGTTCTGTCTGCAGCCTGCTGGTAACTGAATGGATGACGTCACGCGCTGTCCCAGCGTTCGCCGTGGGATTTGCATAAACAACAATGCAGATCACGTGTGAGTGTTCTCTCGGGAGATATGTAGGCCTCATGCTAACAGCTAGCAACTCAATGTCTTTGCTGCAGTGTCGTTGTTTAACAGTGATATGTCCCGGTCTACACCAGTTGTTGTTAACATACATTATCACTCCACCGCCCCGATAGGACCGATAGGACATGGCCGTCCTCAGAGAGTGGCTAAACTGCAAGCTTCAGATAGTACCCTTTGGTCAGATAGATAATACTACAAGAACAGACACTAAAATAACATCTAAGAATGATGTGCGTGGCCAAGATAGGACATGGCCGTCCTCAGAGAGTGGCTAAACTGTAAGCTTCAGTTGCTGTCCTATCGATAGTTGTTCAGCTTTAACATTTACTCTTAAGGTTGAGCTCTTGATATAAATACACTGGTGAAGGGGAAGTCGTATTGTCAGACATGTGAACAATGGAACAAATAAAGTAATAAGTTGCCCTCTAATAGAACCAACACACAACAATTACAACTTGCCAAAGGAATCAAAGGAATTTCCTCCAAGTGGGTTTAATGCGCGTGTGTGTGTGTGTGTGTGTGTGTGTGTGTGTGTGTGTGTGTGTGTGTGTGTGTGTGTGTGTGTGTGTGTGTGTGTGTGTGTGTGTGTGTGTGTGTGTGTGTGTGTTCTCTCAGCCATATTGAACCTCGTAGGTGCAGGAAATTTTCCACCTAGTGACTGTATTTACTGCTTGGATCACGTCTCCTGGGGCAAACCTGAGCGTGTAACCTGAAGAAGGGGAAGGTGGAATTCATCACCCTCGTGGTGTCGACATCATTATTTATTCATGAACATTTGGACAAACTCTGAAGCTGATTGTCATTGTCCATTAGCTGCAGTAAAATCCAGTGCATTTGTTATCTAGTGCATTTGTCTCTTAAAGGGGTCATTGACTGAAAGATTGTGTTTTTGTAAGTTTTAACCTTCTGAAATGTGTCTGTTGGTCACATGATTAGCGAAAAAAACAAACTAACTACAAAGCATTCACACAGCCTTTATCTTGCTTTTCTCTCGGTTTCTCTCCAAGGAGACGTTTTGACTCTTGTACATTAAGAAATGGGAAACGCAAATGTAAGTAGTCTTGATACCCACCGACTGCTCTATTATTGACCAGCTTAACTGTCTGCCGTGTGAGGGCTGTGAGCAAAAGTGTTAGCTTTTGAGCTAACAGTGGTACTAGGAAGCTCACACCAAGCATGCTTTATATTTCTATTTTCTCCAGTCTTGTTACCCAAATAGACATCACCTGTTTCTACTTGGTTCACTAATCCACAATCAATAATATATCTTGTGTCATTTTGGCTTATTTTGTTATATTTTCACCGTGATGCTACAGCCAGTTGTTAGCATTAGCAGGCTAGGTGGGCCAAGGTCCAAGATATCGTTCACTTTGGTGAGGAGGCGGTGACAGACAGGCTGCCTAGCTTTAGCTTAACTGTCAATCCGGCTGATTTAGATCACTGTTGTCTGTAAATTTTATTTACCCCCACTGGAATCCTTGTTCCTCTTGGCCACGCACATCATTCTTAGATGTTATTTTAGTGTCTGTTCTTGTAGTATTATCTATCTGACCAAAGGGTACTATCTGAAGCTTGCAGTTTAGCCACTCTCTGAGGACGGCCATGTCCTATCGACCACTGAAATTACACACAACTGCCCACCAGTGATGCATTATTTTATTCATTCTTTGAGACAAATTTACGTTAGTTGACCCTGAGCTAGGAAGCTACGAGCAGCTAATGTTAGCAATAGTGACATAAGAGGGAGGGTGGAGTTCACTGTGATCAGGGGGTTAATTAAAGTGACAAAGCACTGAAACAAAACATTCTCAGAAAAGCTGAAAAAATAATGAAATGTTTGTGACAAATTTTCATTAATTATTTAATTTCTACAGCAAATTTGTTTTTTTAAGATGTGTGAGCTGTTAAAATGTGGAAAAGAGGGCAGTCAGTGACTCCTTTGACCAAATTATTACACAGTTATTCATTATTACATAGTTTGTGTATTTACCCTTATATTTTTTCCACAATATTTTTATTGAACCTTTTTTAACAAACATAACACAAACAATCAAACACTAACACTAAAGTAATTAAAAAAAAATGTACTAAAAACACCAACAACCACTAACAAAAGCAAGTCATCAACAATGCTCCTCTGTTTAGTCTAGGTAATCCATTACATAAGTATACATATTATACATTCACCAATTTGGAATTTACAAGGTCCACACACATCATTCACCTACTTCTTCAGAAGTTATATTTAATTTCTTTACATAATCCATGAAAGGTCTCCATATATTCTCAACCACATTTTGCTTTGATTTCAGTATGTATGTTATTCTTTCTAGTGGAAGGTTTGTTAACATCTGTCTTAACCACTGAGTCACATCTGGTCTATGAGTCTTTTTCCACAGTAGTGCAATACATTTTTTGGCATTAAGCAAACTGAGGTCTATGAATGCTCTTTCACTCTTATTAAAGTTATGTTTTTCTGGATACAGACCCAACAAAAACAGTTTAGGGTACAATATGAATTGTTTTGAAATTATTTTTTCAATTGTTACCCTCACCTCTTCCCAAAACATTCTAATTTTCCTACATTCCCATAAACAATGAAATAGGGTTCCTTTACTTTCCATACATTTTGTGCACGTATCTGGTATGTTTTTGTTATATCTATTTAACTCCACCGGTGTAACATACATCCGCATTAACCATTTAAAATGTATCAATTTAAGACGTACATTTATTGATTTGGTTAGAGCTTCTGTACAAGCCAATTCCCATTGTTCCTCTGAAATTTCAGTTTGCAGGTCTTCTTTCCAATAATTCAGTCTTTTCTGTGAGTTTTCACTTGAGAATAGTGTCAATGAGTTATAAAACTCTGAAATAATACCCTTTCTCTTACTATCTTTCGTCAAAATTTTTTCCAAGGATGAATAAGTAGGTCGGGTGAGAGCATTATTTTGATTTGATCGAATACAATTCCTAAGCTGAAGATATTTTTAAAAATGTGTTCTATTAAGATTAAATTTGATCCTCAGTTCTTCAAAAGACATTATGTTATCTGAACGTAACAAATATAAGTCTTGAATCTTTTGAATCCCTTTTAAATTCCATACTTTAAATACAGCATCCGCTCTCCCTGGTGTAAAATTTTGATTACCCCATATTGGGCTAAATTGTGACAATAAGTGTGGTTCTTTTAAATATTTTTTGGTTTCACACCATATTTTGATCATATGCTTTACAAATGGATTTTTAACTTGTTTCTGTAATTTTTTAGCCAAGTCTGAGTATATGAATAAGGGAAGAGGTAAAGGTAAATTGTATGATTCCATTTCAGTCCAGTGAGGGAGCTCATTTGATGAAAAATAATATGTCATAGACCTCAGTTGTGCTGACAAGTAATACCACATAAAGTTTGGACATTTCAGACCTCCACGATCAAATGGTAAATATAGTAAGGACAGACGTAATCTAGCCTTCCTATTGTTCCATATAAATTCCACTAACTTTTTTTTAATTCTTGAGAATAGATCTGAAGGTGGTGGTAAAGGAATGTATTGAAATAAATAAAGTATTTTGGGTAAGATATTACTTTTAAGTATATTAATTCTCCCGATCATCGAAATTGGTAGTGACATCCATCTCTGAAGTAACTCATTAATATCTGTCATTAAGGCTTCATAGTTGGCACTGGCGACTGATTCTAGCTTAGGCACAATTTGAATTCCTAAATATTTAAACTGATTTACAACATTGAATTGATTTACCTCAGGAGCTGGGTGATTTCCCTGGGTCTCATTTAGCATTAATATTGAAGATTTAGTTTTATTTATTTTATATCCTGATATTTCCCCAAAGTTCTTTATTAAATGTAACAAGGTCGGAATTGATTTTTTAAGATTCGACATAAACAAAATTATGTCATCGGCATACAGGGAGATTTTATGTTCTGTTGGTCCTACTTTAATTTCATATATTTGTGGATGTAAACGTACTGCCATCGCTAAAGGTTCAGTTGCCATAGTAAACAATAAAGGTGAAAGGGGACAGCCTTGTCGACATCCTCTATTGATTTTTATTGATTTTGAGATATTGCTGTTTGTTAGGATTTCTGCTGTAGCATTATTGTATATTATCTGAACCCATTTTATGAAATTATTTCCAATTCCAAACCTTTGTAGGACTTCACAAAGAAAGGGCCATTCGACCCTATCAAAGGCCTTTTCGGCGTCCAATGATAGGAGAGCTGTATCCGGTGCTTCTTTATTAGAATAAATAATATTAAATAGTCTTCTTACATTATGGAAGCCTTGTCTTCCCATTATAAAGCCATTCTGATCTCGGTTAATAATATTTGGTAATATTTCTTGTAGTCGTCTTGCTAAAATTTTACAGATTATCTTAAGGTCAGCATTTAATAGGCTTATTGGTCTCATGTTTTCACATTTATTAGAGGGTTTACCTGGTTTTGGCAACAGTATAATTAAGGCATTATTCATGTATGGTGGTAAATTACTATTTTGAAATGCTTCTAAAACCATTTCCAAAAGTGGTTTTATTAATTTATTCTTAAATTTTTTATAGAGGTCAACTGGAAGACCATCTGGTCCTGCACTTTTTCCTGATTTCATATTATCAATGGCTTGCCCAACTTCTTCTTGACTAATTTTAGACTCCAGTATCTCCCTGTTTTCATTTGGAATACACGATATAGATAATCCGTTCAAAAACCCATTTAGTTTTGTTAAGTCAGTTTCATTTTTTTGTATCATATAGTTTTTCATAATAACCTCTAAAGGCACTATTAATTTCTAAAGGATCTACAACTGCCTGTCCGTTACTTATAATACTGGTAATTGGTGTTTTAAATTCTAATTGTTTAATCTGCCATGCCAATAATTTTCCTGATTTTTCACCTTGTTCATAAAAAGTTTGCTTCAATCTTAGAAGACTCGAGACAGCTCTATTCGCTGATTTTTTTTTATCATATTCAGCTCTCAGAATCAGTAATTCGTTCTCTAACTGTGGGTTACTTCCTGCATACACTTTTTCTTGAAGAATTTTTATTTTACGTTGCAATTGGACTCTCTCCTCTCGAGTCTTCTTAGATTTTGAACCTGTATAACTAATAATATGCCCCCTAATAAAAGCTTTGAAAGCCTCCCACTTTGAAAGCCTCCCACTTCTTCTTCCGCCTTTCAGAGAGAGCAGTCGCATTTTCACTCCTCTCCTCCTCCCGCCTCCCTGACTGATCCCAGCTTGCTTCGTCTGTGTCTGTGTCTTGCCCCTTCTCGCGGATCTCAATCCAAACGGAAAAACGGGAAAAATGGAATTTCAGGCTTTAAATGCAATTGACACCACCTTCAACAGAAAATCGGGCCCGGGGGAGCCCAAATGTGTGACTCATGGGTTAATTGGATCTCATGTGTCTGTGTGATTCGATTGAAGATGCAGAAGACATCTATCTGTTTGGATATGATCACAGGATTTCTACTGTTTGGCTCCGGAGTTTCCTAGTGTATCGGAAATTAAAAAAGTTGGAAGAGCTGGTCAAAATGTGGATCCCGGCGAAGCTCCTTCAACAATTCGACCAGCGATTTTAAGCCTGTGAATTGAATTAATTGTGATGCACAGAATCACTTGAGAGTGGAAATTACTATGCTCCAAGTGACTGTGCTCATCTGGCCTTGATTCGGCGTCCTTGAGAACTCATTTCTCCAGGTGCAGAGATTTTGTAGGAAGGTGTTTGGCTTCTCTTTAACCCAAACAATAACAGCAATTGCTGTTGTTCAGCAAACTGGACTCTTCAAGGACAACGGTATCATGTGTCTAATACAGAACTTTGCCATCTGGCATGCACGAAGAGAGATAGACTCTGGGACATGCTTATCTGTGTTTTGAATACATGAACATAACACCCATCCGTTGCCAGGAGGCGCCCCTTTGTTGTGCACCAGCAACTGATACATTCAACACCGCACTCATGCTGATTACATGCTGAATACACACACACTGGTCTCTCTTTTTTGTATTGTGTGATCTGTATTGGTCTGCTAATTGTGCTTAGAGGGTTTTTTTCTATGTAATCACAATTTTGCTCACAATATACGGGCTTTATTTTGATTAACTATGTTTTTTCTCTCTGCCCATTGTGTCATTCCCTCCCCCATTCCCTTCTTTACCCTCCACTGATGACAGGCGCCTTCATGGCTGCCGCGTCATTGGAAGGCACTTATCGAGCGTGTCCAATGTCAAGTCAAATTCCTCGTTTGTTTACACTGTAAACATGCTTGGCAATAAAGCTTTCTGATTCTGATTCTGATTTATACATGCTGATGTTTGTGTAGTATTGATTTCAAAGAACTCATCTATCCGTTTTTCTATGTACTTAACAAATTCCTCATCCTGAAGCCATTTATGCTGAAATTGCCACCTACCTGGATCCTTTGTCAATTTCTTATCTACATATATTAGACAGCAGGGTGCATGATCAGATATCACGATGTTATCATAGAAACAGTTTTGAATCTTGGACCTTAATTCTGTGGAGATCAAAAAATAGTCAATACGTGAGAGTGTCTTGTAGGTATTAGAATAACAAGAATAGGCTTTGACTTGTGGTTTCATTTCTCTCCATATATCTAGCAATCTCAATTCTTTCATAAAATGATTAATGGTCATCCTGCATCCATTGTGCGTATAGTCCAGTCCTCTTGATCTATCTATACTGGGATTCAGTGTACAATTAAAATCCCCTGCTATTATATGTTGCCCTATAAGTGATGATAAAGTAAGAAATAAATTAGCGAAGAAGTTTTGATCATCTATATTGGGACCGTATAAGTTCACCAGATTTATATTTTGTAATAACAAAGATCCTTGGATGATTAGATATCTTCCTAATTTGTCTCCAATTACATTTTTCACTTGAAATGGGACTGTTTTATGTATGAGAGTCATAACTCCCCTGGCTCGGATGAAAATGATGAGGTGAACACATTTCCCTGCCATCTTCTCCTAATTCTTTTTACATCCTCCTCTGTTAGATGAGTTTCTTGTAAAAACACAATTTTTGAACCTATGTCTTTTATTTTATTCATAACTTGTTTAAGTTTTTTTAGATTTTGTAGACCTCTGCAATTCCATGAAGTTAAATTAAGATTAACGCTTTGGTCTATGATCGATAAAGAGTTTGAGATTACCTCGCAATGTAAACATGCTCATACAGAGAAGCAAAAACATGGAATTTACCCTTATTTAATAATTAACTCTGCTGCTAGTGATGTGCTTACCAAACTCAGGTTTTACAGGCAGTATAGACCACAAAGGTTACTAGTCCCTGGTGTCTGGTCATCCAGATATTTTTGTACACTTTCCTGGCTACTCGCTTGGTCATGCCGCTCAGTTGCTACTGGCTTGCTTCTTTCTCCTTGAGGACAGGTGCTCGACCTGACCTGTGAGTCTTGTCTGCTGGGGTGGATTCTGGTGTCTCTGGCCCTGCCGCTTGGGGCTGCCCTGAACAGAGACACTGTGACATCCTGAGCCTGCCGATCTCCAGCTTTCTTCACCATGGTACTTCCTCTTCACCTTCATCACCCCCAGTGTCACTGAGGCATTCCAATATCTTTCAGTTAATTTCAGATGGAACATCTTCCTCATGATGGATGGATGAGACAGAGTTTATTCATCAGTTTTTTGCTGTTAATCCTTTTTTAGATGCACATTACCGTGGCAGCTGTTGCCTTGAAATTTCCTGTATGTATTTTGAGCATGAGGATCTTTTCTGCCCTCTAGCATAAAAATCACGGAATTGCAAACTTCTCTATCTACTGTAAAATAAAGTTTATAAATTTTAACTGAGAGTAAAGTCTTCACTGCTGTGAAGGTAGAGTCTGTGTCCACAAGGATTAGCATGACGGGCATGTACTTTACTCACATAAATCCCACTTTTTTGTCTTCAATGATTATTGGAAAATTTTAAGTTGCTGGCTTTTATGTTGAACCCTGCATGCATTGCGAGAAGTCTGTGGGTCATCAGTACATCATTCATTAGCATCTGTCTCTTCAGCGGAGTATCTAATGGCTGGTTCGACATGTTAATAGGTGGGTATTTTTTTTACCCTGTGAAAGTAATGTTTGGTCTGATCCTCCCCGAGTACTGAAATAAATTAGCTTCAGTATACAGTATGTAGCCAAATCAAGGAATTCAAATGCAGGTTATGTTGTGATGCACTGCTCTTGACCCATGACAAGATGGGGTACAATATTATACAGTGAGTGACCATCAGTTGGACAATATTATTCAGAAAGAATTGTGGGATAATTGCTGCACTGCATGGAGTATTTTTATACTGGCTGTGCATTCAGAGAGCATCATTACACCATGTCAGACACATTCTGGTGTGTAACATCTGCCCAATCCCTCTCTGTCTTTGTCAGGTCCTAGTCTGTCCAACCTTTTTGCTCTTCTCTCCTTTTGTATTTTTCTGTAAATCTGCTTTCCATACCTGTGCAACGCTTTTTGTTTGCAGTATAAATACCCATTAATAAGCCTGTTTGCACCTGCTGGGATGTGTTATGGTATGATGATGTTATGATGATGTCAGTCCGTATGAGTTGTCTAACTCCTCCCACAGTTTTCAGTCTAGGACATTTTCATTTTTTTTTTTACACAGTGTTCGCACATGTATTGAAGATGTGCATGTTTGAATGATTTTCTGATATTTTCTCTAAATTTGTTCCACTTTGAGTTGTAGATTGTTTGCTTTGCTTAAACTAGTTGCAGTTACGTATTTATTCATTTTATTGCAGATCTAAAGTATATTGAATCTGGAATTTGTAATCAGCTTTTTTGGTTGTAGGTGTGCTACTGTTTGCGATGCGCTTGTTATTATGTGAATTTAAGCTCTTTTTCAACTTCAGCTATAATTATTTTTTTACGTTATTACACTAACTCATATGAACATGTGTTTGTGTTGCTCATTCAATAAACATACTGCATGACCAGCTGCTGCTTTGTGAGGCTTCATCAGTTTGCAGTCAAATCATCCCGTATGTCCTACATTATGTAACACACCTCGAGTATATCACCATCAGAAATGAACAGTCTGATTCCTATTCACAATACTAGCTGTGACAGGTTAGATAAGGGGGAGATTTACTCTTTAAGTTGTATTATCCCACAAGATTCATGTGCTTATGTCTCTCTCTCTCTCTCTCTCTCTCTCTCTCTCTCTCTCTCTCTCTCTCTCTCTCTCTCTCTCTCTCTCTCACATACACTCACTCACTCTCTCTCTCTCTCTCACACACACACACACACACACACACACACACACACACACACACACACAGGTCATGCTTTGTCTGAGCTGCTGCTGATCCCTACAGAGGAAGGTGTGCCTTATATTGTGTTTGCCATTTGCTTATTGGGGAAAATATCAATGAAGATGTACAAAAAGTCGTGAAATGCTGCAACAGTGAAGCAAACTGATGGATGATGACCACTGCTGTGATGGAAAAGAATGTAAATATCTCCACCTAAAATGATCCTTATAATAAGGAGAGACTTGATTCAAAAGATGGCAGTTTTTTATTCAGCCCTCAGTGCATCTTCTGATTCTCACCTGTAATTATGAACTGAATGTTTTCTTCTTCTTCTTCACCTCATAAGGAGTTAGCTGAGATTGTCCAGGCCTCTTGCGTCTGCTTCCCCCCGATGACCAGAAAATGGATGCATAGATAATTACCTCTGTTCTGGTTGCTTGTTAATGACTTAAGAATGTCAGTTTTGGGTCATTTCCTAGAGTTGAAAGACTGGTGTGTAATTACCTCTGGATGGAGACAGTGTTCACCCCCATTTTCTTTACAATGACCATCATCAGCAGTGTCTGTTTGCCCACAAACACTTGGGTGCGTATGCCCTGCAGGGACGGTGACATTGTGAACAGTGTGATGGTGGAAAATTGTTGAGCTCATGTGCTGTGTCTAATTTGGTTATCAGGTTTTTATCCACACCTTAAACATTGGGTATTCATCAGCCATAAAGTTTAAGGTTGTAGATTCAAGATTCAAAGATTTTATTTGTCAATACTACTACTGTATACGTACAGGACATACAGGAGAACTGAAATGGCATTTCTCTCTCTCTCTTCAGTGGTGTGCACAATATAAAAAAAGAAAAAGGAATAAGGCTGGAAAAACAACAGCAGTCTTTGTACAGTAGTGCAGCCTGTAGTGCAAATGGCGACAAAAGATAGACCCAGACCTCCCATAGTGCAAATAAAGAAATGATTAACGATGATGAAACCCAGCAATCCTATATACAGAAAAGTAGAGATGTAATACCCGTGGTTGCAAGTTCAATGCGGTAGTGTAGGTGCAGACAGTAACAGATAGGACTGCACATGATCAGTATTGCAATGACAGACAGACAGCAGCAGATATGGCATTTGTGCAAATGGTTGCAGTTAAAGTGCAGAGACATACAGCAGTAAATCTATTACTGTTGGAAATATGTTTAGATGTGTTGTATATAATTGCAACACATACGTAGATGTGTTTGCAAAGTGTTCTATGTATGTTCAGGTTTACAGACTCTTGGTTGTCAGTTGGCTCATTCAGGTGTGTCTGTAAGGGCCTCTTTACACAGCATGGAGATCATTGGGCAAACATTGAGAGGCCAACAATTGGCCTGATCTGTCAACAATCTCCTAAAGCCCTGCAAAAGCAGTTTCTTTGTAAATGTTTCTGAGACCCTTGTGTGTTTTGGACTGAGCTAAAACTTTGAGGAGTCTGTGGAGATCACTGGAATATCATTGAGAAGTCTTGGCAATCACTGGGTGCTCATTGAAAGATTGTTGAGAGCTCTAGCTGTCAGGATGTGGTCTGGGCCCCATGTCCTCACCTTGAGGAGTAGTAGTATTATTTCTTGTCTCCAGGGCATGGGCCCCAGCCCACGTCCTCACTTTAAGTTGTATTTTGGGATTTTTTGTATGTCATCTTTATTATGCCTTGGTGAAACAGAGGCATACAGTAATCAGTTAGTGCGTCCGTTTGTGGCTGTGTGGGTGTGTGTATCTCTCTGTCTGCCTCTGTTTCAGCTTGCCCAGTCAAAATTAAGTGGAACTAAAAGCTTATACCATTGTGTTTCCATATTTTCTCGACTTTTAATTTGCCAGAATTACGAGCTAAGGCTTTGTTTTCAAAATAAACAAATTTAACTCACCATTTCTGTCGATGCAGCCACAAAAACAGGAAATATAATAACTATGCCGGGCCAGTAGAGATCGGAGTGCCACTTTTTTTTTTTACAGCCGCCCATGCTGCCATGCCACAGGCACCAAGGCACAGCACCTTGGTGCTTTTTATTATTATTATTATCATTATCCTGGGTTGCCATTATTGTTATTACTATTATTGTGTCTTGTATATTTATTTCTTCATTGGTCTTCCTCTTAGTTTAAGTTTATCAGCATTATTCTTATTATTCTTATTATTATCATCATCATTATTGTTGTGGTCTTGTCTCCCCTGGTCCTCTGTTCATGTCTCTTGTGCATCTTCTGTCTGTGATGATCTGTGCAGCCCCGCCCATCCTGTTTTCTGTGACCGTTCCCTGCTGCCCCTTTTTGCCCCGATTGTACCCACCTGTTCTGTGTTATGTTGATTACCTGTGTCTATATATGTCAGTGTCAATCTGTGGTTTTTACGGGTGTCGTTCGTCATATCAGTGTGAGCAACACATGTCTGTATCCTGCCTTATCCTGTCAAGCCTTGTTGTGAGTGTTTTGTTGCAGCGTCTGAGCTGTTGGTTATTTTTTGTGTTTGCACCCTCGAGCTGTGCCAGCTTGGCCAGCTCTTTAATAAATACCATGAACTTTAAGTACTGCATTTGGGTCCAGTTTCTTCCAACCGTGACAGTACGACACCCATCCTAATGGACCCAGCGTACTTAAAGTTCTGGCAGCTGGGCCTCACCAAGAAGGAAGCTTGGGTGACTACCAACATTGAGGCTAGCATTGAGGATGCCCGCACTTCCTGCATGCCGGAGGACGCCCTCCTCTGCCTTGAATGCGCTGAGGAACTGAGTGAGGTGCTTCCATGAGCAGAGCATCAACATGCAGATCATCATCCGGGGGCTGATGGAGTCATTCCCAGTGGCGGGAGAGGAGTCAGTGGAGGAGGGACCACATCTATCCGTGAGAAGACGTGGTCATTGCCGGCGCTGAAGGACACAGCGGCCCAGCTTTCCATCCCTGGCGGGGGCCCCCCAGGCCTCTGTTTCCTCCTCCTTCGACCCAGTGCTAGCTCAACAACATCGGGCATACTCTCCCCGTCTGACGAGTTCCAGCATTATTATTATTATTATTATTATTGTCATGGTCTTGTCTTTCCTGGTCCTCTGTTCATGTCTCTTGTGCATCCTCTGTCTGTGATGATCTGTGCAGCCTCGTCTATCCTGTTTTCTGTGACCATTCCCTGCCACCTCCATTTGCCCCTGATTGTATCTACCTGTTCTGTGTTATGTTGATTACCTGTGTCTATATATGTCAACACCAATCCATGTTCTTTATGGGTGTTGTTCATCATATCGGTGTGAGCAACACGTCTGTATCCTGTAGGACTGATACGGTGGAAGAATTCCCTTGCGGTGACGGTGGATTGCTCAACACTGCGATATGCGGTATTATTACCTCCGCCAAAGGGGGAGGTTATGTGATCATCGGCGTTGGTTTGTCTGTTTGTTTGTTTGTTTGTTTGTCTGTTAGCAAGATAACTCAAAAAGTTATGGACAGATTTTGGTGAAATTTTCACAGATTGTCAGAAATGGGGTATCCTACAGATGATTACATTTTGGTGGTGATCCGGATCACCGTCCACAAGAAAACCGCCATTACGCAAAATGCCATTTTCGTGAATAACTACTAAACCACTAATCCTATCATTGCCAATCCAATTGTTGTGAATCCAATTGCTAGTCATATGTTTTCATGGTCAAGGAATCTGAAAGCGTACACACAAACACTGTATGGGGCGAACTATGGCGCGAAACTGCCATTACGGAAAATGCCATTTTCCTCAAGAACTACTGAACCACTAATCCTATCATTGTCAATCCAATTGCTCGTCATATATTTTCATGGTCAAGGAATCTGAAAACGTACACACAAACACTGTATGGGGGGAACTGTGGCCGCCATTACGGAAAAGGCCATTTTCAAGAATAACTACTGAACCACTCATCCTATCAGTGTGAATCCAATTGTTTGTCATATGTTTTCATGGTCAACAAATCTGAAAACGTACACACAAACACTGTATGGGGGGAACTGTGGCGCTAAACCGCCATTACGGAAAATGCCATTTTCGTCAATAACTACTGAACGACTACTTAAATCATTGTCAATCCAATTGCTTGTCATATGTTTTCATGGTCAAGGAATCTGAAAACATACACACAAACACTCTATGGGGGGAACTGTGGCCGCCATTACGGAAAATGCCATTTTCGTGAATACCTACTGAACCACTAATCCTATCATTGTCAATCCAATTGCTAGTCATATCTTTTCATGGTCAAGAAATCTGAAAACGTACACACAAACACTGTATGGGAGGAACTGTGGCCGCCATTACGGAAAATGCCATTTTCGTGAATAACTGCTGAACCACTGCTTGGCAAATGTTTTCATGATCAAGGAATCTGAAGACTGTATGGGGGGAAATGCGGCGCTTGGCAGAGGTCTGCGCTCTCCGAGTGCTTTTCTAGTTGCAAATGTTTTGAGGACCCTGCGGTCTCGTAATTTAAACAGGGTTCATAACTTACGTGGCAAACGATGGAAGCTGTGAGAAACTCACTGCAGTTCTGTCTCAACTTGTGCGTGTGTGACAGTTGTGTGGAGCTCCAGTCTTCCTACAAGTATGAACTGTTGATTCTGTTAAAAAAAAATAAAAACCAAACTTGATTATTTTCATAAGGCAGTGGCGGTAACTCCAATATTTCAACTACAGGGTGTGTGGACTGGTTGGAGACTGCAGTGACACTCAGCTTATTTAAACAGGACAGCCTCCATGCAGGACCCTGCGTGGCTGTTGTCTCTATGATTTTTGGATTTTTGCCGCTGTCCGAAAAATCATGTTCAAACAAGCAATGTGCTACAGGTACATCACAAAAAATTAGATTATCATGAAAAAGTTCAATATTTTTTGTCACTCATTTCAGAAAGTGAAACCCATATATTATATAGATTCATTACACATAGAGTGAAATATTTCAAGCCTTTATTTCTTGAAATCCATGTTGCTTGAAGTCCAGTGTGACGTTTCCGCAGTCAGTGATGATTTGGGCTGCTATGTCATCTGCTGGTGTTGGTCCACTGTGTTTTCTGAAGTCCACAGTCAGTGCAGCCATCTACCAGGAAATTTTAGAGCACTTCATGCTTCCTTCTGCTGACAAGCTTTATGGAGATGATGATTTCATTTTCCAGCAGGACTTGGCACCTGCCCACACTGCCAAAGGTACCAAAAGCTGGTTCATTGACCATGGTGTTACTGTGCTTGATTGGCCAGCAAACTTGCCTGACCTGAACCCTATAGAGAATCTATGGAGTATTGTCAAGAGGAAGATGAGACACCAGACCCAACAATGCAGATGACCTGAAGGCCACTATCAAAGCAATCTGGGCTTCCATTACACCTGAGCAGTGCCACAGGCTGATTGCCTCCATGCCACGCCGCATTGATGCAGTAATTCATGCAAAAGGAGGCCCAACCAAGTATTGAGTGCATAGAAATGAACATACTTTTCAGAAGCCTGACATTTCTGTTTAAAATATCCTTTTTTTATCGATCCTATGTAATATTATTATTTTCTGAGACACTGAATTTTGGGTTTTCAATATCTGTAAACCATAATCATCAAAATTTCAAGAAATAAAGGCTTGAAATATTTCACTGTATGTGTAATGAATCTATATAATTTGTGGGTTTCACTTTCTGAAATGAGTGACAATAAATATTGAACTTTTTCATGATATTCTAATTTTTTGAGATGTACCTGTATGCAACAGTTGTTTCGCTCTCGGAGTTCAATTGTCAGAATCATAAACACTCTGCTCAGAAGGAAATAACACGCTTTGTTCCTTTTCAGTGCTCACTGTCATGGCTATATTTAGCAGTTCGTCCAAACGCTTCCGCTACTAACTGCCTGCTGGAGTCCGTCTAGAGAGAGCGCCCCAAACGGTGCTGGCAGTGGCAGCACTCGATGCTGTGGAAGCTTCCACAGTACTGGGTGCGAAATACAAAATAAATACAAAATACACTTAACATTTAACAATTTATTTAATAATCAATAGGGGCACATAAGTGAACGAGTTAGCCACACATGAAAAAAAGCGAAGATTGCGTGTATGGATCCCCGTAATATATGATGGCAATAGTCTTGACTGCTGGTGAAGTTTACAGTTTTATTTTCTTATTTTAGCATAGTACACATTAAGTCTGTCCCTCCAGGATTTCGTGATGTTGCAGTCGCGTCAATTCACTCAAAATCAGCCAATCAGCCCAACTATTGCGTGACCTTGCAACTTTGTCCAATCACCGCAACTTTCCCACAATTTTGGCCAATCCTTGTCAACTTCCGCCAATTTCACCAATCAAATTTGTCTCTGACTGGCCCACAAATGCTCAGTCTAACTAAGCAAATGCATCGCTGCACCGCGTTCACTTCCGTGTTTACAGTGAATATTAACGGAACACATCAGCAAACAGAGTGTGTGACTTAAAAAAAAAAAACACTCACCCGTGAGGTTCCAACACCGTCCCTTCCTCCGTCTCCTTCAGCCTGCTTGTGGACGTCTTGCCACATCTCCCTCCTGACCGCGTGTACGAAGAGCTGGGTTTGTGTTGAAAAATGTCTGCCTGTCCCAAAAGCACCCCATCGTGGGATTGCGTGTGAGGAGAGACTCCGTTAAACCACAAACGCACCGAGCAAATCTAACGCTACATCCAGTGTTTGAACGTTTTATACTTCTTTAGAGGTAAAATCATTGCTACATCTGTTTAGTGAGCTTTAAAGCTGTGAATCTCCAGTCTGGACATACAAATGCACCCCCCCTTCCCCTTCCCCGCTACTGCCATCCCGCAGTAAATGAGAGATGTGTGTCTGAAGAGGCAAGTGTGTGCGTCAAGACCAACGTGCAGCAGACAGACAGGTAGGAGTTAGGCACGGAAAGAGAGAGAATATTGTCTGTAATTTTTTTTCAGAAAAACAAACTCCAATAGACAATACAGAGCAACAGAATAAATTGTTTATTTTTTCCTTTCCGCTTGGTGCCAAGTGGTTGGAGACTGTAGGAAGTTTTCAAATGAAGGTGTTGCCAATAATTTTCAAATCTATATTCTTTAACATGCATTCAGTGCAATTTAGCTGTTGTAATGGATATTGTGTTAAAGTCGGTATTTGCTGTTGTACAAGAGTTTTTCTGTATAATAGAAGTTTCTGCTGAATTTACAAATCACTGTAATAGGAAATTTTTGACAATCTGTGCTTTTCTTGTATTATTATATAGAATATCACTGCAGTAAACTGGAAAAAAACATCCATCCATCCATCTTCTTCCACTGAATCCTTTTCAGGTTGCAGGGGGCTGGAGCCTATCCAGGAGTACTAGTGAAAGCGCTTTGAGTGGTCTTTGTGACTAGAAAAGCGCTATTTAAGTGCAGGTTAGTTAGTTAGTTAGTTATACAACACGTTACTGTAAAAGTAGTGGCGTTATAGTAACGCATTACTCCCAACACTGGTTACCAGCATTGCTTGTAAGTTCTGACATTCATAAGGATTTCCATACTAGAGCTGTGTTCTGCTGTGCTCACAGTCCACCCTACCATTGTGAAATATGACAGATATTAAAGACCTTATTGCTCCACTTGGCAACCACTCATTTCCAGAAAAGCAACTTTCTTAATATGAATGTAATCACATAATACTTGGTTTAGAGTAGGGCTGCAACTGTGATTATTTTTGTTGCAGAATAATCTGCCGATTATTTTTTTCAATAAGTCAACTAATCATTTGGACATTTATGTGTTTATTTCTTCAGAATTAAAAAAAAATCTCATAAGTTCAGGACTTATTTTCTGCACATTTTTTATTTTTTCCCCTTGTGAATTTGCATCTTTTTCTTAAAATTTGCAGCTTTTTTCTCTGAAATAGGTGTCTTTTTTCTCAGATTTTTTTCCTTGTAAGTTTGTAACATTTTTTTTTTCAAATTTGTGAACTTTTTGTAAGAAACTTGTCGTTTTTTTAGTCTCATCTGCAACTTTTTTTCTTTTAAATGTGTGACCTTTTTTCTTGTAAATTTGCAGTTTTTTCCTTTGGAAATTTGCTACTTTTTCTTGTCTTGCAATTTTTTTTAATTTTATGTTTATTTTGTAATTTGTATACTTTTATTAATCCCAGAGGGAAATTCAGGGCATCCATGTGGATGGATGAGGCATCCACGGTGCAGCGCCAATCCCTTCACCATTCACACCTAGGGCCACTTTAGGGTCTCCAATTAACGTGACTTGCATGTTTTTGGCCTGTGGGAGGAAACCGGAGTACCCTGGGTAAACCCACGCAGACATGGAGAGAACATGCAAACTCCGCACAGCAGGGTCACTGATGGTCAGGGGGTGGGATTGAACCTATGACCATCTTACTGTGCTGCCACAGTGCTAACCACTGCGCCACCGAGCTGCCCACATTTGTGACTGTTTTCTCAAGACAACTGTTTTTTTTTTCCCCTGTGAAATTTGTGAGGAGGTTTTAAATTCCCTCCGTGAAGTTTGGCTTTTTAACCTGTGAGTTTGCGGTAGTATTCTAAAAAAATCTTTTTAGATAATTTTCTTTCTCTCAGAAGTTTGATTTTTTTTTTTTGTCAGTTTGCAAATTTTTTTCTCCAAAATTTGTGATTATTAGCTCACTTCAAACCAAAAGGCGTTAATGCAATGGCACTGCATCCATTGTCTCTTTCCAACTGTCCACATTTCACTAGAAGCCCTACTTAGGCATTTATTTATCCCGTCATTATCCTGTCATTGGCAGTCTGTTGTTTTTTTTTTCCTTCCTCTGATTTTTTTTTTCTCATAAGCTGGAAATCAGTGGAAAAGGGTGCATAGGCAGTTAGTGTATTAGCTGTTGATTATTATTATTATTTTTGCCGGTCAACTAGTTGATTAGTCAGTGAATTTCTGCAGCACTAGTTTAGACATGGTTGCTATTTGTACTTATTCAAGCTGCATTACAAATAATTATTCAAGGGTTTGTGATGAAGCAAGCCCAGACGGGAAGGGAAGATCCAACTTTTTTGTTACCTAGTGTGATTTTAAGATTACCTTCCACATACACTATGCTGTTATAAAAGATAGTTCCTGTAGAGTAAACTGTCACCACAGGAGTAAGTAGAATTCAGATAAAAGTCAAAGCAGAAACTGCAGCAGTTTGGACTAATTTTTCTGTTGTAGGAATTGTTCTTTCCAGTTGTGATTTTTCTTCTAATCTTTTTTAATAGTTGAAATCATTGTGCAAAATTTCTTCAATCTGATTACAATTCAGATCAGAACTTTACTGTTTACATGGATCCTGAAAAAGTTGATCCGATTAGGACGTGTGTTTCCATGCTTCTGCTTCGTGTCTTTCTCTTTTTGAAATGGACCTGTATTGTGTTATTCAGACTGTACTTTTGCTTCTGCTGGTCTCCATAATGAAGCTACAAGCCCAGCAGTACATACTTATGCATATGGCGAACAGGGGAAGACAGCATGACGATACAGATCAGTTTTGTTTTACTCCTGCCATGTCTTCCGCTAGCTGCTGTAAAGGCGGAGATACATCTCGTCGATGTGTAGCTGACGTACAGACATGCACAGTAAACATATTTTCTACCCAAACTCCGGAATAAGTGTTTATATGCGCACCAATCGGATTAACAATCGGCATAACCCACCTGTCTCAATGGGAAGGAAATTTTGATCCGAATGAGTGTGATCGGGTCAGAATATTCAGATTGGTGTGTTTACATGAAGCATTTTTATTCCAATCAGGCTTTTAATCCGGTTACTTGTGTCCATGTAAACATGGCTACTGTCATACATTGTTAGGCACCACACCCACACTGCCATCTGACTCAAACTTGTACTCTTTTCTCCCAACTTGAAAGCATGTGAGCTGTTTGTGTGAATGTGCACCCTGTTCTCGCTCCTGTAAAAATCAGCCTGCTAAATAAGATGGGACATACTGGCATTACACTAACACAGAGGAACGCCCAAAATTAGAACTGCATGTGTGCCTCTGGTGTATCTGGAGTTGCCCAGCTTAATGGAAAGATGTGATTATTTTGGAGAATGTCCTAAATGGTGACATCATAGGAGAGAAGGAAAAAACAGTTTAGTTGTGTGCTTTCATGGCTGAAGGCAGCCCAAATCTTAACTTACAAAAGCCTTGAAGTATTTATTTTGTTTGCATGCACATATCAGTAAGTCTTAGCAGCATCATGTTTTCTCTTCAACCTCCCTCCAGGTTATGACTTTTCGGAGGTCCTGCGCTGGTTTGGTGAGCGGGTTGACCGGATCATCCTTCTGTTTGACGCCCACAAGTTGGACATCTCTGACGAATTCTCAGAGGCCATCAAAGCCTTCAGAGGTCAAGACGACAAGATCCGAGTCGTGCTCAACAAGGCTGACCAGGTAAAGGAGGTCTACTTGGAGGTATAGCTCTGCTCACGTGTTGCAGTCTAACGTCTTTGTCACTTGTCTGCTCAGGTGGATACTCAGCAGCTGATGAGGGTGTACGGCGCCCTCATGTGGTCACTGGGAAAGGTGATAAACACCCCAGAGGTGGTGAGAGTTTATTTGGGCTCCTTCTGGTCCAAACCCCTGCAGAACACAGAGAACAGGTATTGTTCATTTGAAATGTTTGTTTTACTCTCAAGAAGCACATAAAGAATTTTATGTAAATAAATCAAGATTACAGCGTATGCGGATGATCCAGTAATATGTTTGTATGCAAAACCATTTAAATGCAGGTTTTGATTTAGAGTTGCAGTCAGCTTTGTATTTGATTGAAACCCTGCACAAACTAAATGGCTGGGTAGAAACATAGTTAGCCAGTTATCTTAGGGTGCTTTCACACCTAACCCGTTTGGTCTGGACCGTTGGACTTTTCAGTTTGTGTCAGACCAAAATTTTAGGTGCAAAACCTTCCCTGAACCATGGTCTGGACCAAAGAGCTGAAATTTGGTCCAGCAAAGAGAAGTGTTCTCAGTCCAGCTCAAACTGAATCTCAGTCCGGTTTGTTTAGAGTCTGAAAGCAATTTTCGGAAAGGTTTGGACTTTCAGACCAAACAAGTTAAGGCAGCCAATAAGAGGGAAAATTGATAAATAAATGTATTTCTTACTTAACAAAAACAAGAATAGCTTCCCAAACAATAGCTTCAATTACTGATAAGAATGGTTTCTGCTCCACTGATCCTGAGATAATTAATATGGCTTTTCTAGAATTTTACAGAAATTTATACAAGTCTGAACAATGTAATAACTTTCAGTCATTAATGGCAACTTTCTTTTCACAAATTAAACTTCCAAATTTATCAGACATTCAAAAAATTGACTTAAATGCAGAAATATCAGAATCTGAGGTGCACAGAGCAATTAAATCTCTTCAGAACGGGAAGGCACCAGGTCCGGATGGACTCCCATCAGAATTTTATAAAGAATTTAGTGATTTGCTGTCAAAGCCGTATTTAGATATGTTAAGTGACTCGTTTGGTGCTGGTGTCCTCCCTCCTTCTCTCAGGGAAACTACTCTATCCTTAATTCTTAAGAAAGGAAAATCTCCAGAAAATTGCAGCTCTTATAAACCAATTTCTTTACTTAATATTGATTCTAAAATACTGTCAAAAATTCTTGCAACACGCTTGGAAAGAATCTTGCCCCATGTAATAAACCCTGAACAAACAGGCTTTATTAAGGGTCGCAATTCATGTAATAATGTCAGACATCTTTTAAATATGATTCAGTTGTGTCAGAAGCGTGCGGTGGATGGTCTGGTAGTCTCTCTCGACGCAGTAAAAGCATTTGACCGCATTGAGCCATCATATTTGCTCTATGCTCTCCAGCAGTTTGGGTTGGGTCTTAATTTTTTTTTTTTTTCAATTTCTTCTACTTCCGGCGCCACATGAATAGGCTGCCTTTCTGCAACAGCGGATCAATTTCTTCCTATTTCTATTTACTATCTGGCTTCTCTTGCTAAACTTTCTGATCCGGTGACACCTTATCCATCATGGACACACGGATCTCCCAAATGTCTCCTGAACCAGCGGATGGAGCCACTGCTTTTAGGAGGCAGTACAATAGAGACCAACTGTTAGCACTTAATCAACCCACGATGCTAACGCAAGGATACGACATACCGGTAGAAATAAGACAGAAGCGACGTGGATGTCGTGCTGGAGCAAGACGGCGGGCGAGAAATATAAGGTACAGACCCGTCCTTCCATCCGTTATTATGGGGAATGTACGATCGCTACTCAATAAGACAGATGAGCTAGCGGCTATGGCTCGTTACCAGAGCATCTTCAGAGAGATTAGCATGATGTTGTTTACTGAGACGTGGCTAACAGAACTAGCAACAGATGCTAACATCGAACTGGAGGGTTTCCACGCAATACGGGCAGACCGGACACCAGACAGTGGGAAGGCAAGGGGCGGAGGAGTGATAATGCATGTCAGTAACAGCTGGTGCAGACCGGGACATATCACGGTTAAGGAACAGCACTGCAGCAAAGACATTGAGTTGCTAGCTGTTAGCATGCGGCCTACCTATCTCCCAAGGGAATACTCACACGTGATCTGCATTGTTATTTATGCAAATCCGACGGCGAACGCTGGGACAGCGCGTGACGCCATTCACTCAGTAACTGGCAGGCTGCTGACATAACACCCAGATACTCGATATTCAACCATATTTCACTGTCCCCTATCCTGCCCACGTTCACCCAGTATGTCACATGCCACACTAGAGACAATAAAACACTGGACTTATTCTACGCAAACACTAAGGAAGCGTACACCTCATCACCACTCCCCCCACTCAGGAGATCGGATCACAGCTTGGTTCATCTCCTGCCGATGTACAAACCCCTAGTACACAGACAACCTCCGGTCATGTGCATGGTGAAGATATGGTCTGAGGAGGCAATGGACGCTCTAAAGGACTGTTTTGAAATCACTGCCTGGGAGCAGCTCTGTGATCCACATGGTGAGGACATCGATGGCCTCACTCACACCATCACGGACTACATCAACTTCTGTATGGACAACACCGTACCCACCAAGACCATATGGTGTTGCTCGAACAATAAACCCTGGATCAACCCTGAGATAAAAACACTTCTGAGAGAGAAGAAGAGGATCTTCAGGTCGGGGAACAGGGAGATGCTGAAGTCCATACAGAGGGAGCTGAGGAGGAGGATCAGAGAAGGCAAGGACAACTTCAGGAAGAAGATGGAGGACAAGCTGCAACGGAGTGACATCGGCGGGGTCTTGATAAACCTCAAAACCATCTCTGGGCTCCAGAATACCTCCTCCCAGGCCACGGGGGGCAGGGAGTGGGCAAATAATCTGAATCTGTTTTTTAATAGGTTTGACCAACCACCACCCACCCACCCCCCCGCCTGCACACCAACCACTGCTGCTTCTAAAGTCATCGAGACCTGCTGTCCACACCCCACTCCACCAACACCCCCCCACTCCCAGCACACAGCCCTCCAACCTGACCCTCACTAAGACCCAGGTGAGGACAGAGCTGAGGAAGATCAAGGTGAGGAAGGCCTCGGGACTGAACGGCATCAGCGCGAAGCTCCTCAAGTCCTGCGCAGACCAGCTGTGTGGGATTGTGGAGCACATCTTAAAGCTGAGCCTGAAGCTGGGGAGGGTACCACAGTTGTGGAAAACATCTTGTATGGTACCCGTACCAAAGACTTCCCACCCCAGAGACCTGAACAGCTACAGACCAGTGGCCCTGACGTCTCACATGATGAAGACCCTGGAGAGACTGCTCCTTGCTCACCTTCACCCCCTGGTGGGACCAGCAATGGATCCACTCCAGTTTTCCTACCAGCATGGCATCGGGGTGGAGGATGTAGTGATCTTCCTTCTTCACCGTTCCTTGTACCACCTGGAGAAGCCTGGGAACGCGGTGAGGATCGTGTCTTTGACTTCTCCAGTGCTTTCAACACCATCCAACCGATGATCCTGAGGGACAAGCTGCTGTGCGCAGGGGTGGACCAGCACCTGACGTCATGGATCCTGGACTACCTCACAAACCGGCCACAGTTTGTGAGAACCCGGGATTGTATGTCTGACACAATCATCGGCAGCACGGGGCCCCCCAGGGAACGGTTTTGGCTCCCTTCCTGTTCACCCTTTATACTGCGGACTTCTCACTCAACACAACACACTGCCATCTACAGAAGTTCTCTGACGACTCTGTGATCGTCGGCCTCATCTCCAACGGAGATGAAGCTGACTACAGAGGACTTATCCAGGACTTCGTGGATTGGTGCCATCGGAACTGCCTCCAGATCAACGCGAGGAAAACTAAGGAGCTGGTGGTGGACTGCCGCAGGCAAGGACAACCCCTCACAGCACCAGTAAACATCCAGGGAACAGACATTGAGATGGTGACATCATACAAGTGCCTGGGTGTTCATCTGAATAATAAACTAGACTGGTCACACAATACCGACGCACTCTACAAGAAGGGACAGCGCAGGCTGTTCCTACTGAGGAGACTCAGGTCTTTTGGTGTACAAGGGGTGCTCCTGAAGACATTCTACAACACGGTGGTGGCATCAGCCATCACTTTTGGAGTGGTCTGCTGGGGCAGTGGCATCACAGCAGCCGACAGGAAGAGACTGAACAAACTGATCAAGAAAGCTAGCTCTGTCCTGGGGCAGCACATTGACCCAGTGGAGGAGATAGGAGAGAGAAGGATGGTGGCTAAACTGTCATCTCTGCAGGAGTCAGAGTCCCACCCTATGCAGGACATACTGAACGCACTGAGGAGCTCATTTAGCAGTAGACTACATCATCCTAGGTGCGCGACCGAGAGGTTTTGCAGGTCCTTACTACCTACGGCTGTCAGACTTTATAACCTAAGCAGGGCTGCTCGCAAAGATGGAAAAAAAACCAAAACAAAAACGTGACGACCTAATAGTATTGAATGCAAAAGACGCAACAGACTTACACAAATGGTCCCCTCCAGTATACAGCTAGGACAATATCAGTCACTACGGAGGGCAACAATATGTATGAGTACATATTCATACTATGAAGGATAACTAATAGACGGTTATGCTGTTTATTGCATCTAGCTACAATGCTCCGCACTGTGTATATACAGTATATTTATATATTTATGTGTACTTATGTATATTCACTGCTCTTATTTTCTTATCTTCTGAATTATTGCTCTGAGTGTTGCTGTCCCTGTGCTGTTGCAATCCTGGAATGTCCCCATTGTGGGACTAATAAAGGCTTATCTTGTATCTTATCTTATTTTATTACATGGATTAAAGTCCTCTATAGTTGTCCTTTGGCAGCTGTTATCACAAATGGACTTGGGTCTAAATACTTCGAGATTGGAAGAGGGAACAGGCAGGGCTGTCCCCTCTCCCCTCTTTTGTTCACTCTTGCGATTGAACTGCTAGCTGAAGCAATACGAAGTGACGCTACTGTCCTTGGCATTATTACCGAGTTCCAAACTCACAAAATTTCATTATATGCCGATGATGTTTTATTGTTTCTTTCGAACCCAACTGTCTCAGTGCATAGTGTCATCTCAATCATCAATAAGTTTAGCTTATTTTCTGGTTATAGGATTAATTTTTTGAAATCTGAGGCCATGCCTCTGGGAAAACAAATGTTACATTCCTAGCTTTCCCTTTAAGTGGTGACCACCAGGTTTTGTGTATCTGGGTATTTTTGTTACACCTTGTTTTGATCAAATGTTTAAAGCAAACTATGTCTCATTACTTGGTAAAATCAAACAGGATCTCTAGCGTTGAAATTGCCTCCCTATATCGTGGTTAGGGAGAATCTTGCTTCTTAAAATGAATATTCTTCCTCGCTTACTTTATCAGATGAGAATGATTCCTATTTTAGTTACACATAAGCTTATTCAAAAAATAAAGGGCTGGTTTAGCTCCTTCATATGGAGCAATAAAAGGGCACTCATAAAAATGTCAACATTACAGCTTCCCGGCCATATGGGTGGCTTAGACCTCCCAGATCTCAAAAAAATATCAGTTAATTTCTCTTTTGTTGTATGCACAAGAGTGGGTTTGCAAAAATACTTGTGCATTATGGCTGGATATAGAAGCATTAATATGTGAATGGCCTCTTAATACTTTGCTCTTTTTAAAAAGTATGAAAACTATAAAGAAATGCTGTAGTAACCCGATATCTGTTAACACTGTTAAGGCCTGAACAACAGTACAATGCATTGAGGGGAGAGCTGGGATAACCTCCACTTTCACTCCTATTGTCAATAATCCAGAATTTCCTCCTGGACTGCTGGATTCTGGTTTTGGGGAGTGGGTTTCTAAGGGTAGTTCCACATTTGGTTGTCTTTGTAAGAAAGGAATTCTTATGTCTTTTGATCAGGTGGTTGAGGACTTTAAATTAGATAAAAATAATATTTTTCATTTTTTTCAAATTAGGAATTTTATCAAAAAAGACACATCATTATTTGTGGACACTGAAATCTCTGATATTGAAAACATGTTTTTTAGTTCCAAGGGAATGTCACTTAGTATGTGCTATAAGGTACTGAAAGGTTATTGTAATGTTGATTTTCCTGTTCTGGCTCGAACCTGGGGAAGAGAGTTGGATATTGATATTACAGAAGAAATGTGGTGTAAGCTTTGAAATGCCGCCAAAAAAATGACTATTTGTAACCGTACCTGGGCTTTACAACTTAAACTATTACACAGAGCCCATCTAGCCCCAAACAGAGTGTCGAAATTTAAATCAGGCTCCACTTCACTGTGTCCTAAATGTAGAATTCATGATGGCAGCCTTACTCACTGTTTATGGTCATGTGTCAAGATTCAGGGATATTGGGAGTCCATTCTTCTTGAAATTAAGAAAATTCTGAAAATTAACCTTGATCCTGATCCACTGTCAAATTGGAACATACTTTGGAAATAAATTTAACAGTAAATTATAGTAAATTATATAACATTCTAACCTACTGTGCCCGGAAAAATATTTTGTTGCAACGGGTTTCACATAAAGTCCCTGCAGTTTCTGGATGGAGGAGGCTAATACTGGAGCACATTCCCCTTGACTTTTTGACTTGACTGATATACGTATTCAGCTGCATATGGAAACCATTTCTAGACTATATCGAAGGAAATTTTGCCACCATTTTGTCCGGAGCTTTTATTTGCTCTTAAAATGTATTCATTTTTTTGCTGATTATGTTGCCTGCCTCCTTATTATTTATTTATTTATTTGTTTATTTATTTATTTTTTTGCTGCTGAGCAATTTGTGTGTGTTTTTATCTTGTGTTGTTTTTGCTTTGGAAAAATGAAAATTAATAAATATATTTTTGGGGAAAAAAAAGAGGGAAAATTGGTTATGGTAGCACTCAAAGAGAGGAAACATGGCCGTTAGCACCATAAATAGTCACTTGAAGAAATCTTTAAAAATGCAGAAACTTTGTTCAGTTTTTGTCTGTTTTCCTGTATATCACTTCATTCATTACTTCATACCTCCTTAGGCGCCTGTTCGAAGCTGAGAGTCAGGATCTCTTCCGGGACATCCAGAGTCTTCCCAGGAATGCTGCTCTGCGTAAACTCAACGACCTCATCAAGAGAGCGCGGCTGGCTAAGGTATGACAGGAAGTTGCATGTTTTGATGGGAGTTATTTTCTGAGACCTTCAGGAATTTGATGTGTATTGTTTGGTTGAGAATCCTAGACAGAAAAATTCTAGAAACATGATCACTCTCATGGGACTCTGGCGAAAATTAGAAAGTGTTTCTGGTGGGAAGTGTGTGTGTGTGAGAGAAACATTTTGGTCATTGTGTAAACACACAAGTACAAGTATCTAGTGATGCAGCAGTAGTTTCAGGTTTTTATTTTAAAGAATCGAAACCTGCAGACTTTCCTCTTCTAGAAAAACGGATAACAGAAGTGAAAAAATAAAGCAAGTGGTGAAATTGGGTTGCTGGGCCACTTAGTTTCATTTTTTTAATTGGAAACAGTAATGATGATAGTAGATACTATAGATGCACTAAATGGTTTTAATCTATTCACTAACATTTAACCACATACAGGTACATCTTGATAAATTAGAGTATCATGAAAAAGATCAATTTTTTTTTATCACCCATTTCAGAAAGTGAAACCCATATATTATATAGATTCATTACACAGAGTGATATATTTCAAGTGTTTATTTTTATTTTGATGATTATGTCTTACAGCCCATGAAAACCTCAAATTCAGTTTCTCAAAAAATTAGAATATTACATAAAATTAATTTAAAAAAATAGTTTTTTAATAGAAATGTTGGCTGACTGAAAACTGTCCATGTACACACTCAATACTTGGTCTGGGCTCCTTTTGGATGAATTACTGTATCAATGTGGCGTGGCATGGAGGTGATCAGCCTGTGGCACCGCTGAGGTGTTATGAAGCTCCAGCTTGCTTTGATAGTGACCTTCAGCTCATCTGCGTTGTTGGTTCTGGTGTCTCTCATCTTCCTCTTGACAATCCTCCATAGATTCTCTGTGGGGTTTAGGTCAGGAGAGTTTGCTGGCCAATCAAACACAGTGATGCCATGGTCATTAAACCAGGTTTTGATACTTTTGGCAGTGTGTATGTGTGTGTGTGTGTGTGGGGGGGCAATTCCTGCTGGAAAATGAAATCAGCTCCATAAAGCTTGTCAGCAGAAGGAAGCATGAAGTGCTCTAAAAGTTCCTGGTAGACGACTGTACTGACTTTGGTCTTGGTAAAACACAGTGGACAAACACCAGCAGGTGACCTCTGTTCAAATAAAAGTTAATTTTGCATTTTATTTGGAAATCAAAATCCCAGAGTCTGGAGAAAGAGTGGAGAGGCACAGAATCTAAGTTGCTTGAGGTTTAGTGTGAAGTTTCCACAGTCAGTGATGATTTGAGGAACCATGTCATCAGCTGGTGTTGGTCCACTGTGTTTTATCAAGACCAAAGTCAGCGCAGTCGTCTACCAGGAATTTTTAGAGCACTTCATGCTTCCCTCTGCTGACAAGCTTTATGGAGATGCTGGTTTCATTTTCCAGCAGGACTTGGCACTCCCCCACACACTGCCAAAAGTATCAGAACCTGGTTTAATGACCATGGCATCACTGTGTTTGATTGGCCAGCAAACTCTCCTGACCTAAACCCCATAGAGAATCTATGGAGGATTGTCAAGAGGAAGATGACAGACACCAGAACCAACAATGCCAACGAGCTGAAGGTCACTATCAAAGCAAGCTGGACCTGCATAACACCTCAGCAGTGCCACAGGCTGATCACCTCCATGCCACGCCACATTGATACTGTAATTAATCCAAAAGGAGCCCAGACCAAGTATTGAGTGTGTACATGGATGTACTTTTCAGTCGGCCAACATTTCTATTAAAAAAACATTTTTTAAAATTAATTTTATGTAATATTCTAATTTTTTGAGAAACCGAATTTGAGGTTTTCATGGGCTGTAAGCCATAATCATCAAAATAAAAATAAACACTTGAAATATATCACTCTCTGTGTAATGAATCTATATAATATATGGATTTCATTTTATGAAATGAGTGACAAAAAATATTGCACTTTTTCATGATACAATTTTTTGAGATGTACCTGTACTTTATCCTGTACATCTTTCAGCATAGGATGATATATGAAGTGTGCAAAATGGGTAAACTGCTCTGAATTCTGTTGAGATGGGCTTGTGTTTACATGGGAATAACAGTTGAGGTGATATCTGATCTAGCATTCTTTTTTATTGAGCTGTTTTCATGTCATTGCCCTGCCAAATAACAAATATTGTTTGTACATTAGATGTTTAACAGTTTAGTCAAAAGATGACTCTTACTAGTGGTTGCATGTGGCATGTGATGTGAACTTAATTTTCATGTGTCCCATATCAAGATACTGATAAAACAGCATGGTTGCTCCACAGGTGTGCCTTAGATTGACCCTATAGGTAGGGCTGGGTAATTTGACCTTTAATCAGCATCATGGTTAATAAACCCTTTTATGTCGGTTTCTGTTTTTTTCTTCTCTCTTATAGTTCACTCACAAAGCTTGTAATTAAGCAATATTACACAAGAGTGTGGTATCATATTACTGCTGTGCTGTAGGTAGTATATGAGCATCATATAACAAAGAATAGACATATTGTCATTTCATGCACAAATTAAACATTGTTCAGTGCAGAAGTCATTGTTTGTTTACATACCTCTTGAGAGGTTGTGGGTCATGTGACTCATGATGGTGACTAATTAGCTTGTTACTTGCATTATGTGCCCACACACATAATGCTGTGGGCATGTCTTAAAGGGGCAGTACATGAAAAGCTGTCTATACACATGCACACAATGGGGAGAAAAAATTGACATGAGCAAGATTACATCAGTTTCAGTTTTATTTTGGTTAATTGTCCATAGGGTAGAGGCTGCATCAAAGAGCTGACCAAAAGTACACGTTTGATAGAACATCACTATAGACATCAGTATTTGAAGCAAAGCTAACTGTAATATCTGTCCATGCAATAGTCTTATGTACTGTAAGATTATTACTATACCCCCCTCAACAAAGTAAATTTTTTTGACCCATCCATCCGTTCGTTCTTTTGTTTGACATTTTATGTTGTCACAACTATAACCAAAAACATGTAGGTTTAGGGCGCTCGCGCACGCAGCGACCAGCAGCCGGTGGCTTGTCACCAGACTGCAAACCAAGTCTACCTACGGGTACAAATAAGTAACAAAAAAAAAAAAAAAATCTACATTTCTTATCAGATTAACTTCAGATTGGTACTGTTCCTCCTGAGGAGAAGGTCTTTTGGAATGCAAGGGGCACTCCTGAAGACCTTCTACGATTCAGTGGTGGCATCAGCCATCACATTTCAAGTGGTCTGCTGGAGCAGTGGCACCATAGCAGCCAGCAGGAAGAGACTGAACAGGCTGATCAAAAAAGCTAGCTCTGTTCTGGGGCGACGCCATGACCCAGTGGAGGAGATAGAAGAGAGGAGGATCAGAATCAGAATCAGATTTATTGCCATTGTTCATGTAGTACACAAACTAGGAATTTGTCTCGGTGCAATGCTGCAACATTAAACATGATAAAATAAAAGAAATAAACTATACATGCAATAAAGTGTAGAATAAGAGTGAGTAATACTAGTCAGCAGTTTAAATATATTAACGAGCAGCAGATAATGTGGAGAACCATATAGTGCAGTCGGTAATGCAGGAAGAAAACAGTGATGATTGACATGAGTCTGGTTGAGCTGCTGTACATAGTGCACGAGAGTCAATAAGTCACTTAGTGTTCAGCAGTCTGATGGCAGAGGGGAAGAAGCTGTTCATGTGACGGGAGGTTTTAGTCTGGATGGACCGAAGTCTTCTACCTGAGGGGAGAGGGGCAAACAGTACGTGACCAGGGTGTGAGGGATCAGCTATGATCCGGCCAGCACGCCTCTGGGTCCTGGAGATGTACAGATCCTGGAGAGATGGGTGCTTGCAGCCGATCACCTTCTCAGCAGTGCGCACGACGCGCTGCAGCCTTAGTCTGTCCCTGGCAGTGGCTCCTGCGTACCACACAGTTATGGAGGTGGTGAGGATGGACTCGATGATGGCTTTGTAGAACTGCACTAACATCTTGGTGGGTAGCTTGAGCTTCCTCAGCTGCCGCAGGAAGAACATCCTCTGCTGGGCCTTTTTGATGAGGGAGCTGATGGTCGGCTCCCACTTGAGGTCCCTGGTGATGGTGGTGCCTAGGAAGCGGAAGGAATCAGCAGTGGTGATGGGAGAGTCTGTGAGGGTGAGGGGGGGCAGAGGGGTTGTGACTTTCCTGAAGGATGGTGGCTAAACTGTAATCTCTGCAGCAGTCCAAGTCCTACCCCATGCAGGACATGCTGAATGCACTGAGGAGCTCATTTAGCGGCAGCCTGTGCCATCCTAGGTGCGTGGCCAAGAGGTTCCACAGGTCCTTCCTACCTATGGCTGTGAGACTTTATAACCTAACCAGGGCTGCTCATAGAGGTCATGTTAAATGTACTAAACGTAACAACTTTGCACACTAGAGATCGTCCCCTCCAATACACAACTAGGACAATAACAATCATTACTGAGGGTGGCAACAACACTGTTGATACAAATGTGAAACATACTGTCTGGGTACATATTTATATTCTGCAGGGTAATTTAACAACCTGTAATACTTTTTATTCCATCTAGCTACAATGCTCCTACACTGTGTATATATCTGTGTACATATATTCATTTACTACTTTGGCTAACCAGTTCTTATTATCTTATTTACTATTGCTCTGAGTGCTGCTATCCCTTTGCTGCTGTAATCCTGGAATTTCCCCATTGTGGGACTAATAAAGGCTTATCTTATCTTATCTTCATGTCTCTGGTTTACCCTCCAGTCCTGTTTACCTTTTGTCTCGGGCCCTCATGTTTTCAGTGCTTATAGCAACTCCCTGCTGTCTCTGATTGCCCTTGATTGCTCCCACCTGCCCTGTGTCTGCTAATTATCTCCCTGTCTATATATGTGTGTGTCATTCCTTGTCAGTCGTGGCGTCCTTGTCTCATGTTGGCGTGATTACACGCTTCTGTCCTGTTTTGTATCCTGCCCTAGTCTGTAGTCAGGCTACAGACTAGGGCACTTTTTTTTCAGCCCACGCGCTGCTTTATTTTCTGTTCTGTACCTGCACAATAAATTATGGTTTACCAAATTTGCCTCGCATTTGGGTCCTCTTCTTCTTCGCCCCGGAGGTGTTCTTGTGACATGGAAGCATTCAATTTTCAGATACAGCTAATGAAGGGTTCCATTTGTTTTGGGGAGGGTTGTTGTTCTGTTGTCTTTCTGTTCGAATTGACTTAAAATTCATACTTGTAATGAGGGGGTCAATTTTTTGGGGGGGGGGGTTTGCTCCTTTTCACTCCATTTTATGTTGTCATCTATATAGCTTTTGCATATATGATTGGATTGACATCCTATTTATACAGAAGCTTTAAGTTAAATGAGGGATTCCATTTTTGGGGAGAGGGACTTATTTTTAGCGAACTGGTGGGGGTCGAAGGAGGGGGGGAAAACAGTCCCAGATGTGCTGGGACACCAGTCGGTCAAAACATTTCAGGACTATAGACATGAGTGCTATGGGTCTGTAGTCATTCAAGCTGTCAATTGCGGCCTTTTTGGGGATGGGGATGGTAGTGGAGGCCTTGAGGCATGAGGGGACGGTGGCATGTGTCAGGGAGAGGTTGAACAACTTGGTGAGGATCCCTGCCAGCTGGTCTGCACATGCTTTGACCGCTGCTCCTGGGATGCCGTCTGGACCAACAGCTCTGCAGGGGTTCGCTGCACTCAGTTGCCTCCTCACCTCGTGCACCTGTAGAGAAAGGGGAGGAGGGGGGTGGGTTTTGGGGGGATGCTCAAACCGGGCAAAGAAGCTGTTAAGCTCCTCTGCCAGAGTGAGGCTGCTGTCTGTTGGAGGGCCCTGGCCCCTGTAGTTGGTGAGGGCCTGGATGCCTTTTCACATCTCTCGAGGGTTGTTGTCTGAGAGGAAGCCCTCCATCTTCCTCCTATTACCGTGTCATCTGCATACATTTGTATATGAATGTTTCTGCATGCATTTGGTAAATGATTTATGTACTGTATATAGATTGGTGTATTCCAATCAACCACTGATCTGCTGAGTTTGGCACGGCTGGCAAAAGACCTGTAAAAATGCCGGTGACTCTCAACTAATCATTAGCGGTGATCCCTACATCACCAGCTTCCAGGCTCACCTCACGTTCATGTGACATCAGTGATGTAAGGACATGAAACTTGATACACTGAAGAAATGCATTATCTGCAGGAGATCAGACCCACACCTCCTTGAAGTTTGGCAAAGCCATGAATGGTTGTTGAGGTGTTAATGTATACTAGTTAAATCTGTGACTGCAGCTTGCCGGTTGTAGTTCAAAAGCAGCATTACATTACTGTTGTAGGGCAGTTTCCCTGTCTACTAAAAGATATTTCAGTCAAACTTGCAGCCAAACAAATGAGGTGAACACCAAGTCAAACATCCCTTATAGGTTTTTGTAAGTGCATTTTAAAGAACCCTCCTTGGTTTTTTTTTTTTGGGGGGGGGGGGGTTTAGTAAAATTTAAGATGTTTACAAAAGAAACTTTGGATCTGTTCAGGTTGTTTGTTTTTACAACGCTGTGGTCATCGAATATTGGCCTTCCTTCCCTCTGTTTCTGTTAACCTGCAGTGTGAGCAGCAGACTTCCTGTCTCAGCAGTGTCATTGAGGAAACTGCTGCATAATTACTGGTGTTGTCTAACAGAGCCCAGCTGAGTTCTAACAGCAGGGAGGCTGCATGGTCTTCACTTTCAAGGAGCTTCTCACTGAAGTAGTCAGTGACAGGAAGGAAAGATTGCATTATTTTTCTTTACTGCACGTTTTGTGCAGCAAGCTTTTACCTCAGCATCCCTGACAACCATTGGTGGAGGCAATGTCTGTTCCACTTTGAACTCTTCTTGCATGACAAAGTGTACCTTAAAAGGGTTAATCGGATGAAATGTTACAGTGAGGAGTGAGGGCTGAGAATAGCTTTCTGTGTGAATGGGGGAATGTGGCAAACATCAAGACATTTTGTTTTTTCCTCTTATTTTCCATTAATCAATTTCTTTGTTCAAAACAGATTGAATGGTTGATAAATTATATTTCCTCTGTTTTATTGTCATGCTTTATTCACAAATAAGGCAAAAAAGGGATCTGGTTTCATTGTTGTCTGTCTTTTTTTCTGTTATTGCCTGGAGTTTTGGGCCAAGGATGAACTCATTAGATTTTGGGGCAGATTCAGTTCATTCTGCATACTAATTGTTTCCGTTTTTTAGATTTTGCTAATATCAGAAAAGCTAATGACCTGATAAAGCTGAAAGCACACACACAGATAACGTATGTTCCTCAGTTAATTGAGACATTTTAATCACATTTTAATCAGTGGACAAGTAGCCTTGGTGGAAGTATGCACTGTCTGAGTGCCTTCTAGTTAATAAGTGTTTTCACTTTATCTCATTTTGCAAAATTATAACAAATGGAGAATTAAACTGCTTTCACAATTTGACAGCTCTTTTAAAGTGCCATTCACTCAAAAATGGTGTTTTTGTATGTTTTAACTTCCTGAAGGGTGTCTGTGGTCACGTGATTATCAAAAAAATATTGAACAAAAACAAAAAACGTACAGCCTTTTCATTGATTCTGTCTTTGACTAGCTGAAGTAACTCTTTCAGGTTTTTTTTTCCTGTATGTCACAAAATGCAAAACCCAGCCTTGATACCCGCCCATTGTTCTATTATTGGCCAGTCTAGCTGTCTGTCATGTCACCATCTGTCACCGCCAATGGTGATAGGTCCAAAGCTAACAGTGCTACTAGGGATTTAGCTTGCAAAATGTGGTTTATATTGTTACTTTCTTCAGATTTTAGTCACCCTCATAGGCATCCCTGTCTTCTCCTGGTTCACTAATCCACAGTCGATAATATACTGTATCTTGTGTCATTCTGGCTTATTTTATCATATTTTTGTTGTGATATGGGCAGCGCGGTGGCGGAGTGGTTAGCACTATGGCAGCACAGCAACTCACCCTTGGCTGGGGGATCCTGGGTTTGATCCCAGCCCCTGACCAACAGTGATCTGTGTGGAGTTTGCATGTTCTCCCCGTGTCTGCGTGGGTTTACTCCGGGATTTCTCTGGTTTCCTCCCACATGCCAAAAACATGCAAGTTAGGTTAATTGGCATCAAACTGGGGATTCTAAATTGTCCTTAGGTATGACTGTGAGAGTGAATGGTTGTCTGTCTCTCTGTGTTGGCCCTGCGATGGACTGGCGATCTGTCCAGGGTGTACCCTGCCTCTCGCCCAAAGATGCTGGGATAGGCTCCAGCCCCCCCGCGACCCGAAAAAAGGATTAAGCGGAAGAAGATGGATGGATGGATGTTGTGATGTTACATTGATCCATTAGCATTAGCTTGGCTACACGTTGAGCATCGGTCAATCTAACCACATTTGTGCTCGCCTCAACAGAGAGAGGTGGGCGGACAGGCCACCTGGTGTTAGCGTAACTGTTGAGCCAGCTGATTTTGATCTCTATTTTCTATTAATTTTATCCACCTCCCATTGGTATCCTTGTTCATCTAACAACACTTGACCACATAAGTCATTTTTACCTCCGCCAGGCCGAAGGCCAGGAGGTAAAAATGTTTTGCCGGGGTTTGTGTGTTTGTCTGTCGGTCGGTTAGCAAGATAACTCAAAAAGTTTTGGACGGATTTCAATGAAACTTTCAGGCGTTGTTGGAAATGGTACAAGGAAGAACTGATTAAATTTTGGGGATGATCCGGATTACCGTCTTGATACAGGAATTTTTTAAAGGATTCTTTAACATTGTGAGATACGGCCATTTTCAGCATGTGTGCAGGGGCAATAGAGGGCGCTGGTCGTCGTGTCTGACGAACACAAACTCCGCCTTCTTCAAAGTTTTAGGCACAAAAGCACGCGGAAAACAGTGGTGGGCAGGGCCCGCCAGAGTGCCTGTGTTTGCGCTATGCTGCAAAAGCTGAGACGGGCAGCTGTCCGGCGCCGGATTATTTGGCAGAAATTCCCCGGCCAGCCATAGGGGCTGCACAAAAACCAGCTCTCTGCCGGGGAAGTTTCCAAATCCTCTTTTTTCCACGGAGCGCAAACCCAATAAAACCCACGGCAACCATTATCGCACCTTCTTTTGTCCTGCGGCTCCGGAACAGAGAGGAATCCCGGCACCAGTAATGCTGCGCCTGATATGTGTGACTCTAATACTAAAACTGACTGCATTGGGGATTTTCGACCTGAAGTCGCTCTTTGCTACACAGCGCCACAAAAACTTTGTAGCCAAATTCGATCGATGGATGAACATTTTCAGCCAGTGAGAGAACCGATGCCTTCCAAATCCAATGCATCACTAGCAGAAGTGATGTTTTGTCATTTTGTGGCAGAGCACAATCTACCCCCATTGGTGGCAGATCACTTCAGTGATTTGGTGCCAACATTGTTTCCTGACAGCAAGAGCGCTCAATTTTTTTGTGCTACTTGGCTTATTATTTTCACATTACCAAAAAGTTATGGCTCAAGATTGTGTCCATATAAGTGTACATTTGAATAAATATGTTTGAAATAGTTCATGTTGCGCTTGCTGTTTGTTTAGTTTTTGTTTGTTTGTTTGTTTTTGCTTCAGTTTTCTTTCATCTGCTGATAAATACACTTTTTAAGTACTCAGTACAGGTGTGAAAGCCCCCCCCCCCCCCAATAAGGGAGGCATGAGGTCAGTACAGGTGTGAAAGCCCCCCAATAATGGAGGCATGAGGTATGCCTTGACAGGTGGCAGCCTGGCACTTTGCAGATGCAGGAGATGGACACAACACCAACACTTCAGTTTATTACCTCCGCCAAGGAGGTAATGCTTTTACTACTGAACCACTAATCCTATCATTGTGAATCCAATTGCTAGTCATATGTTTTCATGGTCAAGGAATCTGAAAACGTACACACAAACACTGTATGGGGGGGAACTGTGGCGCTTGGCGGAGGTCTGCGCTCTCCGAGTGCTTTTCTAGTTGGATTTTATTTTAGCTTAATACCAAGACCCAAGTCAGCTAGCTGAAGCTAGCAGTCTAGCCACTCATTCGTAAATGTTTCTGTGCTTATTGGCCTCCAGGGATCCGTCATATCCCATTGACCACTGAAACTACACACTCCTGTCCACCAGTTATGCATTATTTTATTCATTCTTAAAGACAAATTTAAGTTAGTTGGGTCAGGTTTGCTACCTAGAGATAGGAGCTAGCCCGTTAAGATTAGCGATGGTGATGTAAGAGGGAGGATGAAAGCATTTAAGAGACATGCACTAAAACGAGTCATTCTGAGGAAGGCTGCATAAAATGATTTAAAATGATGCTGCAATAATTAAAAATTAAAGACAATTTGAGCAAAATGTGACAAACATTTCATTAAGATGTGGGAGTTGTCAACATGTAGAAAAAGTGTAGTAAATGGCACCGTTTAAGGGTTAAATGATGACTTCTAGAAATACTGTATCCACAGATCTGTCACTCCTTCATAGAGGTTAAAGCACTCTATATGCAGAACCCTTCTAAAATTGTGAAGCAAGTAGAAATATCAGAAGAATCATGGCCTCAAGCCTGGCAGATACAGACGACTTCCACAAATTCTCTGGAGTGACTTTTGCTCTTTTGTAGTTTTGTTACTCCAAAGCAGAAAATCAGATTTACTGGGTCCAAATACCCCGCTGGAGAGAGTGTGGCTTTATGGTGGCCGACCCTGGTCACGTATGTTGGTGCTGCCCCGGCTATTTGGCCATTTTGGAGGGTGGTGGGTCTGCCTTCAGAACGGCGTAGGACACAAAGTGTTTTCATTTAATAATGCAGCTCACTTTTCCATTTGCATCAAAGATGCTTTTTGAACAAAATATCTTTGCTTTGACTCTTCAAACGTTGACACTTTTGGCCAGAGATTTAAGACGCTGAAATTCTCTGCAGGTGCACGCATATATCATCGGCTACCTGAAGAAGGAGATGCCGTCACTGTTTGGGCGCGAGAAGAAGAAGGAGGAGCTGCTCCAGAATCTGCCAGAGATCTACACCATCCTTCAGAGAGAGCACCACATCAGCCCTGGAGACTTCCCCAATGTCAGCAAGATGCAGGTAGAAGCAAACGTGGAGTTGCACCTGAATTTCTTTTTTTTTTTTTTTTTTTTTTTTTTTAAATTTAGCATCATAGTAATTCACTGATAGTTGGAGTGCTGCAAAAGTAGCTTGAAAGAGAATGCCACAGTGGAATGTGGAAGCTTGATACATGTAAGAATGAAATATGAAGCATTGTGTTTATTGCACTGAGGATCGATTCGTTACAACAGAAATGCTGTCAGGAAAATAGGGTTTTATAAAAGCCTGAACATGTTCTTAAAGTGTCATTGTGCTGCATCGTGGCAAACATGAATGTCCAAAGAACAACGTGTGATCTGAGGAAGATGATCTCAAAGTTGTTTTTCCTAACACCAGGAGGGTTTGAGCAGCCGGGACAGAGTGATCTAAAGTGCAGCTGTGGTTTTGGGTCTGTAGAGAAATGCAGAACTGCAGGTGTGTGATTCTCCCTGCTGCTTGTCTAAGTAGTCCTCTGGTGAGAGACAGCATTTAAGTTTTTTTGTTTTTTTTTTAAAGTTCCCCAATCTGATGAGGACTCAGCTGACCTGAGGGGAAAAATACGATCAATTTTTGTCCTGCTTTATGAAATTGGTGTGTACTACCATGCCAGCAACAAGTATCAAGTCTGATATCAGTCAAGTCTGATTGAATTTTTTCTGGCATAGGCAGATAACATACACTACTCACAAAAAGTTAGGGATATTTGGCTTTCAGGGGAAATTTCAGGATGCACCTAAAATGCACTATAACCTTTACAGGTAAACTTAATTTGACCTTCTCTAACCTTTTGAATGCACATGTCCAACTGTTCAATGTTTCAGTGCTTTCAGTACTTGCTGTTCTCTAACAAGGCGTTTGATCCATGAATTGACCAATAAATTTTCTGGTTCAGTTAGAATTGGTATTTAAACAGTCCTCTTCATCATGCTGTTTACATTTTGACATCAGACCAAGACGACACCTTAACAACTGCTCAACAGTGCCTCGCTATTGCGAGGCTTCAAGCAGGATGTTCTCAGAGGAAAGTGGCCACTGAGCTTAGAGTGTCACAGAGTGTTATCAGCAGGTTTCAAAAGAGATACAGAGAGACTGGAAGAGTCACAGAAAGGCATAGAAGTGGACGTCCTTTGGCCACATCCCACGCTGATGACCGCTTCATTTTGAACAGTGCACTGTAGAACCGGATGATGAAGTTACTCCGCTCCAGTCACATTTAAGGAAGGTGAGAGGCACCCAAGTGTCACGACAGACTATTTGAAATCATTTACATCAGCGTGGTCTGTGTGCTAGATGACCTGCAAGGGTACCTGACCACACCCCCAGGCATAAGCATCATCATTTGCATGGGCCAGGGAGCATTTACATTGGACAAGGGACCAGTGGGCATCAGTGTTGTTCTCTAATGACAGTCAATTCACGTCAAGGAGAGCGCTGTGCATGAGCCACTGTTGTCACTAGACGAGCCTTTGGTAGTAGTGGTGGTGGTGGTGTTACAGTCTGGGCAGGCGTGTGTAGTCAACACAGAACTGCCCTATTCCTTGTGAATGGTACAGTGACAAGCCGATACTACCTGAATAGCATCATTAATCCAGTCATTGTGCCCCTGCATGAACAACACAGGCCTAATTTCATCTTCATGGACGACAATGCTCCAGCTCATCAAGGCTGCGTCATTAGGGAATGGCTGCTGGAGGCTGCGGTACCTCAAATGGCGTGGCCTGTACTTTCTCCAGACCTGAATCCCACAGAAAACCTATGGGATCAGCTGAGTCCGTAATCCTGCACCTCACAACCTCAATGACCTGAGGACCGCACCCTTCAAGAAGAGTGGAATGGCACGCACCAGCAGACAATAAGTCGACTTGTGAACAGCATGAGACATCGTTGTCGAGCTGTAATTGATGCTCAAGGGCGCATGACAAGTTTTTGAGACGGTGACATTTTTTGTTGTGGTACAGTATATCCACCACTGTTGTTGGCTTTTGTTTCAATAAATTGTTTGAGATGAGGAAATTATTGCATGCTTCTACTTAATTCTGCGTGTCCACCAAACATGTTTTTTGTTGCCCAACCTCCCTGAGCATTTTTTTTTTTAACCGCTTGTGCGCTGCACTCTGGGGAAAAAAAAAATGTCTCTGCCCTGTATCCCAGCAACAGCTTGTCACTCTCAGCTCAGCACTTCTGCTTTTCCTGTTGTCAGGCTTTCTACTTACTGTATTTTTAATAGCAGTCTCTAAATAACAATGGACAGGAAACGTGTTTTAGCAGCTCTGGATGTAAAATATGATGACACGGAAAGCAGGAATCTGAATAGAGACTGTATTGGCATCCCATGTCCCGCCCTTCCTTAATTCTTATTGGCTGCTAAGAAAGGTCTGACATTGACGAGCTCAGCTGCAGTCTGAAAAGTTGAACTTTTTCAACGCTGAGCGCCGCAGCAAAAAACGGCCACCGCTCAAAGTGTTTCAGCGCCAAGGGCGCTCAGTGCTATAGACGCTGAACAACGTAGAGAATGAATAGAAAACCATCGCCCAGAGTGAAAAAAAAAACGTGTTTGGTGGACACCCAGCCTAAATGCCCTACTTTCATGATATAATATCACTGTAGCGTGAACTTTTTACATTTTCCATAAATTTCACCCGAAAACCAAATATCCCTAACTTTTTGTGAGTAATGTAAGTAACATGGTAGTGCTTCCAAACTGCAGACCTATTTCTTTGGGTGCAAATCTATTGTTCGGTGTACTGTTTATGTCTCAATTGTTTGGTTACTGTTTCAGTTACAGTTCACTTACAGGTATTTGGTATTTAATCCCAGAAAGAAAAATTAGTTCAGTCTGTTCTTTCCTTCACTCTTTATCTGAAAAAGCTTTCAACATTAAACATATCACCAGACTAGCATGCTTTAACTGTATAACATTAACCTCCAATTTTCACTGACCGTGGTTGCATTCCATTATGGCTGCGATGTGGTCACCACAGCAAATAGTCTCCATTTTAGTCAGGCTTCTACATTCCACCAGATATGGTGCATTGCGTTACATATCCAGCTCCCTGCAACAGACCGAAAATACGCAACAAGTCTATTTTTGACAGATGCCGCATTCACCACATGGCGTAATGACACGGTATCTACTGTTATACTTATGTTTACATATCTCCAGGGCATGCAAATTCATGGTTGCAATCATATTTTAACCACTATTAATCAGTGCTATTCATGCCTCCAGGGTATGTAAACTTATAGGCACAACTGTACTGTATTTAATAAATGTTTGTTCCTTAAAAAAAAAAACTATTTAAGAACTCGCTTTTAAATATCACTTGTTATTTTCTGAGGTCTGCTCCTCCACCACTGTGTCCAAGAACATAAAAACTGTGACGTAACATTCAAACACTTCAGACTCAAACTTGTCAAGCTACTTGTCCATTATTAAATTACCCATGAATGCAGATCAGTGGACAGCGGTATGTCTTGCTTCCTTGCTGTTGTTATGTTGATAGCAACTCGATCTCTCTTGAGCTCTCAAGTTATTACCTCCGCCAACGGGGGAGGTAATGTTTTTTCCAGTTTTTGCCTGTTTGTCTGACTGTGAGCAGGATTATGCAAAAACTACTGGGTGGATTTTGATGAAATTCTCGTTAGAGGTGGCCTTTGGGCTGTGGAGGAACCCATTAGATTTTGGAGGTGATCCTGGTGAGGATGAGGATTCTGGATCACTTTTTCACTTTCTTTAACATAGTGAGAGAAGGCCTTGGTGGAGGTATGCGCTCACTGAGTGCTCTCTGTGTCTTAAAGCACATAATCCTCTGCCAAGGCCCTATCTTGCAATGGTTAAGAGAGGAAAAAGTGATCCAAATTTCCTCATCCTGACCTGGATCACGTCCAAAGTTTAATGGGTTCATTCGTAGCCCAAGGGCCGCCTCTAGTGAGCATTTAATCAAAATCTGTCCAGTATTTTTTGCGTAATCCTAAATAAAACTGACAGAGAAACAGATCAACATTCTGAGAGATAAGGCCTTGACCGAGGTATGCGCTCTCTGAGTGCCCTCTAGTTTTATATAATTCTCATGTGATCTTGTCACACAAACCTTGTATCATGGGAGACATGTTGACAAACATGCCCCACTCTTTAAGTTATGTTATTGTTTGTTGTTATTATTATTATTATTGGTGCTCCTTCAGTCTTTAAGTTCACTTTTAATTTGAAGTATTTTCTGGTTTGTTTAGTGTGATTGTTGTGCCTCATTTCCTGTTCTCGTCATTGTCTCCTTAGTTTCTAATTTGTCACAGCTGTTCCTAATTTTGTTAATTATGTTCACTCCTATTTATTTGACGCCGCTCCTCACCTCAGTGTGGCGTCCTCGTCATTCCATGCCACTACCTAGGCCAGGGATGGGCAACTTTGGTGGAAGTGAGGGGGTTGTGTTGGGGGTGTATTTTCTTCAAAGTCAAACGTTTCCCAATTAAAACTGAAAATGAAAATAAACACTACTCAGTGTTTCATCATATTAGAATTAAAATTATTGATAAAATTATATCATGGCCTAATTTTTAAAACTCTCTCCATCAAAATGAGCAAAGAGAAAATCCAGACGGTAATTAACAAAAAAGCCAAGAAGAAAAGGAAATATGACAACGAAGAAAAATGTTTTTAAAATATTAGAAGAAAATGATCAAAGTGAAAAATAGTTTTACTGATAAATATGCTACAGTTCTGGTTTAAATTAGCCTTTTTTTTGCAAATCTGTTATTTTGGTATTAGATGTGTAAGCTTCTACTAATAAATTTGCATTATTTTATTTAAAAATTTATAACTTTAGCTGTACTTGTTTTTTTTCTAAATTGGTGTTTTTCTGTCATAAATTTGCCATTTCTTGTATAAATTTGCCTTTCAGTTTGAAACTTGTTACTGTAAATACTCGTCAGTGAGGAGCTGTAGCATTTATTGTTGTTTAATTTAAAGCAGCCTACTCTGTCCATTTACTGCTGTTCACAGCCTATTAATGTGGTCTCAGCATGCAGCACATATACACCTTAAAAGACGTACTCCGGGGCACACTGCTCTCTCCATCTGTGGCTCCCTCACTCTTGCTTGACCACTCACAGAGCAGCACTTAGGTTTTGATTAGAGCTCCCTCTGCTGGCATACTTTATAACTGCATTTAAGAATGCAGTTCCAAATACGTTCAAACGGGATATAAATAAATAATTGAGTTTTGGAAATGGACTGGCAGGCCACAGTGGATGACGTTGGGGGGCGCATGCGGCCCACCAGTTGCCCATCCCTGGCCTAGGCGTTCTCTGTGTTTGTAGTGTTGTCTGCCATTTCGGCTTTACCCTCTGTTTTCAGCCCTCGTGCTGCATCATTTTGTCAGTAAAGTATGTCTAAACTTCACCCTGCGTCTGAGTCCTCCTATACGCCCCAAAGGGGCGTTTATGACACCTTGTTCTGATCAGTACCGCCTCAAAGCAGAAACACAGCAACTGAACGCAACTGCAGTCAATGGAAACGAGGCTTAACAGTTAATCTCAGCTGGCCAATACAATAGTTGTTCGTAATGATGATATTTTACTGCTGGGTTTTTTTTCATTTATTTATTGATTGATTGATTCACTTTTACTCAGAATTGCTTTTTCCACAGAAGAGGTTGCCAACCCCTGTTCACGTCTTTATTATTAAACTCAACTGTGGTAACAGTAGTAATGGGATGAACTGCAACACAGGAAGACTAAACCACAACACTCAACCGTGAGCAGTTGTGTTGCCTTTTTTGTTAAACCAGCTCCAAAGGCTACTGAAAGGAAAAAAGATAGCAGTTTGAGATGCAGGAAATAGTTTTTGCATATCAGAATTAAAAAGACAGTGAAATGTTCCAGAGGTAATGGTATACTGACGTTGAACTAAAAACGGAGAAATGAGACACGGCAGAGCTGAAATCAACCCAAGCCTTTTTCTGCAGCTGGACTCAGCATCTTCTGCTGACCTTTGGCTTTAGAGCAACACAGGGCTCTGCAGTCTGGAGCCTTACGTGGCTCTTTAACCCATAACCAGCAGCTCCAAAATATCAGTACGATACAAGATCATATAGCACAAACACAACAAACACTGCTCAGCAAATATTTCTGTGTCCTTCCAAGAGTCCATATTGTTTTTCCTTTAACATTTAATATGTTGCCACTTCGAGTTTTATAAATAGTTAAATTTTCCCTTTTTTGGGGTGAAATTGTGCCTTTTGTAATCTCAGTTTGTGTGACAGTTTTCTGTTGTGAAAATTTCTTCTATGATAGTCTGGCATTGGTCCTTCATTGGTGGTTCTGTTTTCCCACATTTCCTTGTAACAGCTTTTTTTTCTTGCAACAAACAATATTTACAGAAAAACTATCGCTCCCCTTCAAACTTCTTTCTATGAAACTGCAAAGGTAAAGTATCATACAGCTCATAGGGTTCTTATAGCCTGAATTTGTCACAACATTTCACTTACCATTTGCCTAAACAAAATTCTTTTTGTACATTTACATCATATTTCTGACGATGGTTTACCAGTTTTTTGATGAAGAAATGCACCACATTTTCCCAGGTGAATTCTCTCCATATTCATGAATTGATGGATGTGTTGTGGAAATCATAAATGTTTTCTAACCAGCAGACTTTAACTTGTGTCTCCTCCTTTTGTGCAGGAAATGTTGCAGCACTACGACTTCAGTAAGTTCCCGTCTCTGAAGATGAAGCTCATCGAGTCGGTGGATAAGATGCTGAGCACCAAGATCGCCGTTCTCATGGCCATGATCCGGGAGGAGGAGGCCAAGCAGCCCGCTGCCATGGTGACCGGCGGAGCCTTCGAGGGCTCCCAGGATGGACCCTTCGGTCGGGGCTACGGCGAGGGTGTCAGTGCCGGGGCCGACTCTGAAGACTGGATCGTGAGCCGCGACAAGCACCGGTACGATGAGATCTTCTTCACGCTCATGCCGGTCAACGGCAAGATCACCGGCAATAACGCCAAGAGAGAGATGCAGAACTCGCGGCTGCCCAACACTGTCCTGGGGAAGATCTGGAAGCTGGCCGACTGCGACAGTGATGGCATGCTGGACGACGAGGAGTTCGCCCTCGCCCAGCACCTCATCAAGATCAAACTGGAGGGCTACGAGCTGCCCAGCGAGTTGCCCCCACACCTGGTGCCCCCGTCCCACCGCAAAAACACCCTGTACAACCACACTGAAGACTAGAGTTGCCCGCGTTTACAAGAGATTGACTGCAGGAGAGCAGTTTAAACAGATCTTAAAGAGAATCACCACAGGTCAATAACTCTGCTGCTGTTCAGACCAACAGGAGAAGACGTGAGTCAACTGACAGCTACAGAAGGTCAAAGTTTTCGTTGGACTTATTGAGATCACCTCAACAGGATCACATGACCTGTTGAGGGGGAGCACTTGGATTTGGACAGTTGGAGCACTTTTATTTTGTTGATATTTTAGCTACTAAACATTTCAGTTCAGCTAGCGGCACCAAAGGAAAAATGTAACAAACTGCTTGTAAATTGTTACCATGGTTGACTATTTCTGGTTTTATTTGGACTCTTAATTTTAGAAGAGAGCAGCCTTTTAATGGATATTTAACAATTTAAAACAACTTTGTCCTTCATTTCAGTGATTGCCTTAAGACAGTACAGACTGTGTGGGTGGCTAACCTACAGTACAAGTTATTATTGTGACACATTTTAGCTTTCAATCCTCTTTTTTTGAAAATTTGGTTCTAATAACTTCAGGCCTGCTCAGTTCATGCTGCAATCATAAAGCCAGTATAAAGATTTTTTTCACTTTCTTAATGATTTTTAAAGTGGATGAAAAATGCATCTGCTGGCTGGTGTTTAATTCCTAAATGCTTTGGGAGCTTTCCCACCTCCCCTTCTTTATTCGTCCATGCCAAAGGTCTGCACCGTTACAAAGTACATGCCAAAGTAGGATGTAGGAGTAATTCTCTCCCACAGAAAACACTGCTGCTGAGCTGGTAAAACCGGCTTTGTTTTAGTGTTCCACACTCTATTTTGCCGTTTTCTTCCAAAGCACACATCATTTCACAAAATAAAATACAATATCTTGACTATTTTTGACCATTTTAGGACCACCACAAATGGCCTTTAAAAATAATGGTGCGGAAAATCACATTTGAGTCAACAAATGATTTTAATTTGACCGTTTCCATTATTGCAACTTTTACTTTTTGTAATTTATAATTTGCCGTAAACACATCTGAAGTCCATGTTTTGACAGCATCTTCATGTTCATCCAGCTGCACAAGAAGGTGTTCCTAGCAGCAGCTGCAGTAGTTTGTACTGTGAAGAAGGAAACCAGGAACAGAAGTGCACTCCCTGAGCAAGAGACAGGATTCTTAGCGAGGTCAGAATTTGCAGCTTGCCATTAATTCGCCCGCAGGGACAGTCATTGTCCTGAAATGTGACACAGTCGAAGTTTTTGCAATCGCTCACTTTGGTTTCCTCGCATTGTTAACAGCAGAGGAGAGCAGGAGAACCATGACCTATGTTGCCCGCAGACGTTCCACGTTATGGAAACGGTGTAAAAGTCATTCAGGGGAATAGTGGAGCCGGTAAACAGTCCACAGGATGCTAAAAGCCTCACATCCTCTGTTAAAGACATCATCAAAACGCCATTTAATGTAACTGAAAGTCTCATTTCACAAAAGCTGCATTTTCTAATTTAAATCCATTGAATTTCAAGTGCCTTTTCATTTCAAAACCCCCAATGCCTTTCATGACTTCAAGGGTAAATTTATTTTAGTTTCAGCAAAACCTTTTGCTTATTTCAAGTCTTAAATGTTACAGTGCCTTCGCAGCTGTAGTTTAATGCCTTTTTTCTCTTCCTATGACAGGACTGTGGTTGTCCTCGAGGATGCTGCAGCAGGGCCTCTTCGTGTCAGTGCCTTTAAGGTGTGAATATGAACTAAATCTGAACTGTTCCTGCTCAGGCGTCTATTTCCTTTCTTCTCAAAACCTGTCTCATTAAAACCGCATTCATACGCTACTCTTTTCTCTATTACTGTAACATTTAGGATTCCTGACAAAATTAATGGAAGCACAAATAATTTTGGTTACTTGAAAAGTTACATGAGGGTTATTTTAGGTTCCTGAACTGCTAAATGTGATGTTGGTTCTGTGGGGATGGAGAATAATATTGGTAATAAACTCATAAATAAATATTGCTCAGCTTACAAAGTCAATATTGTACTGTGTTATTATATTACAGAACATAGTTCTGTAACATGTTGCTAAATGTCAGTCATCTCCAGAGTCATCAGATCTAAGTATCACTATTCAAGAAATAGAGGCACTGGTGGTTTAATGATGGTTAATTCATTTTGTCATATTTTCACTGTGGAAGAGCGTTTTTTTTTTTTCCCCTTCTGACTGTGCAGTTATGAAGAGTTCAAATTTACTTGATCTGAATGTAGAGATTTTTTTTTTCTGAATGTATTTTTGCATTTGTTACAAACTGAAAACAAAAAAAAAAAATCTGTTTTCATTCAGCTCCGACATTCACAGCTGATTCAAATAAAGTTTATTCAGTACTTGTATTAAGAGTTCCAGTGGTGATTTATTTCTGTTTTTTAAGAGACTTTACTCTATGCAGTAGTCAATTTGTTATTTTTTTCAGGGGGATGGTGGTTATTCCCAAATTTATATTTATTTTATTTAACCTTTATATATACAGGTTGTGAGACAACCTCTCTTTTTCAAGGACACTCTGTTCACATTCACACCAGGAAGCTGCCCAGTGCAACCACATATGGACCTGTGGTGACTGAGCCGCTCCACTGGAGCAGTTGGAGTTAAAGGCCTTGCTCAAGAGCACCACAGTGGGATTAAGGTGAGTGGGGAAAACACGGCTGTTGTCTGGCCCACCCAGATCTGATCCTGCTGGCTCAAGAAGTGAACCAGCGACCTGGCGCTCACCAGTCCACATCCCTAACCATTAGGCCACCACTACCCCTAAATGTATGTAGATACAAACATAAATGTAAATTAAATACAAATTTGCAAGAATAAAGGTGCAAAATTATGACAAAATATGCAATATATAATATACATTTATGAGAAAAATGATAAATTTATTAGAAAAAAAGGACCTGATGAATGAGAAATGAAAACACATTTCCAAGAAAAAAGTATTAAATTTACAAGAATAAAGAAACAAATTTACTAAAAAAAAAAATAAAAATACTAATTTACAAAAACAAAAACTAGGCATTTGTGTAAAAGTTTTGACTTTTTCCTATGACAATTTATGACATTTTTTCTTTTTGTAAACTTGGAATTTGTATTTTCTGACAAATATGCAACTTTTTGTGATACATTTGTTACCTTTCTCTCCAACACAAATTTACAACTATATACAGTGGTGTGAAAAAGTGTTTGCCCCCTTCCTGGTTTCTCATTTTTTTGCATGTTTGTCACACTTAAATGTTTCAGATCATCAAGCAAATTTAAATATTAGACAAAGATAATACAAGTAAACACAAAATGCAGTTTTTAAATGAAGGTATTTATTTTTAAGGATTAAAAAAAAATCCAAACCTATATGGCCCTGTATGAAAAGGTGACCCCCCCCCCCCAGCCCATGTTAAAACATAAATTAACTGTGGTTTATCACATCTTTGGAAAGCTAAGTTCAATTTCTCTAGCCACACCCAGGCCTGATTACTGCCACACCTGTTCTCAATCAAGAAATCACTTAAATAGGACCTGCCTGACAAAGTGAAGTAGACCAAAAGATCCTCAAAAGCTAGACATCATGCTGTGATCCAAAGAAATTCAGGAACAAATGAGAAACAGTCAATTCAATTCAACTTTATTTATATAGCGCCATTTCACAACAACAGTCATCTCATAGCACTATCAACTGTAGGGGGGACCCCCACAGTTGCAGAAAGACCCCAGCAATCAGGCGATCCCCTGTGAGCAAGCACTTGGCGACGGTGGAGAGGAAAAACTCCCTTTTAACAGGAAGAAACCTCCAGCAGAACCAGGCTCAGGGAGGGGCAGTCATCTGCTGCGACTGGCTGGGGGGTGAGGGGATAGAGCAGAAGAAAAGAACAGACATGTAGAGAGCAAACAGCACGATGGGGACTCAATCTATGGGAGAGAACAAACAAATGTTAATGACCAGCAAAAAAAAAATATTTCATAGAGAGTGAGGAAAGGAGTGAGGCCCAGTGCATTACTGGAGGTCCCCCGGCTGACTAAACCTATTAGCAGCATAACTAAGGGAGGGTTCAGAAACACATGATCCCTCCCTAATTGTAGGCTATATCAAAAAGGTAGGTTTTAGCCCTATTCTTAAAAACAGAGATTGAGTCTGACTCCCGAATCCAGATTGGCAGCTGATTCCACAGGAGAGGAGCTTGATAACTGAAGGCTCTGCCTCCCATTGTACTTTTGGAGATTCTAGGTATTACAAGTAATCCTGCATTTTGGGAGCGTAGTGCTCTGTTAGGATGATACGGTAGTATCAGATCTTTTAAATAAAAAGGAGCCTGATTGTTTAAAGCTTTGTAAGTAAGAAGAAGGATTTTAAACTTAATTCTAAACTCTATGGGAAGCCAATGAAGGGAGGCCAGAACCGGAGAGATATGATCTCTCTTTCTAGTACCTGTTAAAACTCTTGCTGCAGCATTTTGGATCAGCTGAAGACTTTTTAAAGATGTTTTAGGACAGCCTGATAATAAAGAATTACAATAATCTAATCTCGAGCTAACAAAAGCGTGGATCAGCTTCTCAGCATCACTCTGAGACAAGATGCTCCTAATCTTGGCAATATTACGCAAATGATAGAAGGCAGTCTTAGAAACAAATTTAATATGTGAATTGAAGGACAAATCCTGATCAAAAATAACTCCAAGGTTCCTCACAGAGCTATTAAGAGAAAGAGTAACTGCATCCAAACTGAAAGTTTGATTTGGAAAGGAATTTCTAAGGTTTTTTGGACCAACAAGAATGACTTCAGTCTTATCTGAATTTAATAGCAGGAAATTACAAGTCATCCAAGCTTTGATTTCCTTAAGACAGGCTTCTAACTTGGCTAATTGATTAGTATCATCTGGCTTCATTGAGAGGTATAATTGTGTGTCATCTGCATAACAATGAAAATGTATACAGTGCTTTCTAATAATGTTGCCTAACGGAAGCATATATAAACTAAAAAGAGTAGGGCCTAGCACAGATCCCTGTGGAACTCCATGACTAAGCTTTGAGCTAAAAGAAAACTCATCATTTACATGAACAAATTGGAACCTATCAGATAAATAAGATCTAAACCACTGCAAAGAAGTTCCATTAAGTCCAACATAATGTTCTAATCTATCAAGTAGAATATTATGATCAATAGTATCAAAAGCTGCACTAAGATCTAAAAGGACAAGTACAGAAACTAGTCCATTATCAGATGCAATGAGGAGGTCGTTAGTGACCTTCGCTAAGGCTGTTTCAGTACTATGATGGATTCTAAACCCAGATTGAAACTCTTCAAGTAAACCATTTCCCTGCAGGTGGTCAAATAATTGCGTAGCAACAACTCTAAGATTTTTGAAATGAAAGGGAGATTAGAGATTGGTCTATAGTTAGCTAAAGCTCCTGGATCTAGCGTTGGCTTTTTGAGTAAGGGTTTAATTACAGCCGTTTTAAAAGCCTGCGGTACATGGCCTAAAGTTAATGAAGAATTGATTATATGAAGAATAAAGCTCCCAATAAGTGGGAAGACTTCTTTAAATAACCTGGTAGGAATAGGGTCTAAAAGACAAGTTGAAGGTTTGGATGAGGAAACTATTTTGTCTAACTCACAAAGGTCGATTGGAGTAAACTCATCAAGACAGACATCAATAGAAGGAGTTGTAGTAGTTACAGTATTTAAGTTAACTGTGGGAAGAATCTGATTGATTTTATCTCTGATGGATGAAATTTTATTATTGAAAAAGTTCATAAAGTCCTGACTAGTAAGCTCTAAGGGGATGCTAGGATTGACAGAGTCCTGACTCTTTGTCAACCTGGCTACAGTACTGAAAAGAAACCTGGGATTATTCTTGTTCTCTTCTATTAATGCAGAGTAATAACTTGTTCTAGCTTTTCTAAGAGATTTTTTATAAATTAAAAGATGATTTTTCCAAGCTAAATAGATTTCATCTGACTTCCGGTTATGGCGGCCGCCTAGAAGGACACGTATCACTCTGCTCTGCCCTTGGAAATAAAAATTCGGCAAATAACTCTCTCATTTGGAACAGAACTTTTCCCAGCGTTTGGGTGAGGATATGCCGGTGAAGACTAAGGCTGGGAAATCAGGAGGGGGAAAAATTGAATCGCCGAAGCAGTCCAAATTAACGGACTTTAAAGTTTGTGGCGCAGTAGAAAAAGCTGCGGATATGGCGGATGAAACTAGCGGTGGTGCGGTAACTGCTGCTGCTAACGATGGCGACACAGGTGCAGTGCTGGCTGCCATTAGCTCAATGAGAGCAGACTTTTCCGCTAAACTTGATGGGATTATGGCAGCGTTGGATGCAATGAGAAAGGAGTTGGGTGACTGCGTGGAACGAGTGACGCAGGCGGAGCTTCGTGTCTCAAGTGCGGAGGATGAAATTAGCGAACTTCAAATAAAGGTGCGCACTTTGGAAAAAAAAAATAAAGATCTGGAAAATAGCGTTCTGGACTTGGAATCTCGGTCCAGAAGGAACAACCTGAGGCTGGTGGGTTTACCGGAGGGAGCCGAAGGTCGTGATTCATGCTCCTTTTTGGAGGGGTGGATCCCGGAGGCGCTGAACAACGCGGAGCTAAAATCATCAGTCGTCTTGGAAAGCTCCCACCGAATTGGCCCACCGAGAGGTAACAAGGCAGCACCGAGGACGCTAATTATGAAGTTTCTCAGCTACAGAGACAGGATGACGATCTCCAACGCGGTGCGGGCCAAAGGAGAAATTAAATACCAAGATCAGCAGGTGCGGTTCTACCCAGATCTGGCCTCAGGAATCCAACAATTAAGGAAGCAGTTTGACCCCATCCGCAAAGAACTGCGCAACCTTGAGATTCGTCATGGAGTGATTCACCCTGCAAGACTTCTGGTCACATATGAGGGCAGAACACGCATCTTCAAGACCCCCGAGGAGGCGCAGGAGCTCATCAAGAAGATCCAGGAAGAGACTGGTGGGAGCTAAGCATGAACAGAATATAGGGTAGAATATTTGAGCATTTAACTGATTAGAAGCATATAACAAGATTACAAAATATAGAATGTATTACATATTAAAAAAAAAAAAAAAAGTACAAAATTGCTAAAAAAATTTGGAGTTAAATTGGAAAATTACAGAAGAGAGTTAATGTTACGTTATTAAAAGCAGTAGAGTTAGGGTGATTGGGAGGATGAAGAAGGAGTGGCTTTGGCTGTTCCTCGTGGGTGTGGAACGGTCGATGGCTATATCGGGAGACGGAATTTCTCTTTTGCTTTTGGGGGGATTGCCACAAATGTGGGAAGGGGGAATTTGTTTGTGTGTAGTTTGCAGAGGTCTACAAAATTTAAAAAAACTTAAACAAGTTATGAATAAAATAAAAGACATGGGTTCAAAAATTGTGTTTTTACAAGAAACTCACCTAATAGAGCAAGATGTAAAAAGAATTAGGAGTAGATGGCAAGGAAATGTTTTCACCTCATCATTTTCATCCCGAGCCAGGGGAGTTATGACTCTCATACATAAATCAGTCCCATTTCAAGTGAAAAATGTAATTGGAGACAAATTTGGAAGATATGTAATCATTCAAGGATCTTTGCTATTAGAAAACATAAATTTGGTGAACTTATATGGTCCCAATATAGATGATCAAAAGTTCTTTGCCAATTTATTTCTTATCTTATCATCACTTACAGGGCAACATATAATAGCAGGGGATTTTAATTGTACATTGAATCCCAGTATAGATAGATCAACAGGACTGGACTGTACGCACAATGGATGTAGGATGACCATTAATCATTTTATGAAAGAATTGAAATTGATAGATATATGGAGAGAAATGAAGCCACAAGTTAAAGCATACTCTTGTTATTCCAATACCTACAAGACATTCTCACGTATAGATTATTTTTTGATCTCCACAGAATTAAGGTCCAAGATTCAAAACTGTTTTTATGATAACATCGTGATCTCTGATCATGCACCCTGCTGTCTAATGTATGTAGATAAGAAATTGACAAAGGAACCAGGTAGATGGCAATTTCAGCATAAATGGCTTCAGGATGAGGAATTTGTTAAGTATATAGAAAAACAGATAGATGAGTTCTTTGATATCAATACTACACAAACATCAGCATGTGTAAAGTGGGAGGCTTTCAAAGCTTTTATTAGGGGACATATTATTAGTTATACAGGCTCAAAATCTAAGAAGACTCGAGAGGAGAGAGTTCAATTGGAACATAAAATAAAAATTCTTCAAGAAAGAGTATATGCAGGAAGAGATCCAAGGTTGGAGAACGAATTACTGATTTTGAGAGCTGAATATGACAAAAAATCAGCGAATAGAGCTGCCTCGAGTCTTCTAAGATTGAAACAATCTTTTTATGAACAAGGTGAAAAATCAGGAAAGTTATTGGCATGGCAGATTAAACAATTAGAATCTAAAACACCAATTACCAGTATTATAAGTAAGGGACAGGTAGTTATAGATCCTTCAGAAATTAATAGAGCCTTTAGAGATTACTATGAAAAATTATATGATACCAAAAATGAATCTGACTTAACAAAACTACATAGGTTTTTGAATGAACTATCTATACCGTGTATTCCAAATGAAAATAGGGAGATACTGGAGTCTAAAATTAGTCAAGAAGAAGTTGGACTAGCCATTGATAATATGAAATCAGGAAAAAGTGCAGGACCAGATGGTCTTCCAGTTGACCTTTATAAAAAATTTAAGAATAAATTAACAAAACCTTTTTTGGAAATGGTTTTAGAAGCATTTCAAAATAGTAATTTACCATCATATATGAATAATGCCTTAATTATACTGTTGCCAAAACCAGGTAAGCCCTCTAATAAATGTGAAAATATGAGACCAATAAGCCTATTAAACGCCGACCTTAAGATAATCTGTAAAATTTTAGCAAGACGAATACAAGAAATTTTACCAAATATTATTAATCGAGATCAGAATGGCTTTATAAAGGGAAGACAAGGCTTCCATAATGTAAGAAGACTATTTAATATTATTTATTCTAATAAAGAAGCACCGGATACAGCTCTCTTATCACTGGATGCCGAAAAAGCCTTTGATAGAGTTGAATGGCCCTTTCTTTTTGAAGTCTTACAAAGGTTTGGACTTGGAAATAATTTTATAAAATGGGTTCATTTAATATATAATAATGCTACTGCAGAAATTCTAACAAATAACAATATTTCAAAATCAATAAAAATCAATAGAGGATGTCGACAAGGCTGTCCACTTTCACCTTTACTGTTTACTATGGCAATTGAACCTTTAGCGATGGCGATACGTCTACAGTCACAAATATATGGAATTAAAGTTGGACCAACAGAACATAAAATCTCCCTGTATGCCGATGACATAATTTTGTTTATGTCGAATCTTAAAAAATCAATTCCGACCTTGTTGAATTTAATAAAGAATTTCGGGGAAATATCAGGATATAAAATAAATAAAACTAAATCTTCAATATTAATGCTAAATGAGACCCAGAGAAATTACCCAACCCCTGAGGTAAATCAATTCAATGTTGTAAATCAGTTCAAATATTTAGGAATCCAAATTGTGCCTAAGCTAGAATCAGTCGCCAGTGTCAATTATGAAGCCTTAATGACAGATATTGATGAGTTACTTCAGAGATGGATGTCACTACCAATGTCGATGATCGGGAGAATCAATATACTTAAAAGTAATATTTTACCTAAAATACTTTATTTATTTCAATACATTCCCTTATCACCACCTTTAGATCTATTCTCAAGAATTAAAAAAAAGTTAGTGGAATTTATATGGAACAACAGGAGGGCTAGATTACGTCTGTCTTTATTATATTTACCATTTGATCGTGGAGGTCTGAAATGTCCAAATTTTATGTTGTATTATTGGTCGGCACAACTGAGGTCTATGACATATTATTTTTCATCAAATGATCTCCCTCACTGGACTGAAATGGAATCATACAATTTACCTTTACCTCTTCCCATATTCATATACTCAGATTTGGCAAAAAAATTACAAAAACAAGTTAAAAATCCATTTGTAAAGCATATGATCAAAATATGGTGTGAAGCTAAAAACTATTTAAAAGAACCACAGCTATTGTCACAATTTAGTCCAATATGGGGTAATCAATATTTTAAACCAGGGAGAGCGGACGCTGTATTTAAAGTATGGAATTTAAAAGGGATACAAAAGATTCAGGATTTATATTTGCCATGTGCAGAAAACATAATGTCTTTTGAAGAGTTGAGGATCAAATTTAATCTCAATAGAACACATTTTTTTAAATATCTTCAACTTAGAAACTTTATTCGATCACATCAAAATAAAGCTCTCACTCGACCTATCTATTCATCCTTGGAAAAAATGTTGATGAAAGATAGTAAAAGAAAGGGTATTATTTCAGAGTTTTATAACTCATTGACACTATTTTCAAGTGAAAATTCACTGAAAAGATTAAACTACTGGAAAGAAGATCTGCAAACTGAAATTCCAGAGGAACAATGGGAACTGGCTTGTACAGAAGCTCAAACCAAATCAATAAATGTACGCCTTAAATTGATACACTTCAAATGGTTAATGCGGATGTATGTTACACCGGAGGAGTTAAATAGATACAACAAAAATATACCAGATACGTGCACAAAATGTATGGAAAGTAAAGGAACTCTATTTCATTGTGTATGGGAATGTAGATTAATAAGAATGTTTTGGGAAGAGGTGAGGGTAACAATTGAAAAAATAATCTCAAAACAAATCATATTGAATCCTAAACTGTTTTTGTTGGGTCTGTACCCAGAAAAGCATAATTTTAATAAAAGCGAAAGAACATTCATAGACCTCAGTTTGCTTAATGCCAAAAAATGTATTGCACTATTATGGAAAAAGACTTATAGACCAGATGTGACTCAGTGGTTAAGACAGATGTTAACAAACCTTCCATTAGAAAGAATAACATATATACTGAAATCAAAGGAAATTGTGTTTGAGAATATATGGAGACCTTTTATTGATTATGTAAAAAATTTAAACATAACTCTTGAAGAAGAAGATGAATGATATGTGCGGACCTTGTAAATTCCAAACTGGTGAAAATAATATGTATACCTATGTGCTGGATTGTCTAGACTAAACAGAGGAGCATTGTTGAAGATTTGATTTTGTTGGTGGTTGTTGGTGTTTTTTTTTAGTGCATTTTTTTTTTTTTAGTACTTTAGTGTTAGTGTTTGATTGTTTGTATCATGTTTGTTTAAAAAAAAAAGGTTCAATAAAGATATTGTGGAAAAAAAAAATAGATTTCATCTAAATTAGTAGAGCGCCATTTTCTTTCTAATTGACGAGTCTTCTGTTTTAAGCTACGAGTTTCTGTGTTGAACCAAGGAGTTAAAAATCTCTGATTAGACTTTTTCTTTTTTAAGGGGGCCACCAAGTCTAGAGCCTGATGCAGAGAAGCTGAAACACTATCCACCATGTTATCAATTACAGAAGGAGCAAGCTGTCTATAGCTTATTTCCGTTGTGTTGACACATGGCATAGAGGAAACAATCTGCATAAATTTGGAAACAGCATCATCTGAGAGGCATCTACTGTGATAATATTTTTCTTTAGGAGGCAAATAGTCAGAAATAGTAAAATCAAAGGTTAACAGACAATGGTCTAACAGTACAGGGTTATGACGAGACACTACAAGATTTCTATTTCTATGCCATATGTCAGAACAAGGTCCAATGTATGGTGGAGGTAATGAGTAGAATTTCCTACTTTCTGAGAAAACCCAATCGAGTCTAATATTGAATTAAAAGCCACATTAAGGCAGTCACTATCTACATCCACATGTATATTAAAGTCCCCTACTATAATTATTCTATCAGATTTCAGCACTAAATCAGCTAAGAAATCAGCAAATTCGGATAAAAATTTTGAATAGGTTGATGGGGGATGATAAACTATGGCAAATAAAATTGGGTTTAACCTGAAATTGCTAAAGTGCCCAACACTGAGGACCAGGCCCTCAAAGGAATTATAATATGTTTTTTGCTTTACATTAACTAGTAATTTGGAATGGTAAATTGTTGCTACTCCTCCTCCACGACCAGAACTTCTGGGATTTTGACAGTTTAAATAACCAGAGGGAGTTGATTCATTTAAACCAACATAATCCTCTTGTCCTAACCAAGTCTCTGTAAGGGAAATTAAATCAATCTGATGATCAATTAACAGATCATGGACTAACAGAGACTTGGGAGTTAGAGACCTAATATTTAATAAACCACATTTAATTTTTAAATTATGAGGAGGAACAGAGGCCAAATCATTCAATTTAGAGGCTTTATGTTTAATTTGAGTTTTACTAATATTTTGCTTTATCACTTTGGGATGCTTATACATTATATTTTTATTTACTTTGGAGGGAGCAGACAACGATTCTCTGATGGGGAAGACAGGGGCTAAGCTGAGGGGTGGCGGATGAAGAGGAGCTGCAGAGAGGCGTGTAAGACTGCGACTCTGCTTGCAGTCAATGAGATCTATCAGTCTGGAAAAGGTTATAAAGCCATTTCTAAAGCTTTGGGACTCCAGCGAACCACAGTGAGAGCCATTATCCACAAATGACAAAAACATGGAACAGTTGTGAAACTTCCCAGGAGTAGCTGGTCGACCAAAATTACCCCAAGAGCGCAGCAACGACTCATCCAAGAGGTCACAAAAGACCCCACAACAACATCCAAAGAACTGCAGGCATCACTCCAGACTCCTCTATAAGAAAGAGACTGGGCAAAAATGGGCTGCATGGCAGAGTTCCAAGACGAAACCCACTGCTGAGCAAAAACTACATAAAGGCTTATCTCAGTTTTGCCAGAAAATATCTTGATGATCCCCAAGACTTTTGGGAAAATACTCTGTGGACTGACGAGACAAAAGTCGAACTTTTTGGAAGGTGTGTGTTCCATTACATCCAGCATGAAAGTAGCACAGCATTTCAGAAAAGAAACATCATACCAACAGTAAAATATGGTGGTGGTAGTGTGATGGTCCAGGGCTGTTTTGCTGTTTCAGGACCTGGAAGACATGCTGTGGTAAATGGAACCATGAGTTCTGCTGTCTACAAAAAATCCTGAAAGAGAATGTCTGGCCATCTGTTTGTGACCTCAAGCTGAAGCCCACTTGGGTTGTGCAGCAGGACAATGATCCAAAACACACCAGCAAGTCCACCTCTGAATGGCTTAAGAAAAACAAAATGAAGACTTTGGAGTGGCCTAGTCAAAGTCCTGACCTGAATCCGATTGAGATACTGTGGCATGACCTTAAAAAGGCGGTGCATGCTGGAAAACCCTCCAATGTAGCTGAATTACAACAATTCTGCAAAGTTGAGTCGGCCAAAATTCCTCCACAGCGCTATAAAAGACTTACTGCCAGTTATTGCAAACGCTCGATTGCAGTTGTTGCTGTTAAGGGTGGCCCATCCAGTTATTAGGTTTAGGGGGCAATCACTTTTTCACACAGGGCCATGTAGGTTTGGGATTTTTTTTCTCTTAATAAACACCTTCATTTAAAAACTGCATTTTGTGTTTACTTGTATTATCTTTGTCTAATATTTAAATTTGTTTGATGATCTGAAACATTTAAGTGTGACAAACATACCAAAAAATGAGAAATCAGGAAGGGGGCAAACACTTTTTCACACCACTGTACTTATAAATGTGATTTTTTTATCTTAATTTTGCAGCCCTTTTTTCTCATTAAATTTTACATTTTGTATAAATTATCCTTGCACGCTTTATGGTAATGAGGGATGGTTTGGGGTAATTTTGCTAACAAGAAGGGTGACATTCCTCCCTCAACCAAATGACTCCATGATTAGCCACAACATTTAAAAAAAGGGCAGTCAGATGTTCATTTAGCAGTTTTACTTTGCAGGGGAGATAAAAAAAATCAGATATGAAACAAAATTATTTCTATTAACAGCTGAACATGAAGACTTTGTAAAGCACACCATAAAAATGAACTGAAATTTATGTAACTAGTATTTTCAGATTAAGGAGAGCAGAAAAATTATGAAACTATCAACCAAAAACATCTCTAATTGGGCTTCACTAACAAAAAACAATATTCTTCATCAATCAGGTTCAGACTTTCTCCTTTACTAACTAACTAACCTGCACTTATATCGCGCTTTTCTAGTCACAAAGACCACTCAAAGCGCTTTCATTAATACTAACCCTCTATTCTAAGGGCCTATAGGAAACAGATATCTAGGGACAATTTAGAACAGCCAATTAACCTAACATGCATGTTTTTGGCATGTGGGAGGAAACAGGAGAAATCCCGGAGTAAACCCACGCAACACGGGGAGAACATGCAAACTCCACACAGATCACTGTTGGTCGGGGGCTGGGATCGAACCCACCATCCCACCATCCCCACAATCCCCCGGCCAAGGGTAAACTGTGCTGCCGCAGTGCTAACCACTGCGCCACCGTGCAGCCGACAGTTGTCAACAGCCTTTAGCAGTTGACAGATCAGCTTTGCAAGATGGAGATTGTAATTTTCTTCAGTTTCCACCGTTACTTTTCAATTAATTTTGATGTTTGCTGCCCATGCTATAGAGTTGTTAAAACAATTAATATACACCTATATATTTACAGGGAGATGAACCCCGCCACAAGGGGTACACAAGCCAGTGTACTCCTAGTGCCGGTCCCAAGCCCCGGGTAAATGGGGAGGGTTGTGTCAGGAAGGGCATCTGACGTAAAACCTTTACCAAATCAAACATGTGGATCAAGACGAATGAGACTTTTGTACCGGATCGGTCAAGGCCTGGGTTAACAACAACCGCCACCAATGCTGTTAACTGACAGGGTGCCGGTGGAAATTGGGCTACTCTTGGTCCAAAATTGAGGAGGAGGAGAGAGGGAACATGTGTTAGGAGGGAGAGAGAGAGAAAAGGAAAGGTAGAAGTGTGGAGGTGTAGGGATGTTAAATGTAGGGACTATGACTGGTAAAGGCAGAGAATTGGCTGATATGATGGAGAGAAGGAAGGTAGATATACTGTGTGTTCAAGAAACCAGATGGAAGGAAAGCAAGGCTAGGAGTATTGGAGGTGGATTTAAACTGTTCTACCATGTTGTAGATAGGAAGAGAAATTGAGTAGGAGTAATATTGAAGGAAGAGTATGTGAAGAGTGTTCAGGAGGTAAAGAGGAAGTCAGACAGAGTCATGAGTTTGAAGCTAGAAGTCAAAGGTGTGATGTTGAATGTTGTCAGTGCGTATGCCCCACAAGTTGGATGTCAGGTAGAAGAGAAAGAGGGATTCTGGAGTAAGTTGGATGAAGTGGTAGAGAGTGTTCCCAGGGGAGAGAGTAGGTGAAGAGATCAGAGGTGATAAGGAGACTCTGGGTAGGTATGGTCTTAAGGAGAGAAATGAGGAATGACAGATGGTTGTGGATTTTGCTAAAAGGATGGAAATGGCTGTGGTGAACACATACTTCAAGAAGAGAGAGGAACATAGGGTGACTTACAAGAGTGGAGGAAGGTGCACATAGGTTGACTACATGTTATGCAGAAGGAGAAATCTGAAAGAGATAGGAGACTGCAAGGTGGTGGCAGGGGAGAATGTAGCTAGACAGCATTGGATGGTAGTCTGTAGGATGACTTTGCAAAGCAAGAAGAGGAAAACAGTGAAGGCAGAGCCAAGTCACAGAAGAAATCAGAATCAGAATCAGGTTTATTGCCATTGTTCATGTAGTACACAAACTAGGAATTTGTCTCGGTACAATGCTGCAACATTAAACATGATAAGATAATAGAAATAAACTATACATGTAATAAAGTGTAGGATAAGATTAAGTGATACTGGTCAACAGTTAAAATATATATTAGCCAGCAGCAGATACTGTGGAGAACTATATAGTGCAGTTGGTAATGCAGGAAGAAAACAGTGATGATTGACATGAGTCTGGTTGAGCTGCTGTACATGGTGCACGAGAGTCACTTAGTGTTCAGCAGTCTAATGGCAGAGGGGAAGAAGCTGTTCATGTGACGGGAGGTTTTAGTCTGGATGGACCGAAGTCTTCTACCAGAGGGGAGGGGGGCAAACAGTACGTGACCAGGGTGTGAGGGATCGAGGGGAAAAAGAAAGAAGAAAAAGAAAGAAGGTCGCACAAGCTACGTTCCGATCCACAGTTTACTTCAACCATGTTCCCTGCTCCGTTCTCAGGGAATATCAGTAAGTTAACTACCCAAACAAAATGTTTCCATTTGAAACACCCTGTAACCGTCGGCTCCCTCCTTTGTGCGTTACCATGGTAACCATAGACACATACTGATACTATGGTGGATAATTTATATTTCTTAAATAAAATATTAATACAAATATATTTTTATTACAATCAGTTGATATAAACAATAACCACCATCAGTTTAGCTTGTTAATAACGTTAGCAACAACAGTTTGTTTTACTCATATTTGAGGCGCAATGGCTTATGGGTAATCTTTTTGTCAACTTCCGGTGAAGTGATGTACTGTTGTTCACTTCTTCCCTACACAGTTCTCAGTTCCTTTTGAACTGAAGACCATTCGCTTCCTTCAGTTTGGAATCTCAGTTAATATGGCGGATACCCTGTGCAGTCCACTTCGGAGTACACTATTGGGCGATCAGAATGCAGCTACAGAGTTCAGGAAGGAGTTGATACAGGCTCTGGGTGGTAGGGAAAAATTACCAGATGACTAGGAAAGTACAGCAAAAGTACGGGAAAGGGAAAGATTTACAAGATGGTTGGGAGATCTATGATGTATGGTTTTGAGACGGTGGTGCTGACAAAAAGACAGGCGGCAGAGCTGGAGGTGGCAGAGTTGAAGATGCTAAGAGTCTCATTTGGAATGACTAGGAGGGACAGGATTAGAAATGAGTATATTAGAGGGACAGCTCAGGTTGAGCGGGTTGGAGACAATGTAAGAGAGACAAGGCTGAGATGGTTTGAACATGTGCAGAGGAGGGATAGTGGATATATTGGACAAAGGATGTTGAAGATGGAGCTGCCAGACAGGAGGAAAAGAGGAAGACCACAGAGAAGATTCATGGATGTAGTGAAGGAGGCCATGGAGAGGGTTGGTGTTACAGAGGAAGATGCAAGGAATAAGAGAGATGGAGGCAGATGATCTGCTGTGGTGACCCCTAAAGGGAGCAGCCCAAAGAAAAAGAAGATTTACAGGGAGATGATAATTGTCATCTCCCCCGGTCCTCCCTGATATATAGCCCTGTATCATCAATGATTGTGGAAATGTTCTTATTTTCTTCAGACACTCATCTTTTTACAGTCATGTCAAAAAATTAGGTCACCCTGTATAAGCCTGTTTTTTTGTTGTTGGGTTTTTTTTTGTTTTTTTTACATATTTGGACATATGGATATTTAATATCAATGTTAAAAATACTGGGAGATTCATGTAATACAACAAAACAATTAAAAATGAATTTAAGGACTTCCGGTTATGGCTGCCACGTAGGACGGACGTGTCTCGCTCTGCTCTGCTCCTGGAGAAAAAAAATCGGCAAATAACTCTCTCATTTGGGACAGAACGTATCCCAGCATTTGGGCGAGGATATGTCGGCGAAGCCTAAGGCTGGAAAACCAGGAAAAGGAAAAAGCGAGCCGCCGAAACAGTCCAAATTAACGGACTTTCAGGTCTGTGACGCAGCAAACAAAACTCCATATATGGCGGAGGAGGCTGGCGGCGGTGCGATGTCTGCGGGGAATGGCGCAGATGCGCTGATGGCAGCCATGAGTTCAATGAGAGCGGACTTTTCCTCTAGATTTGATGGGATTATGACAGCGTTGGAAGGAATAAGAAAGGAATTGGGTGACTGTGTAGAACGAACGGCGCAGATGGAGCTCCGTCTCGCTAGTGCTGAAGATGACGTCACCCGTCTTCAATTAAAGGTGCGCACTTTGGAAAAAAAAAAAAATCTCTGGAAGATAATATTTTGGATTTGGAATCTCGGTCGAGACAGAATAATTTGAGGCTGGTGGGTCTTCCAGAGGAATCAGAAGGTCGGGACGTATGTTCCTTTCTGGAAAAGTGGATTCCGGAGGTGCTGGGCAGCGAGGAGTTGCAATCAGCAGTGGTTCTGGAAAAAGCACATCGTATTGGCCCACGGAGAGATAAGGGACCGCCGAGGACCTTAATTATGAAGTTTCTTAGCAACAGAGACAGGATGAAGATCTTCAACGCTGCACGTGCTAAAGGAGAGATTAAACACCAGGACCAGCAGGTGCGGTTCTACCCAGATTTGGCCACAGGAATCCAGCAATTGAGGAAGCAGTTTGATCCCATACGTAAGGAGCTGCGCAACCTTGGGATTCGTCATGGTGTAATCTATCCTGCGAGACTGCTGACCACGTATGAGGGCAGAACCCACATTTTCAAGACCCCAGAGGAGGCGCAGGAGTTCATCAAGAAGATCAAAGAAGAAGAAGAGACTGGTGGGAGCTAAGCATGAACAAAATATAAGGTAGAATAATTAAGCATTTGCACAGGCATCTGACTGACTTGAAGTAAATAGTAAGTTTACAAAATATAGATTGTATTATATATTAAAAAAACAAAACAAAAACAAAACAAACAAAAAAAAAACTATGATGTACAAAGTTGTTAAAAATTTTGGAGTTAAGTTGGAAAACTACAGAGGAGAGTTAATGTTACGTCATTAAAAGCAGTAGAGTTAGGGTGATTGGGAGGATGAAGAAGGAGTGGCTTAGGCTGTTCCCCGTGGGTGTGGAACGGTCGATGGCTATATCGGGAGACAGAATTTTTCTTTTGATTTTGGGGGGTTTGCCACAAGTGTGGGAAGGGGAAATTTGTTTGTGTGTAGTTTGTAGGATGAATGTTCAACCACTCATGTTTTTGCTTCTCTGTATGAGCATGTTTACACTGCAAGGTAATCCTAAACTCTCTATTGATCATGGACCAAAGTGTTAATCTTAATTTAACTTCATGGAATTGCAGAGGTCTACAAAATTTAAAAAAACTTAAACAAGTTATGAATAAAATAAAGGACATGGGTTCAAGAATTGTGTTTTTACAAGAAACTCATCTGATAGAGGAGGATGTTAAAAGAATTAGGAGTAGATGGCAGGGAAGTGTATTCACCTCTTCATTTTCATCCCGAGCCAGGGGAGTTATGACTCTCATACATAAATCAGTTCCTTTTCAGGTGAAAAATGTAATTGGAGACAAATTTGGAAGATATGTAATCATTCAAGGTTCTTTGCTATTAGAAAATATAAATCTTGTGAACTTATATGGTCCCAATATAGATGATCAGAAGTTCTTTGCTAATTTATTTCTCATCTTATCATCACTTACAGGGCAACATATAATAGCAGGGGATTTTAATTGTACATTGAATCCAGGTGTGGATAGATCAACAGGACTGGATTGTACGCACATTGGATGTAGGATGACTATTAATCATTTTATGAAAGAATTGAGATTGTTAGATATATGGAGAGAAATGAAACCACAAGTTAAAGCCTATTCTTGTTATTCCAGTACCTACAAGACATTCTCACGTATTGATTATTTTTTGATTTCCACAGAATTAAGGTCCAAGATTCAAAACTGCTTTTATGATAACATCGTGATTTCTGATCATGCACCCTGTTGTCTAATATATGTAGATAAAAAATTGACAAAGGAATCAGGTAGATGGCAATTTCAGCATAAATGGCTTCAGGATGAGGAATTTGTCAAGTATATAGAAAAACAGATAGACGAGTTCTTTGACATCAATACTACACAAACATCAGCATGTGTAAAGTGGGAGGCTTTCAAAGCTTTTATTAGGGGACATATTATTAGTTATACAGGATCAAAATCTAAGAAGACTCGAGAGGAGAGAGCTAAATTGGAACATAAAATAAAAAGTCTTCAGGAAAAAGTGTATGCAGGAAGTGACCCAAGGTTGGAGAATGAATTACTGATTTTGAGAGCTGAATACGACAAAAAATCAGCGAATAGAGCTGCCTCGAGTCTTCTAAGATTGAAACAATCTTTTTATGAACAAGGTGAAAAATCAGGAAAATTATTAGCATGGCAGATTAAACAATTGGAAATTAAAACACCAATTACCAGTATTATAAGTAAGGGACAGGTAGTTATAGAGCCTTTAGAGATTACTATGAAAAATTATATGATACCAAAAATGAACCTGATTTAACAAAACTAAATGGGTTTTTGAACGAACTATCTATACCGTGTATTCCAAATGAAAACAGGGAGATACTGGAGTCTAAAATTAGTCAAGAAGAAGTTGGGCTAGCCATTGATAATATGAAATCAGGAAAAAGTGCAGGACCAGATGGTCTTCCAGTTGACCTTTATAAAAAATTTAAGAATAAATTAATAAAACCTTTTTTGGAAATGGTTTTAGAAGCATTTCAAAATAATAATTTACCATCATACATAAATAATGCCTTAATTATACTGCTGCCAAAACCAGGTAAGCCCTCTAATAAATGTGAAAATATGAGACCAATAAGCCTATTAAACGCCGACCTTAAGATAATCTGTAAAATTTTAGCAAGACGAATACAAGAAATTTTACCAAATATTATTAATCGAGATCAGAATGGCTTTATAAAGGGTAGACAAGGCTTCCATAATGTAAGAAGACTATTTAATATTATTTATTTTAATAAAGAAGCACCGGATACAGCTCTCCTATCATTGGACGCCGAAAAGGCCTTTGATAGAGTTGAATGGCCCTTTCTTTTTGAAGTCCTACAAAGGTTTGGACTTGGAAATAATTTCATAAAATGGGTTCAAATAATATACAATAATGCTACAGCAGAAATCCTAACAAATAACAATATTTCAAAACCAATAAAAATCAATAGAGGATGTCGACAAGGCTGTCCACTTTCACCTTTACTGTTTACTATGGCAATTGAACCTTTAGCGATAGCGATACGTTTACATTCACAAATATATGGAATTAAAGTTGGACCAACAGAACATAAAATCTCCCTGTACGCCGATGATATAATTTTGTTTATGTCGAATCTAAAAAAATCAATTCCAACCTTGTTGAATTTAATAAAGAATTTTGGGGAAATATCAGGATATAAAATAAATAAAACTAAATCTTCAATATTAATGCTAAATGAGACCCAGAGAAATTACCCAGCCCCTGAGGTAAATCAATTCAATGTTGTAAATCAGTTTAAATATTTAGGAATCCAAATTGTGCCTAAGCTAGAATCAGTCGCCAGTGTCAACTATGAAGCCTTAATGTCAGATATCAATGAGTTAACTCAGAGATGGATGTCACTACCAATGTCGATGATCGGGAGAATCAATATACTTAAAAGTAATATTTTACCTAAAATACTTTATTTATTTCAATACATTCCCTTATCACCACCTTTAGATCTATTCTCAAGAATAAAAAAAAAGTTAGTGGAATTTATATGGAACAACAGGAGGGCTAGATTACGTTTGTCTTTATTATATTTACCATTTGATCGTGGAGGTCTGAAATGTCCAAATTTTATGTTGTATTATTGGTCGGCACAACTGAGGTCTATGACATATTATTTTTCATCAAATGATCTCCCTCACTGGACTGAAATGGAATCATACAATTTACCTTTACCTCTTCCCATATTCATATACTCAGATTCGGCAAAAAAATTACAAAAACAAGTTAAAAATCCATTTGTAAAGCATATGATCAAAATATGGTGTGAAGCTAAAAACTATTTAAAAGAACCACAGTTATTGTCACAATTTAGTCCAATATGGGGTAATCAATATTTTAAACCAGGGAGAGCGGACGCTGTATTTAAAGTATGGAATTTAAAAGGGATACAAAAGATTCAGGATTTATATTTGCCATGTGCAGACAACATAATGTCTTTTGAAGAGCTGAGGATCAAATTTAATCTCAATAGAACACATTTTTTTAAATATCTTCAACTTAGAAACTTTATTCGATCAAATCAAAATAAAGTTCTCACTCGACCTATTTATTCATCCTTGGAAAAAATGATGATGAAAGATAGTAAAAGAAAGGGTATTATTTCAGAGTTTTATAACTCATTGACACTATCTTCAAGTGAAAATTCACTGAAAAGATTAAACTACTGGAAAGAAGATCTGCAAATTGAAATTTCAGAGGAACAATGGGAATTGGCTTGTACAGAAGCTCAAACCAAATCAATAAATGCACGCCTTAAATTGATACATTTCAAATGGTTAATGCGGATGTATGTTACACCGGAGGAGTTAAATAGATATAACAAAAATATACCAGATACATGCACAAAATGCATGGAAAGTAAAGGAACCCTATTTCATTGTTTATGGGAATGTAGATTAATAAGAATGTTTTGGGAGGAGGTGAGGGTAACAATTGAAAAAATAATCTCAAAACAAATCATATTGAATCCTAAACTGTTTTTGTTGGGTCTGTACCCAGAAAAGCATAATTTCAATAAAAGTGAAAGAACATTCATAGACCTCAGTTTGCTTAATGCCAAAAAATGTATTGCACTATTATGGAAAAAGACTCATAGACCAGATGTGACTCAGTGGTTAAGACAAATGTTAACAAACCTTCCATTAGAAAGAATAACACATATACTGAAATCAAAGGAAATTGTGTTTGAGAATATATGGAGACCTTTTATTGATTATGTAAAAAATTTAAACATAACTCTTGAAGAAGAAGGTGAATGATGTGTGTGGACCTTGTACATTCCAAACTGGTGAACATAATATGTATACTAATGTATTGGATTGTCTAGACTAAACAGAGGAGCATTGTTGAAGATTTGATTTTGTTGGTGGTTGTTGGTGTTTTTAGGGCATTTTTTTTTTTTTTTTTTTTTTTTGTAGTAGTACTTTAGTGTTAGTGTTTGATTGTTTGTATCATGTTTGTTAAAAAAAAAGGTTCAATAAAGATATTGTGGAAAAAAAAAATGAATTTAAGACTTTTTTCAAATTTTCTGTAAAATGTAATTCTATCAAATAGTGAGGAATAAATTAGGACACCCTCCATCTTTTTTAGGACACCCCCACATTCATTCCCACTTAAAATGTCTAAAATAAATGTTAAAAAATGCAAATAAAATCAAAAACGAGGTTAGACATAGGTATGTGAACATTTCTTAATGAAGAACTGAATATTTAATGGGGTGTCCTAATTTTTTCACATGACTGTATGTTTGAAACAGCATCACACAAACATTGCAGCATCATCTCCTTGCCCAGTGCGCATTTGTGATTCATCTCTGAATAGCACTTTCATCCAGTCATCCACAGCCATGATTGCTTCTCTTCAGTCCACTGCAGCCTTGTTTTCTTCTGACTAGATGTTAATGAATATTTACATTTGCCTTTCCTGTATGTAAATCCCATTTCCTACACCTGATTTATTACAGTTCAGTCATAGACAATGACTCCTGTTTCTGCCATTTGTGTTTCATTTCTTTTGTTGTGCATTTTCTATTTTCAAGCCATTATTGTTTTGAATTTTCTGTCCTGAACCTTTGATGTCTTTCTTGTTCTGTCAGTATCCTTTTATTCCCTTTTACAATCTACCAATTTTGTTTATACCTGCTTATACACACACACACACACACACACACACAATCTACAAGAACATTCCTCACACTCAGCAGGTCTGGAGGAAGCAGAGGACAATTTGCATACGGACAGAGAGCCCCTGGGGGACAACCAGAACAAAGGACTATTGTTTATACATCCCGGATTAAGGAGAGGACGTCCGGGCGCCAGTTGGTCACGTGAATGATATGTATTGACTGATATGTATATCAATATGCTAATGTGCCATGCATTCTCTCTGTCTGTATAACATATAAAAGAGCTGATGATACATGCCACAGTAGCACAGTACAGCACAGAGCTACAAATGTGTCTCATTATGTTGGAGGAAAATAAAACTCTGCAACCTTCCAGCTCGTGGCATCTCACCTGATGTTATTCCTCCACACTGGTGACCCGACGTGTCATGGTGCGCCCCTCGCCTGATCTTTTCCCTCCACACTGGTGACCTGATGAGAGAGAATGACCGTCTGCTCCCTCTCACCGCGCTGTGGACTCCAGAGAACCAGCGAACGCCAGCAACCTCTTCATCCACACCCACGAGGATCAGCGGCAGCGCTGGGACTGACACGCACCATGAACGGCGACACAAGTGAACCGAAGGAAGCAGCCTGAACGGGAAATCATCGACGCCGTCTGCGTTGATTTCCATCAAGCGCCCCGACCCTGACTCAGCTCGCGACAGCGGACTTCCTGCGCACAGAAGCCCCGCACGCACACCGCAGGATTACGAGGACAACACAATTGCCAGCTATGTGGTCACTGCGCCAAGCGCACGCCACGCACAGGGATGAACCGGCTCCACAGACTGATATAGCGTCCTCCGCCGCTGCACATGCCGGAGAAACACGGCCGATCGCCTTCCTCGGAACCTTCAGGGCTGCTCTCGCACCTGAAGCAGACGTGCAGCCTGCACACAGGACTTTGTATGGGTTTCTCAGCCACGGCGCACACCGGGAACCTAGCCGATTGCTGTCCCCGATGGCTTTAGGGATGAGTCTGCACCGAAAGCCAAACCGCCAAATCCCTCACACAGCTGCAGTTGTTTCACAGCCGCTACGCATTCTCTGGGAATTTGGCCATTCGCCTTCCCCACATCCTCGCTGGACCGAGCCGCAAGAGGAGTCAGAGACTTAATTTTTTCACAGCCACTGCGGATCACCGCCAGGGTGACCAGGAAAGTCCCTCACCATCGCGGATCCACACGCAATTTTTGCATGGCCCAGACACCTTTGATGCCCCGGGCCGGCACTCACTTACTCCCACCCCCCTCCTCCACAGCGCTCTTCCCGCACCCCACTCCCTAATGCCGGCCGATCGCCGTCTTGTACCCACGATCCACAGCCGTTCAACGTGCTGGAACTTGGAGAGGAGCACACTGTTTTTTCCACCCTTCCCCCGTCCCCCCCACGGACTGACATGCCCTCAGACGCACCCCTACAGCAGGACAGTTCTGTGTCAAAGCAAAGTTTGAAGGAAAAAATTATTATTTCAAATACAAATCATTATTTCTAACCTTGTCAATGTCTTGACTATATTTTCGATTCATTTTACAACTCATGGTGGTAAATAAAAGTGTGACTTTTCATGGAAAACACAAAATCGTCTGGGTGACCCCAAACTTTTGAACGGTAGTGTACATCCCCGGATTAAGGAGAGGACGTCCGGGCGCCAGTTGGTCACGCGAATGATGTGTATTGATTGATATGTATATCAATATGCTAATGTTGTCACATGGTCTGGGCGCCGATGCCATCCACGCTCAGACCATATTCCTCCTCAGCCCGGCTCTTACTTTGACAGCGTCTCAGCGGGCCTCCAGCTGTCAAGCTCTATGGGACGGCTAGAGGCCAATTACCTCCCATCAGCTGAGGCGCTGTCAACTACTATAAAAGGGAGCAGTCCTGATTATTCAATGCTGTGACCTCACGCTATTATCCACGCTCTTCTCCGGCGTGTGTAAGGCTGGAACCCCTACGTCCGGCGCCAGCCCCCCTTTCGTCATTCATCATCATTTGTAAGTGTGTACTAGTGATGGGTCCATGAGGCGTCATGATGCGTTTCGACACATTGCAAAACTGTATTGATACTGTGTCACTGAATACTGACACCTGCTGGACCTTAAAAATCCCTACAGGCAACCTAGTTGACAGACTCAACTGACACTGATTTGATGACCTAGTATATACAATAATATACTGCTCCAAAAAATAAAGAGAATACTGTCCCTCAAACTGTCCACTCAATCAATTTCACATGCTGTTGTGTAATTTTGTTGTCAGCACATTCAACTATGTAAAGAACAAAGTATTTAATAAGAATATTTCATTCAAATCTAGGATGTTTAGTGTTCCCTTTATTTTTTTGAGCAGTATATAATTTAAGTCATTGTATTTTATATTGTATTATTTCATATAATACTGGAGTGGTGGCTCAGTTAGTAGAGCATCCGCCCCACACCCGGGAGGCAGGGGTTCAACTCCCGGCCGGGTCATGCCAAAGACCATATAAAAGTGGAACTTCCTGCCGTCCAGCTTGGTGCTCAGCAATAACGGAATGGAGGAGGGAAATCTGTGGCGGCGCCTTGCATGGCAGCGGCCCTCTGATTCTGCACTGGGGTGTGTGTGATTGACACTGTAGATAGGTAAAGCACAATCTCGTTCTACTGTACATGATTGGTTGTACGGTTGAATGACAATAAGGGTGATTTAATTTAATTTTAATTTAATATCTTCATTTTAATTTCAAATATCAATATTTTTAGATACAGTCAATAAATAATGTGAACATGTATCATAACGTGAAAATCTAAGTGAACGTGTTGTGAATGAGGATGCTTGTGGACTGGGATTTTTTTTTTTTTTTTACTTACAAATTTTTATTAAAAACAAAAAAACTTTTCCAACGTTTTGAAATCGAGTCTGTTACGCTTTTTTGATACAGCTTCTCCAGCTGCAGAAAACACCCGCTCACACGGCACAGATGAGGCTGGAGTGCAGAGAAATTGTAAGGAAAGCTGAAAGAGGTTTGGATAGATGGTCTTTTGGTTGTCCCAGTATCTCATAGGATCCTGGGACCTGGCAATATTGCCCTCTGCCAGGTATCTCTGCACCTCCTGGATGGCATCAGCTGTGGCACTTTTGGTCTGCCTGCCCACTTCGATGTTGAGATGTTGTCAAAGGTTATCTAAAAAAACAACAAATTGGCATTTTAGTACATGATTTCCAAACAACAAACAGATAATGCTGAATAACATGGCTGAAGTGGGTGCAGACAGCTGTTGTGAAGATGGTCCCGTCTAAATTGAGACTATGTGCAATGCAAATTGAGTGCCGAATTTCGAGCCGTCTAGTGGATACAATCATGTTTGGTGCTGCGTCGGTCACAAAACACTTTATTGGTTATGGCCCAGTCCTCCATCATGCCCCTTTTGACTTGGGCCAAATTGTCAGCAGTGTGACTTTGTGGAAAGTATTGCACTCCCAACACAGACGTACACAACTGCAAATTCTCATTAATGTAGTGACAGGTAAGAGCCAAGTAAGCCTCCATGTTCACAGATGTCCACATGTCAGCTGTTATACTCACTGCCACAGCTTGCTGTACTCCCTTTTTCACTCGTTCCCGTTCTTCCTCGTACTTTTTGGCCACAATTTGTTTGATGGTCTGAAAATTACACCAAGTCAAACCAAAAGCAAATCCATATATTTAAATTAAAGATTAAATAAATTGGATATATCAACTACTACTTTAGATAATTTCCACAAACCTTTCTGGTTGGCAAAACATATGAGGGCTGAAGGGCCTGAACCAGTTCCCTGAACCCTTCACTCTCCACAATGCTGAGGGGCTGGCAGTCCTTCACTATGAAATTCAGCACAGCTTCAGCCAGCATCTGCTTCCTGGAAGCTTGATGGTTAAAAATGAAGTAAAAAATAAATTAATAGGAATTAATTATCAATAAAGCAACTGTGAGTAAGTAGTAGAAGGGCTGTATACCTGAGTCTATCCTGGGTGTATCCGGGACTTCATTTTCATGCCTGGCCCTATAATGTCTCAGCATTGAGGAGGCGCTTTTGTTTAAATACGACAGTTCTGTCAAACAAATGCAACATTTAGCCTGCACAAAATATGAAGCGTAAACCAAGAGTCACTTTCAAATGAATTTGAATTCAGATAAATCAAGTGGAAACTCTAAGAGGAACAAGATGAAACAACAAGGAAATTAAAACAAAGAAAATAGTATTTTAAAAAATACTATTTTTAAATACTGTGGCAACCTGGGGAGAGCCTAATTGTATACCATCTTAGACAAGAACAAAGGGCGAGCAGATCATCTTTTGTGTGTGAGAAGATTCTAGATACCCTAGTAAGATAACAGGGAGGTGTTAAGGATGAGTGGGTTGATTGCGACTGGACGAGAAGATCATCTTTTGTGTGTGAGAAGATTCTAGAAGAATGTCATGGTATTTAAGAGAAGAGCTTCTACTTGAATGTCATTCTGTCTATGCTTGATGTGAGAGATGTGAAATAAATCAGCTGAAACAAATCTGCCTCTTCATTTACACGCTCCACACTGGTGACCCAAGACGTATCATGGAACATGAATCAAGATCCCCGGAGCCGACCTCGACGGGAACCTCCAGCCACGCATGTGCTGTCGCAATCAAGCTACCGGATTTCTGGCAGCACAACCCGCGCTCCTGGTTCCACATCATCGAGGCGCAGTTCGCCCTCCGGGGGATATCGGCAGATGACACCAAGTTCCACTATGTGGTCACAGCGCTCGACGCCCGCACGGCTCAGCACGTAGAGAGCCTGCTCGATCAACCAGCAACCGACAGCAAGTACGAGGCGCTGAAGGCTGCGTTCATCCAGCGCTACACACTCTTGGACGGTGAGACAGCAGAGAGACTTCTGACGCGGACCGAGTTGGGAGGTGGGTCGGCCATAGACCTAATGGAGAAGATGCTGAGGTTAAAGGGCACAGACGACGACCACTTTCTGTTTACCCACCTCTTCCTCCGGAACCTTCCGACAGCGGCGAGAGCGACCCTGGCCAATTCGCCGTTGCTGGCCGAGCGGGACTATCGTACGCTAGCCCAGGAAGCAGACCGGATCATCATCACCACCAGGGCGTTCACGACCATCGCGACAGCAACGGAGCTCGGCGCGACGACCGGAGGAGGCGAGGAGCCACCAACAGCAGCAGCAGCGGGGGCCAAGGAGCGCCAGAGAGACACGCTTTGTTCCTACCACCGCCGCTTCGGAGAGAACGCACGCAGATGTACGCCACCGTGCCAATTCCAGCGCTCGGGAAAACGCCAAGGCCGAGGGTCAGTAGCAGCGGCGACCCTCGGGGAGGAGAACAAGCTGCTCTACCTGACGGACGCACGCTCGGGGAGGCATTTCCTCGTGGACACCGGCGCCCAGAAGAGTTTCATCCGGCCGACCTACGCTGACCGGCTGGCAGGATCTAGCGGCCCCGAGATGGCGGCAGCGAACGGCTCGGAGATTAAGACCTTTGGTGAGAAGACTCTACTCTTGTCTCTACACAGCCGTACATATGAGTGGACTTTTGTCATAGGAGCTTTGGATTATCATATACTGGGGGCTGATTTTCTGTGTGCACATAATTTACTGGTTAATCTTGCTAACAGGCGCCTAGTTAATGCACTGTCTTTCGACTCTCTCCCCTGTATAGCTCGAGTGACCCGGCCGACAGCACAAGCCAATGTCACAGCAGCAGGCGATAAGTTCCACACACTGCTCACCCAGTTCCCAGCACTCACAGTCCCGACGTTTTCGGCAGCCATCGCTAAACACGGGGTGGAGCATTTTATCACCACCACCGGGCCGCCCGTTTTTGCACGACCTCGGCGCTTGGACGCAGCTAAACTGGCCATAGCGCGCGAGGAGTTCGCCAATCTGGAAAGGCTGGGCATCATCAGGCGCTCAAACAGCCCATGGGCATCCCCGCTACACATGGTCCCTAAAGCTGAGGGCTCGTGGCGACCGTGCGGGGATTTCCGCAGGTTGAGCAAAGCCACAGCGCATGATCGCTACCCAATTCCCCACATACAAGATTTTTCCGTTCACCTCACCGGGGCGCGCATTTTTTCCAAGATAGATCTGGTCCACGGTTACCACCAAGTCCCAGTGCGCGCTGAGGACATACCCAGAACAGCGGTAATAACTCCATTCGGTTTATTCGAGTTTTTGCGCATGCCATTCGGGTTGAAAAGAGCGGCACAGACGTTCCAGCGCATGATGGATGCAATGCTGCGCGATCTCTCGTTCGTGTTCGTCTACCTGGACGATATCCTGGTAGCCAGCGCGTCCGAAGACGAACACGAAACCCACCTCATGACAGTTTTCCGGAGGTTGGAAGAGCATGGGTTAATAATCAACCCAGCGAAATGTCAGTTCAGAGTGACGGATATTGATTTTTTGGGGCACCGCGTCTCTCCCGAAGGAGCGATCCCGCTGCCTGACAAGGTGTGTGCAGGGGCAGATTTTCCCCGGCCGCAAACGGTCAGGGCGCTACAAGAATTTTTGGGAATGGTAAACTTTTATAACCGTTTCCTTCCCCATGCAGCGCAGCTCATGCAACCATTGTACGCCGCGCTCAAAAAACAGAAACCCGCGGATAAGGTCGAATGGACCCCGGAGCGAGAGCGGGCGTTCTCGGAAGTCAAAGCAGCCCTGGCAAACGCCGCATGGCTGGCACATCCAGACCCAATGGCCCACATAACGCTCACCACTGACATTTCAGATGTGGCCATAGGGGCGGTCGTGGAGCAGCGTGTAGCCGGGGCTTGGCAGCCACTCGCCTTTTTCAGCAGGACTTTGCGCGACAGTGAACGTAAATACAGCGCGTTCGACAGGGAGTTGCTGGCTCTCCACCTGGCCATTTGCCACTTCCAGTTCTGGCTGAAAGGGCGCAGTTTCACCGCGTTCGTTGCCCACAAGCTGCTAACATTCGCGATGGCCAAGGTTTCAGAACCGTGGTCGGGCCAGCAGCAGAGACAGCTGGCTGCGATCTCAGAGTTTACTACCGATATTCAGCATGTGTCGGGTAAACTGAATGTAGTGGCAGACTGCCTCTCACGCGCCGTGGCGGCCCCGGTCTGCATGGGGATAGATTACGCAGCCATGGCCGCGGAGCAGGTTAGTGACGCGGATGTGCGCGCGCTCCAGTCTGGACCAACAGGGTTAAGGCTGGAGAGCAGGGTGCTGCAAGACGGCATGCCCCCCTAATCTGCGATGTCTCCACGGGGCGCCCGTGTCCCGTGGTCCCGGCCACGTGGCGCCACCGCGTGTTTGACTCGATTCATTCTTTGGCGCACCCGGGAGTGCACGTCGGTCAAAATGGTAGGGGAGAAATTCGTGTGGCCGAGCCTTCGCAAACAAGTAAAAGAGTGGGCGGCAGCCTGCGTGGCGTGCCAATGAGCCAAAGTACACAGACACACGAAGGCTCCCTTGGAGCCATTTCGTATTCCGGCTAAGAGGTTCAACCATGTTCACGTGGACCTTGTGGGCCCCCTCCCGCCATCACAGGGGTGCACGCACCTCCTGACAATGGTGGACCGCACCACACGCTGGCTGGAAGCGGTTCCGCTGGCGGCAACCACGTCCGAGGAGGTGGCGCGCACTTTTTTAACAACATGGGTAGCGTGTTTTGGAGTCCCGTCGGACATTACGTCCGACAGAGGCCCTCAATTTGTTTCCGAACTCTGGTCAGCGATGGCCCGCAGCCTGGGTATTACAATTCACCGCACAACCGCGTACAACCCACAGGCTAATGGGTTATGCGAACGTTTTCATAGATCATTGAAAGCGGCTCTCAGGGCTTCATTGACGGATGCAAATTGGGTAGACAGGCTACCGTGGGCTTTACTGGGGTTGCGCTGTGCGCCTAAAGAGGTTCTGGAAGCTTCCCCGGCAGAACTCATTTTTGCACAACCACTCCGGCTGCCTGGGGAGTTTCTGCCAGATAATCCCACACCGGGCAGCTGCCCGTCTCAGCTTTTGCAGCGTAGCGCAGACACAGGCACGCTGCCGGGCACTGCCCATCACAGTTTTCTGCGCGTTTTTGTGCCTAAAACTTTGAAAAACGCAGAGTTCGTTTTTGTCAGACACGACGCCCACCGCCCTCCACTGCGCCCACCCTATGATGGACCGTTCAGAGTGCTGGAAACAGGGAATAAGCATTTTTTGCTAGACTTGAGGGGTAGGAGGGAAAAAATTGGCATAGACAGACTCAAACCTGCTTTCGTTGTGGCGGACGAGCAAGTGCTGTTGGCGAGGGCCCCTCGGTGTGGAAGACCCCCACGGGGAGCTCCCCAGAGAGACGATGCCTCAGAGCACCCACACGGACAGACAGAAAGGTTTTCCCCCCAAACAACAGCCCCTCAAAGGCAGGGCAGAGCCGCGGAGGCGGCAAATTCTGGTTACAGCAGATATGGGAGAAGACTGAAGCCCAAGCAACATGTGGACTGATGTTAATGGTTCTATAACAGCATGTGGACTGTTATCCGTTTGTCCTATCTAAGTTGCTGGGGGGGGGGGGCAACCTGGGGAGAGCCTAACTGTATTCCATCTTAGACAAGAACAAAGGACGAGCAGATCATCTTTTGTGTGTGAGAAGATTCTAGATACCCTAGTAAGATAACAGGGAGGTGTTAAGGATGAGTGGGTTGATTGCGACTGGACGAGAAGATCATCTTTTGTGTGTGAGAAGATTCTAGAAGAATGTCATGGTATTTAAGAGAAGAGCTTCTACTTGAATGTCATTCTGTCTATGCTTGATGTGAGAGATGTGAAATAAATCGGCTGAAACAAATCTGCCTCTTCATATACACGCTCCACAATACCTTATTTTCCGACATCAGATCAAAATGGTCCCACACGGCGGAAACCTTTCTTTTTCCTTGAGGCTGCTCGTGCTCCATAATTTGTGATAAATTTGCACAAGGACCGTCTGCAACACATACGAGAGTCTTTGGGCAAATGCATCCCGTTGACAGATGCGCTTCCTTATAAACGCTGGCGCGTCAGTGTTTCGACGCAAATGTGCCATGCATTCTCTCTTGTATAACATATAAAAGAGCTGACAATACATGCCTCAGCAGCACAGTAGCACAGTACAGCACAGAGCTACAAGTGTGTCTCATTATGTTGGAGGAAAATAAAACTCTGCAACCTTCCAGCTCGTCGCATCTCGCCTGATCTTATTCCTACACTATATATATATATACAGTATATATATATATATATATTATGGCACATATTTAGGGCGCATATATGGCATTCATATTCACCCACATATACCTAGTAGGCATGACGGTGCATATTCTGGAAGCTTCACGTCTCAATGGCCAAAGAGGACCTGACCCTGCAGAGGCCTACGGGAGGTGTGAAGTTGGTCTTTTAGGAGACGGGAAGTGGGAGAGAATGTCCCAGCAGGAGCCCCGGAGGCTAGAAGGATGAGAGAGACAATGGAGACGCCAAGGAGCCTCGGGGCTGTATGTTTACTCAAGGACTGTGGGTTGGGGGTGTGTTATTTGATGTTGGGGGTTTTGTGTCTTTGGAGGGTATAAGAACTGTGAAGGATGATTGTTCTACCTCTTTTCTGAGATTCTGTTCTTGTTGGAGGATGTGACCTCTCAATAAACCAACCCTGAGAAATAAACTCAGTCTCGTTTGTGAAAGGCATCCTCTACACTGGTGACCTACGACAAACTATGGCTGGTGGCGACGATCTTCCCACACCGGACTCTTCAGGAGCCAACCGGGTTAACGCAGCTACCACACAACAGCTGCCCGATTTCTGGCAACATATCCCGCGCTCCTGGTTTACCACAGTGAAGGCGCAGTTCCACCTTCGGGTAATCTCAGCGGACGCAACGAGGTTCTACCATGTTGTCGCGAAGCTGGACAGCCTCACAGTGCAGCGGGTGGAGAGCCTGACCAACCACCCTCCCCAGGACGACAAGTATGGCGCACTGAAAGCCGCCCTCATTCGAGCTTTCACTCCCTCGCAGGGAGAGCGAGCAGAGAGACTTCTGGCGCTGACAGAAGGGGAAGCAGACAGGCCGGCAGATCTGATGGCGAGGATGATGAACCTGAGAGGCGAGGATGATGACAGTTTTATCTTCGCCCACCTCTTTCTCAGAACACTACCGCCAGCAGTGAGAGTTACCCTGGCCAGCTCACAGCTGCTCAACGACCGCGACTACCACGGGCTGGGCCAGGAGGCGCAGCGGCTCGTCGACGCCCATAGACGACACGCAGCCACGATGGCGGCAATGGAGCTGAACGCACCCTCGCGAGACAAGGGGAGACCAGAGGCCGCAGCACCGGACCCACTGACGTCAGCAGCGGCAGAGACCAGGAGAAGCGGAGCGGACGGCACCCTCTGCTTTTACCATCGACGTTTCGCCGAGAGGGCGCGCAGATGCATCCCACCGTGCCGATACAAGCGCCAGGGAAACGCCAAGACCGAGAGTCGGTAGCAGCTGCTGCTCTCGGCGCGAAGAACAAGCTGCTTTTCGTGACGGACGCGAATTCAGGGAAGGATTTCCTGGTGGACACAGGCTCCCAGCTGAGTTTTGTCAAGCCTTCCTTCGCGGACCTGCTGGCGCCTTCCAGCGGACCCCTGGTGCTAGCGGCAAATGGCTCGACGATCAAAACCTATGGGGAGAAGACGCTCCTTCTATCCTTCCACGGGCGCACCTTCGAGTGGACTTTCGTCGTAGCTGCAGTTAGCAACAACATGTTAGGTGCTGATTTTTTATGCTCAAACAGTTTATTAGTTGATCTTACTAACAGACGTATGGTAAATGCACTGTCTTTCCACTCTATCTCCTGTACAGCTCGGGTGGCCCCGCCTTCTGCACATCCTAATGTCACAGCTGCGGGTGGTAAGTTTCATGCACTACTCAATCAGTTCCCAGCACTCACAGTCCCAACATTTTCAGCGTCAATAGCTAAACACGGGGTCGACCACTTCATAACTACCTCCGGCCCCCCTGTTTTTGCAAAAGCTCGGTGCTTGGACCCAGCTAAACTGGCCATCGCGCGCGAGGAATTCGCCAACTTGGAAAAACTGGGCATTGTTAGACGCTCTAACAGCCCTTGGTCGTCACCCCTGCATATTGTCCCCAAGGCTGACGGCTCGTGGCGGCCTTGCGGTGATTTCCGCAGGTTAAATAATGCTTCAGCACACGACCGCTACCCGATTCCGCACATCCAGGATTTTTCGGCGCATTTGGCGGGGGCGCGCATCTTTTCCAAAATAGATTTGGTGCGCGGTTATCACCAAGTCCCAGTCCGCACTCAAGACATACCCAAAACGGCAGTAATAACCCCCTTTGGGCTTTTCTAGTTTTTGCGCATGCCTTTTGGCCTCAAAGGCGCCGCACAGACGTTCCAACGCATGATGGATGCGGTGTTGCGTGGCCTCCCTTTCGTGTTCGCCTATTTGGATGATATTTTGGTAGCTAGTGCATCCGAAGTCGAACACGAACGCCACCTCACAGCGGTTTTTCAGAGGCTGACAGAGCATGGGCTGATAATTAACCCAGCGAAATGTCAATTCGGGGTAGCGCAAATCGATTTTTTGGGCCACCGCGTTTCTTCAGAAGGAGCGGTCCCGCTGCCCGATAAAGTACGCGCGATAACGGAGTTTCCCCAGCCGCAGACAGTTAAAGCATTGCAAGAGTTTTGGGGGATGGTCAATTTTTATAACCGTTTCCTTCCCAGCGCGGCACAGCTCATGCACCCACTGTACGCGGCACTAAAGAAACAAAAACCTGCAAATAAGGTCGAGTGGTCCCCGGAACGGGAGCGCGCTTTCTCCCAGGTCAAGTCGGCCCTGGCGAACGCTGTGCTGTTGGCACACCCCGTGCCAGCAGCTCGCATGGCACTAACCACGGACGCTTCCGACGTAGCAGTGGGGGCGGTTGTCGAGCAACTGGTAGCAGGGAGCTGGCAACCGCTTGCGTTTTTCAGCAAAACATTGTGCGATAACGAGCGGAAATACAGCGCGTTCGATAGGGAGCTTTTAGCCCTGCATCTGGCCATCCGCCACTTCCAGTTCTGGCTGGAAGGGCGCCGTTTCACCGTGTTTGTAGACCACAAACCATTAACATTTGCAATAGCCAAGATTTCAGAGCCGTGGTCGGGCCGACAGCAGAGACAGCTGGCCATGATTTCAGAGTTTACCACCGACATTCAACATGTGGCGGGCAAACACAATGTAGTGGCAGATTGCCTCTTGTGCGCAGTTGCAACGCCAGGCCCCCAGGGGGCAGACACGGTGGCCGTGGACGCGGGCCAGGCTTGCGGAGCGGAAGCGCTCACAGCCCCGGTCTGCGTAGGCTTAGATTATGTAGCCATGGCCGCCGAGCAGGTTAGCGATGCGGATGTGCGCGCACTCCAGTCTGGGCCAACAGGGCTAAGGCTGGAGCACAGGGTGCATCAGACAGGTATGCCTCCTCTAATCTGCGATATCTCCACGGGGCGCCCCCGCCCTGTGGTCCCAGCTGCGTGGCGCCGCCGCGTTTTTGATTTAATCCATTCGCTGGCACATCCGGGAGTTCGTGCATCGATCAAAATGGTGGGAGAAAAATTCGTTTGGCCGGGGCTGCGTAAACAGGCCAAAGAGTGGGCCGCAGCCTGCGCAGCGTGTCAAAGAGCAAAGATACGCAAGCACACGTGGGCTCCCTTAGAACCTTTTCACATCCCAGCCAAACGCTTCGACCACGTGCATATCGACTTGGTGGGACCCCTCCCGCTGTCGCAGGGTTTCACACACCTTCTAACCATGGTAGACCGCACAACGCGCTGGCCAGAAGCAGTCCCCCTGGCGTCAACTACAGCAGCAGACGTGGCGCGCGCATTTTTAACAGCTTGGGTCGCACGTTTTGGAGTCCCGTCAGACATAACGTCTGACAGGGGTCCCCAATTCTTTTCCGAGCTCTGGTCATCCATGGCCCTCAGTCTGGGGGTGAAAATTCACCGCACTACCGCTTATAACCCTCAGGCCAACGGTTTGTGCGAACGCTTTCACTGGTCATTGAAAGCAGCCCTCAGAGCGGCTCTCACGGACACAAATTGGGTTGATAAACTTCCATGGGTTTTATTAGGGTTGCGTTCAGCACCTAAGGAAGATTTGCAAGCCTCTCCGGCTGAGCTAGTTTTTGCCCAACCCCTCCGGTTACCGGGCGAATTCCTTCCAGAGAACCCCGCACCAAATCGCCCACCCGCTCAGCTGCTGCAGAGCGACACGGGATCAAACACCCTCCCCGGCCCAGTTCATCACAGTTTCCCACGCGTTTTTGTGCCTAAAGCCTTAAAGAACGCATAATTTGTCTTTGTCAGACACGACGCTCAGAGGCCAGGTTTAAGGCCGCCTTATGATGGACCGTTCAGAGTGTTGGAAACTGGGGAAAAACATTTTTTGCTCAATTTGGGTGACAGGAGGGAATTAGTCTGCATTAACCGACTCAAACCCGCTTTTGTGTTGGCTGATGAACAAGTGCAGTTAGCCAGGGCCCCCCGTCGCGGCAGGCCACCGGGGAGATACTCTTCTAAGCTTTCACAAGGATGTGCTAACGACTCTGATCCACAGATGCAAGAAACAGCTACAGGCAGATCGAAACCTGCTTACAGCAGATATGGCAGGAGGTTGAAGCCCAAGCAGTTGGAAGTGTGATATGTTGTGCCATTTTGCTGTTCTGTGTGATATGACATGTTTCTATGCATTTTGGGGTGTACTTTGTCCTTATTTAGACGTTTGGGGGGGTTATATGGCGCATATTTAGGGCGCATATATGGCATTCATATTCACCCACATATACCTAGTAGGCATGACGGTGCATATTCTGGAAGCTTCACGTCTCAATGGCCAAAGAGGACCTGACCCTGCAGAGACCTGCGGGAGGTGTGAAGTTGGTCTTTTAGGAGATGAGAAGTGGGAGAGAATGTCCCAGCAGGAGCCCCGGAGGCTAGAAGGATGAGAGAGACAATGGAGACACCAAGGAGCCTCTGGGGCTGTATGTTTACTCAAGGACTGTGGGTTGGGGGTGTGTTATTTGATGTTGGGGTTTTTGTGTCTTTGGAGGGTATAAGAACTGTGAAGGATGATTGTTCTACCTCTTTTCTGAGATTCTGTTCTTGTTCGAGGATGTGACCTCTCAATAAACCAACCCTGAGAAATAAACAGTCTCGTTTGTGAAAGGCATCCTCTACAATATATATATATATATATATATATATATATATATATATATATATATATATATATATATATATATATATATATATATAATATGCTGATAAATTTAGCTGTTTAATTACTTTCTTGAATGAGTTTTATAATCCTGTCTATGGTTTCCATTAACAGCTCCCCTGCCATGTTTCCTATCAACATCATTAAAATTTTCAGGCACTGCAAAAGATTTCCATTTATTGGAAAAAGTGAGAGAAAATAAAAAGTTAGAAACTCTGAGGTTAATATAGTTTTTCCCCCCACATAAATTATTCCTGCAAATTATTAAACAATTTAAAAAATCTAAAGCCCTTCAAAGCTCATGATTTATTATGAAAGGCAATCAACCGGATATACTTGCGTCCAAACGGCATTTAGACAACTAAATAGTTTTCTGATAATTTGTAAAATTAAAAAATGTAAAAGAAGTTTAATTGAAGTAGAGGAGATAAGAGAAGCTTCTGGTTGTTTGTCATTAGAGGTGAGCACTGTATTTCTTTCCGATATTCTGAACTTTTTTTTTCTGTATTTTGCTTGGTAGCCGCTAGCTTAACTAATATTGCTAACAGCACCACACCACAAAAAGCGAAAATGACAGTAATGTGGACACTGCCATCCAGTTGAGTTAGAACAATTTTTAAAATTTTATAGTTACAGTTCTCTCTTTGTAGTGCTTGATGTGGACAGCCCCTTAATTGTTTTGTCACAAAATAAATCAATATGAACTGTTTATGGAAAAAGTTGTCATTGGTCAATCAATCCACTGTCTTCCCAATTAAATACTTAAAAACCTAGATAATAGGTAAGCAATATACATTTATATTATACCAATGGATATAAAGAAGGAGTTTTCGCGGGAAACATAAGAATAACTTCTTTTAAATGAATCTAAACTGTAGTCTATTATATATTAAAATGTCATAAATAAAAAAAATCAGTAATAATTAAAAATTATTAAAAAAGAACAACTTGCCAAATTGTAACCATATAGCAACAATCTGAATAAAGATAGTCATAGTCAGATATTCAGACACTGTGGTGCACATATGTGGGTTCCATATGCTTCACGTGTATTACTGTATGCTTATTGTATGCTTCACGTCTCAGAGGAACAAGAGGTCTGAACCTCCTAGGGGTAACAGGAGGATGTGAAGTCTGGCCTTTTGTATGCAAAGAGATGGCCTTGAAGGACTTCTTGACCACCAGGACTTTAGGTGGAGACGAGAAGACCTGGAGGGGGATGCATTGTGATTTGGGATTAAAAGACAATGTGACTGTGTGCTTTGATGTCCTGGGGTATTAAAGCGACAGATGTTGGGGGATTCCTTTCTCTTTCTGTCTTTGGATGTTGGAGAATGTGAATGTGAATAAAACTGGACTTGAGAAATAAACTCAGCCTCGTCCTTCCCACACTTCTCCACACTGGTGACCCTAAGACGTATCATGAGCGGAGACGAATCTCCCAAGCCAGACTCGTCAGGAGCCAGCCAAACGAATGCAGCCACAGTTCAGCTACCGGACTTCTGGCCGAACAATCCGCGCTCCTGGTTTAGCGCAGTCGAGGCACAGTTCCACCTCCGGAGGATTTCGGCGGACGCCACAAAGTTCTACCATGTGGTTGCAAAGCTGGACAACCACACAGCCCAGCGGGTGGAGAGCCTGATCAACCACCCGCCGGACAGCGACAAGTACAGCACGTTGAAGGCTGCACTCATCCGTTACTTCACCCCCTCGGTGGAGGAGCGAGCAGAGAGGCTCCTAGCGCTGACTGAATTTGAGAGCGACAGACCTGCAGACCTGATGGGGAAGATGTTGAGTTTGAGAGACTCCGAAGATGATAACTTCATCTTCACCCACCTTTTCCTCAGGACCCTACCGTCAGCGGTGAGAGTGACCCTGGCCAGTTCACCACTGTTGGCCCGACGAGACTACCACGAGCTGGGCCAGGAGGCGCAACGACTCGTCAACGCCAATAAACGGCGCGCGGCTACGGCTGCGGCAGCGGAGCCAGGCGCAACGTCCAGAGAGGGCCGGGGGCCAGAGGCTGCAGCACCAGACTCACCGACGACAGCGGCGGCAGGGGCCAGGAAACACGGAGCAGACGATGTCCTTTGCTTCTACCATCGCCGCTTCGCAGAGCAGGCACGCAAGTGCATTCCACCGTGCCATTTCAAGCGCTTGGGAAACGCCAAGACCGGGGGTCGGTAGCAGCTGCGGCCCTCAGAGAGGAGAACAAGCTGCTCTACTTGAGGGATGCGCACTCGGGGATGCATTTCCTTGTGGACACGGGCTCCCAGCTGAGTTTCATCACACCTTCCTACGCTGACCGGCTGGCGCCTTCCAGTGGTCCCCGGGTGTCAGAAGCGAACGGCTCGGCGATTAAGACCTTCGGTGAGAGGACTCTGCTTCTGTCTTTACACGGCCGTACATTCAAGTGGACTTTCGTCATAGCGGCAGTCAATTTCAACATGTTGGGGCTGATTTTTTGTGCTCACATGGTTTGTTGGTCGATCTTGCTAACAGACACCTGGTTAATGCACACTCTTTTTATTCTATTCCCTGTACAGCTCGAGTGGCCCCGCCAACAGCACAAGCCAATGTCACAGCTGCGGGTGGTAAGTTCCACACACTCCTCACTCAGTTCCCAGCACTCACGGTTCCAACATTTTTGGCGACCGTGGCTAAACACGGGGTGGAGCATTTTGTTACTACCACCGGACCGCCCGTTTTTGCAAAAGCTCGGCGCTTGGATTCAGCTAAACTGACCATAGCGCGCAAGGAGTTCGCCAACCTGGAAAGGTTGGGCATCATCAGGTGTTCGAAGAGCCCATGGGCTTCACCGCTTCACATGGTCCCGAAAGCTGATGGCTCGTGGCGACCTTGCGGTGATTTCCGCAGGCTGAACAACGCTACAGCGCACAACCGCTACCCAATCCCGCACATCCAAGATTTTTCAGCTCATTTGGCGGGGGCACGCGTTTTTTCTAAAATAGACTTGGTACGCGGTTACCACCAGGTCCCAGTACGCGCTGAGGACATACCCAAAACAGCGGTAATAACTCCTTTTGGGCTTTTTGAGTTTTTGCACATGCTGTTTGGGCTTAAAGGCACGGCGCAGATGTTCCAACGCATGATGGACACGGTTTTGCGCGATCTCCCTTTCGTGTTCGTCTAACTGGACGACATATTGGTAGCCAGCGCGTCCGAAGACGAACACGAAAACCACCTCACGGCAGTTTTCCGGAGGTTGGCAGAGCACTTGTTAATAATTAACCCAGCGAAGTGTCAGTTCGGGGTGACGCAGATTGATTTTTTGGGGGCATCGCGTCTCTCCAGAAGGAACGGTCCCTCTGCCTGACAAAGTGCGCGCAGTAACAAATTTTTCCCAACCACAAACGGTCAAAGCGTTACAGGAGTTTCTGGGAATGGTGAATTTTTATAACCGTTTCCTCCCCCGCACAGTGCGGGGAGGAAACTGAGGTTGCTCATGCAACCATTGTATGCTGCACTAAAAAACAAAAACCCACAAATAAAGTCGAATGGTCTCCGGAGCGAGAGCGCGCATTCTCTGAAGTCAAAACAGCCCTGGCAAACGCTGCGTTGTTAGCACATCCAGTTCCAGTGGCTCGCATGACGCTCACTACTGACGCGTCAGATGTGGCCATAGGGGCGGTCGTGGAACAGCATATAGCCGGAGCCTGGCAACCGCTCGCCTTTTTCAGTAAGACCCTGCGCGACAACGAACGAAAATACAGCGCATTCGACAGGGAGTTGTCAGCTCTCCACTTGGCCATTCGCCACTTCCAGTTCTGGCTGGAAGGACGCCGTTTCACCGCGTTCGTTGACCACAAGCCGCTGACTTTCGCGATGGCCAAGATTTCAGAACCTTGGTCGGGCCGGCAGCAGAGACAGCTGGCCGCGATATCGGAGTTTACTACCGATATCCAGCATGTGGCGGGTAAACTTAATGTAGTGGCGGACTGCCTCTTGCACGCCGTGGCGGCTCCAGTCCGCTTGGAGGTAGATTCTGCAGCCATGGCCGCGGAGCAGGTTAGCGATGCGGAAGTGCGCGCGGCCCCGGTCTGCGTGGGGATAGATTATGCAGCCATGGCCGCGGAGCAGGTTAGCGACGCGGATGTGCGCGCGCTCCAGTCTGGACCAACAGGGTTAAGGCTGGAGAACAGGGTGCTGCAAGACTGTATGCCCCCCCAATCTGCAATGTCTCCACTGGGCGGCCGCGTCCTGTGGTTCCAGCCGCGTGGCGCCGTCGCGTTTTTGACTCGATCCATTCTCTAGCGCACCCGGGAGTGCGCGCGTCGGTCAAAATGGTAGGAGAGAATTTGTATGGCCGAGCCTGCGCAAACAAGTTAGAGAGTGGGCGGCAACCTGCATGGCTTGTCAGCGGGCCAAGGTTCATAGACACACGAGAGCTCCCTTGGAGCCGTTTCACATCCCAGCTAAAAGGTTTGATCATGTCCACGTGGACCTCGTAGGCCCCCTTCCGCCCTCACAAGGGTGCACACATCTTCTGACAATGGTTGACTGCACCACGCGCTGGCCGGAAGTGGTTCCGCTGTCGTCAACCACAGCCGAGGAGGTTGCGCGCGCGTTTTTAACGGCATGGGTAGCGCGTTTTGGAGTCCCGTCAGACATTACGTCCGACAGAGGCCCTCAATTTGTTTCAGAAGTTTGGTCAGCGATGGCCCGCAGCCTGGGGTCAACGATCCACCGCATGACCGCGTACAACCCGCAGGCTAACGGGTTATGCAAACGTTTTCACAGGTCACTGAAGGCGGTTCTCAGAGCGTCGCTTACAGATGCAAATTGGGTGGACAAGCTGCCATGGGTTTTATTGGGGTTGCGTTCTGCACCTAAAGAGGATTTAGAAGCCTCCCCAGCTGAGCTAGTTTTCGCACAGCCCCTTCGGCTGCCCGGGGAATTTCTCCCAGATAATCCAGCGCCAGAGTACTCCCCAGCTCAGCGGTTACAGAATAGCACGGGCCCGAGCACGCTACCTGGCCCCGTTCACCACAGTTTTCCACGTGTTTTTGTGCCTAAGGCTTTAAAAAATGCGGAGTTTGTTTTTGTCAGACATGATGCCCATCGTCCACCTTTACGCCCACCTTATGACGGACCATATAGAGTGCTGGAAACAGGGGATAAGCATTTTTTGCTAGATTTGGGGGGCAGAAAAGAAATGATTGGCATTAACAGGCTCAAACCCGCTTTTGTGGTAGCTGACGAAGTTGTGCAGTTGGCTAAGGCTCCTCGGCGCAGCAGACCCTCTAGAGAGCATTCCCCAGAACACCCACAGAGGTTGACTAAAAGTTCTCATCCCCAGGCAGCAGCTCCACAGCAGGAAGACGCCGCGGAAGTGGTACAGCCTGCTTACAGCAAATACGGGAGAAGGCTGAGGCCCAAGCAGCACGTGGACTGATATGTAGTGATTTTATCATGACTTGCAATCTGTGGTTATGTTGTTCCATCTTAGATGTGGGAGATCATCTTAGATGGGGGAGGTCATGTGGTGCACATATGTGGGTTCCATATGCTTCACATGTGTATTACTGTATGCTTACTGTATTCTTCACGTCTCAGAGGAACAAGAGGTCTGAACCTCCTAGGGGTAACAGGAGGATGTGAAGTCTGGCCTTTTGTATGCAAAGAAATGGCCTTGAAGGACTTCCTGACCACCAGGACTTTAGGTGGAGACGAGAAGACCTGGAGGGGGATGCATTGTGATTTGGGATTAAAAGACAATGTAACTGTGTGCTTTGATGTCCTGGGGTATTAAAGAGACAGATGTTGGGGGATTCCTTTCTCTTTCTGTTTTTGGATGTTGGAGAATGTGAATGTGAATAAAACTGGACTTGAGAAATAAACTCAGCCTCGTCCTTCCCACACTTCTCCACAACACAGCCTTTTCAGCAGTTGGTGCCAAAATATTTGAGCAAAACAGTTTGTAATGTGGTCATATTCGTTATACCATTACAATGTAAGGTCTTAAATATAGATGTAAAATAAATGCATCTTTTTATAAGTTTGTGACTTTTTAAATTTAATCTCATTGAAATTACTGTGGGCAGCGCAGTCGCGGAGTGGTTAGCACTGCGGCAACACAGCAACTCACCCTTGGCCAGCGGATCCCGGGTTCGATCCCAGCCCCCCGACCAACAGTGATCTTTGTGGAGTTTGCATGTTCTCCCCGTGTCTGCGTGGGTTTACTCCGGGATTTCTCCGGTTTCCTCCCACATTCCAAAAACATGCAAGTTTGGTTAATTGGCATCAAACTGGGGATTCTAAATTGTCCTTAGGTATGACTGTGAGAGTGAATGGTTGTCTGTCTCTCTGTGTTGGCCCTGCGATGGACTGGCGAGCTGTCCAGGGTGTACCCTGCCTCTTGCCCAAAGATGCTGGGATAGGCTCCAGCCCCCCTGCGACCCAAAAAAAGGATTAAGCGGAAGAAGATGGATGGATGGATGTTGTGATGTTACATTGATCCATTAGCATTAGCTTGGCTACACGTTGAGCATCGATCAATCTAACCACATTTGCACTCGCCTCAGCAGAGAGAGGTGGGCGGACAGGCCGCCTGGTGTTAGCGTAACTGTTGATCCATCTGATTTTGATCTCTTGGCCCAGAGATGCTGGGATAGACTCCAGCAACCCATGACCGGGAAAGGATCAAGCGGAAGAAGATGGATGGATGGATAAAATCACTCTTCTTCTACTGTGTCTCAAGAAATATTTAATCACTGTCCACTGTTTTCTTGCATGACATCCAACTCTATTAAACAATAAATTAAAAGAAATAGCTTTAAGTCATGATAATCAAAATTCAAATAAAAAAAGGCTTGAGTTATTTCACTTCATGTGTGATGAATTGATAATATAATACAATGTAGAAAACAAATTTTTGTAACACTCATTTTACATTTAATTATCAGTTACTGCAAAAACAGTGGTTGGTTTAGTTTATATTACATATGCATAAAAAAATGTAATTCTGTTTAACCCTTTTTTAAAGTATATAGTCATGAAAGCTACATTTAACATCTTAAGTTTTTGACCTTCACATTCTCAGTTGTCGCTCTGTGGTAAGAGCACAGGATATCAGGAATGAGTTTATGACGGACAAGTCGGGCTGCAACTTATAATTATTTTTAGTACAGATTATTAGTTGACTAATCATTTGGTATCTAAAATATATATTAAAAAACAAATTGCCACCGGTACCATCTCTCTCCATTCACTAGTTTTGGGTATTGGAGGTTTTTTTGCTAGCACTTGCGAAGATTGTGCTAATACTCCATGCCAATCTGCTCTTGCTGCACACCATGTAGAAGGCCATGGAACACATACTTTTATCAACCACTGGTATCTGTACTCAGATCGGAAAGGCTCCATTTGAAGCACTTGTACTTGTTTAGAAAAATGGTATTGGTGCAGCAGTAGCAATAATGAAATCTATGGTTCTCTGAGACGCAAATACTGTGTGCTACTGTTTTTTAAGACACACCCCATCATCCACTAATTTCCTCTGGCTGTAGGAACCAGCAGTCTTTACCTCAAGCAGAAAGAAGTGGAAACTGTCTGGTGTTTCCCTTCAGGACAAATGGTGGTGCTTACATAACATCCTGTTTCCCTGCAGAGCTGCACTCAGATGGGGTTGGCAAGATAAGTGATGGATGTGTGAGTCATTAATTCTAATTAACACTAGACACACACACACTATTAAGTTTGCTTTAGTAGAACCTGACCATTTTCTTTCTTTTCCTTGTCAGGTTTGTTTCCTTTTTGAACGATAAAAAGGTTTACTTACTTCAAAAAGCCTCTCTGTAAACATGGTCTTTGAGGAGTGTTTTAAAAGAAGATACAGAATTTTGTCGCCTTGGGCATATAGTCAATACGTAAGCTATATGCCTTTCTTCATTTTCTTTTTCTTTACATTTTTCCCGCTTGTCCTGTCAAGCAGCTAGGTAAGCAGAACAGAAATCTGCTTCCCTTATTGTGCCAAACAGATTTACTTTGCCAAAAGGGGCTTTATACAGCACATATCTATGTACTGTATATTATTTATAGACTGCTCTCGTAATAACTTTCAATACTTTATTTAAATTGTTTTACCCATGATAAACCTGACTGGGGGGAATGGGGAAGGGAGGGGTGGGGAGGAGAGGGGGAAAGAAAAGAACAGAAAAAACAAACGGAAGACAACCAGTTACTTCTTCTGAAAAGATCTCATCACAAGTCTGGTATCTGCACCTGTAAAAGAACATATGTGTGTGCATGTGCATGTGTGAGAGCGCGCTCAAAGTGAGTGTGTGCGTGTGAGTGGTTTGCCAGGAAACATACAAAGAGGGCGGCAGGTCACAGCACCCCCCCCCCCCACCCCCACCCCCGAAATGCAAGCAAGACAGCGCTACCGACCCCCACAGAGCACAAATGCCCCAAAGCCAACAAGCCCCAGGACAGCCATGCAACCACCCCAGGAGGGATGGCCAAGGGAGGCTGGCGCGGTGCGCCCCCTCCCCTGGACCAGCCCACCCCCGTCTCCCCAGTGTGGCCAACGCCAGTCCCCGGGCCCCAGGCACCAGAAGGCCAACCCCCCGCCCCCCCGCCCCAGGCCGGAAACCAACATGTGGACCCCCTTCCCCCCCACAGTGGGCCCGCCCCAGTGCCCCCAGGCCCCTACGCCCAGGGAAGGTGGCAGAAAAGCACGGGGAGCCCCACGAGGTGGGGGGGGACAGCCCCTCAATCCAAGGGAGCCCACATATCCAGGAGGTACCAGGAGGCACCATCCCCTCAGTCCAGCACCCCCCACCAGCACATACACTCACTCTCACACACTCACATCCTCATGCTCTCTTCTTCTTCTTCTTTTAGATTTGATTGGTGGTTGGCAACCAGCTTACAGGTGCATTACCGTCACGTACTTCACTCTATATCATCTATATAGTCCTTGCTTAAGATGACAAATGTATCACGCTATAATTCCCATCATGCTCTCATACGCACTAGCTCACTCACTCTCACTCACCCTCTCCTTCACACAATCTTACTCTCGCACTCCCACACTCATTCACTCTCACTCACTCCCACACTTGTTTGGTCTTGCTCCCATTCCCACTCACCCTCACAATCGCTCGCACTCACACATGCTTCCTTCCACTCACGCTCACTCATATACACTCTCATTTGTGCTCTGACTCACTCACATTTACTCGTGCTCTGTCTTACACACTCACGCTTATTCACCCTTAACATTTGGGGCGGCCACGGTGCAGATGCAGTGGGTACGAATGTACACTAAAGCCCACCAGCGGCCGGGGAGGCCGCCAGCGCGGACCAGCAGCCACACCCCCGCCAACCCGCCCCAGGGCAGCTGCACAGAAGCAGCCCACCACCATCAATGCCTGCCCGGTGTGAACGACCAGTGGAACCACCGCAAGCACCCAGAGATGCCACCTGACATGCAAAGCACCACACAAATCCGACCCACCACCACCATCACTATTCATCACTCCCTCACTCTCTCTTACTCACAGGCTCTCACTCCTTTGCTTGCACCTATTCACTCACAGTAATGCCTTGGGATGATGACAGCATGACGGGCCCCAGGTCACCAGCCAGGCCCCTGGCAGAAGGAGGGCAGCAGGGGTAGAGGAAGACCTCCTTCCCCCATGCGTGAATCATGATGGGCGAGTGTTATTTGTGCGGTGTCATTGGCTGCAGGTATGTGAGCTACCAAAGTGCAGTTAAAATTGGGGGGATAGTATGATAGGGCATCACTACCCACTGCTATGGGCAGCGGAGCTCCCATCCCCTCAAGTCCTCAGTGTCTACAGTGCGATTAAGATTGAGGTGAGGGTGGCCCCACTGCACAGTAGTAGACACGGGGATCCTCTTCACCAACACCGTGCGCCACCCCCCCCCCACCCCAAAAGTATCCAATAAGATGATGATCCACCCAGAAATTTATTTTTTTTTTGGGGGGGGGGGTAAGATTGGGAGGGGGGCAGTCACAGAGAGAAACCCCCCCCCCCCCCCAGAAGCCAGCTCCCAAATGGGCTCTGGAAGCCACCCGCCGCCCCAGATCCCATCCCAGGGCGAGGGGCGCCAGGCCGTGCACCCCAGCACTTTCCAGCACCACAGGCACAATGGGGCAGCCACACTCACTGTCACAGATCTTGTACACACCCTGTATGCTTGTACACAAACATGTATAATAATAATACGGTGAGCCACATATCAAGCGACATCCTAAAGCGCGCCCCATGAGCCCACCTACCATCCACCCCTGCCAGACATCACCGGCGGTAGGCTACCCCTGCAGCCACAGCCGCCCCTTTACATTTTTAATCCCTGACATTATCTTGAGCTTAATGAATGTACAGAACAATATGCACATCTTATGGAGTCGAAAACATTTTGTTTTAAAAACTTTCAACTGGTATTCTTTCAAGAAGATTTTCCCTTTACCAGGAGAGTACACCTTTGCCCCGTTGTCTCATGATGATTGCCAGATTGTCAGCTGACCTGAAGCTTACTGTCCTATGACAATGACCATGTTTACATGAACATGAATAAACTGGTTAGGATTGGATTTCTGGAGTTATCTGATTATTCAAGTAACCATGTAAACTGAATAATCTGATAAAGGCCATGTAACCAGGGTCATTAACTTAAGTGGCTTACCCTCCAATAATCTGTTTATTCAGTGCATGTAGATGTGACAGAACTGATTATTGCCATTATTGGTTTTATTGCCAGTAATCAGTTTATTGTGACCATGTAACCAGGGTCATTAAGATAAGATAAGATAAGATAAGCCTTTATTAGTCCCACAATGGGGAAATTCCAGGATTGCAACAGCACAGGGATAGCAACACTCAGAGCAACAATCAGAAGGCAAGAAAAAAACAACATCTAGTAAACATATGTCCATATTACTATAAATGTATATATATAGACACACAGTGCAGAGCATTATGGTTGGTTGGTGAATGTGCAGCAGAAAGTCTAAGCTCTCTCTCTGCGGATGCGGCGGGCCAGCTGGAAGTCTTTGGGCATGATGGTGACCCCCTTAGCAAAGAAGAGACCACCAGGTGGGCCTCGCTGGTCTCCTGCAAAGCCATGACGGCGAAGCTCAGGAAACGCAGGACGGTCTTGAAGTCCTGAGCGATCTCCCTCACCAGGCGCTGGACGGGCAGCTTACGGATGAGCAGCTCCGTGGATTTCTGGCAGCGACGGATCTCTCTCAGAGCCACGGGCCTGTGACGGCGAGGCATCTTCACTCTGCCGGTGGCCGGAGCGCCTCTCCGAGCAGCCCTGGTGGCTAGCTGTCTCCTGGGGGCTTCTTCCTCCAGTAGATTTTACGAGCGGTCTGCTTGGTTCTTGCCATCGCTCTTTATTATTCTGTCTTATATTTCTTGCACGCCGCCTAAACTCCAGCCCGGCACCCGCGTCGTTTTCGCTACAGCTCCCGGTATGTCGAGTTTCCCATTAGCAACGGGCGGCGGCCAAGTGCTAGCTAGCACTAGCTCCTCCCCGCTGTAGCGTCTCCCGCTGCAAACCGTGGCTCCGTCCGCCAACCCGGGAGACCCCCGGGGCGATCCATGCGTCCGTGATATATATACAGAGTGAAAGGTGTAGAAAGAAGAAGGAAGATAAAAAAAAAAAAAAAAGGCTGATGCAACGGGCAGCCTACTCGTGTGGCGCCACCGGTCCGGCGGAACCGGAACCGGAAAGTTAAGTTATTGTCTTATTTTAAAAAAAATCTTATTTATGATTCTAATAATCCATCAAATTCACCAATAATTTAAACAGTGTAAAAAATAATAATGGTAAAATGATAGATTTTCCAAGTTGCTACTGACTGGTTCCATCCATCCATCTTCTACCACGACATAGTCTGTCCAGCATGTCCTGGGTCTGCTCCAGGGTGTCCTCCCAGTGGGATGTGCCTGGAACACCTCACCTGCGAGGTGTCCAGAAGGCATCCTGATCAGATGCACAAACCACCTCAGCTGGCTCCTGTCGATGCGGTGGAGCAGAGGCTGTACTTTGAGCCTCTTCTGAATAACTGAGGTCTTCACCCTATGTCTAAAAGTGAGTCCAGCAACCCTACGGAGAAAGGTCATTTCAGTTGCTTGTATTCGCGATCTCAGTCTTTCAGTCATTATCCAAAGTTTGTAACCATAGGTGAGGGTAGGAGCATAGATTGACCAGTAAATTGACAGCTTTGCTTTGAACTCAGCTCCCTCTTCACCACAACAAACCAGTACAACATCCACATCATTGCAGATGCTGCTCACATCCATCTGTCAAGCTTTCGCTCCATTCTCCCCTCATCCATGAATAAACCCCCGAGATACTTGAACTCCTCCACTTGAGGCAGCAGCTCGTTCCCAACCCGGATTTAAAGGTGCTGACTAGTAGCAGACTGTCCCAGTAAGACCTGTAGGCCATTGCTCGAGGAAGCCAACAGGACTACATCATCTGCAAACAGCAGAGATGAGATCCTGTGACCAACCAGACATGATACCCTCCATTCCTTGGCTGTGCCTTGAAATCCTGTCCATAAAAATCATGAAGGTGCATGTCATATTCATCTTCATCATTCAAACATCTGTAAAAGAAAAAGCACACAAAATCATCAGAGTAAAGTTATAAATTTGCACAAAAAAGCTGCACATTTATGAAGAAAAAAGTCACAAATTTACAACAAAAAAAGGTGCAAATTTATGAGTGTTAGAATAATTTTGAGCTTAAATTATTCAAAGTCAAATAATCAGGCGGAAAGTTGAATTGATATACATTTATTACAAAAATATAAGCAATCACCCCATTGGCCACCTGGGGGAGGGATTACAAGGCATGACATTCAGACACACCTAGAATCTCTAAAGGATCCATTCTTCTAAGTCTGATATATATATATAGGTAGGAGAAAGGAGGGGGAGGATGAGGATAAGGGAAGGGACAGAACGGGACAGTCCTGATAACTGAGCTTATCCAGGCGGACGTCAGACACTCTGGAGACATGAGTCATGAAGACATGAGATCCATAAAACTAGCAGAAAGTCCATCTACCACTGATCTGTACAGGCTGAGGAGTTCCTGTGCATTCCTGTGACCCAAAACAGGTTATGTCAAAGAGATTATAATAAATGGCTTAGATCATTCCTTACACATGTACTGATCCTCAGTCTGAACTCGCTGAAATTGCTCACAGAAACAGGCCAAGAATATATAAACTTATCCTATGTAGAATGCACATATAAACATTAAGATAAGATAAGATAAGATAAGCCTTTATTAGTCCCACAATGGGGAAATTCCAGGATTGCAACAGCACAGGGATAGCAACACTCAGAGCAACAATCAGAAGGCAAGAAAAAACAACATCTAGTAAACATATGTCCATATTACTATAAATGTATATATTGTGACGTTTGCAGGGGTTCACACAAAGTCAATGGAGCAGATGGCTGTGATCAACCTGATTTATTTTTCACACACCCCGACCCCCAACCTACTTCTGAGCACACAGAGGAGTGGAGGTCATTCCCCCAGACCTCCGTTTGAATCATGGTTACACACACATGGTACATCTTGCCCTAATCCTGCTAAACACTGCTGGGTCATTATAATGCAGTTATAATGACACAGCAGTATAACTCAGAAATAACACATTTAACACACACAGTAACGTTTCAAACTGGCAAAGCATGCTGGGAAATCCCTGCCCCCTTAAAATGGCCCCGACGTTACACTGCCCCCCCCCGGACTGGTTTCTGTCCCCAGAAAATTCAAAGTTCACTTTCAGAAATCCAACGCGAGTCAGCCCAGTGCCGGGGCGGCATGCACGGGCCATCTGAGTCTCGGTCAGAGCATCTGGTTGGGGTAGGGTTCCGGTTTGGCCATCAGCGGGCGGATGGACACATCTGACAGCCTCTGTAGGACCACGCACAGTCCCTTCCCTGGCAGCGGGAGTCCCAGGCCCGCTCCGGCTGACTCCCACCGCTGCCAGTTCTCCCAGGTGGCCGCTGGCCCGCGTCCATGCGTCCAGCCCTTGCCGCGCCTGGAAAGTGGCCGCATCTTCGTCCTGCTCGCTCCGCTGCGTCGCTCCTGCGCCGAGGGCCTCCGTGACGTCACCGAAAGGAAAAGCATCGGGTAGCGGTAGGACACGCACAGTTCCTCCTCTGGCAGCGGGAGTCCCATGACTCCCACCGCTGCCAGGACCTCCCAGTCGGCCGCTGGCCCGTGTCCAGGCGCCCAGCCCCTGCCGATCCCGAGAAAAGACCGGATCTGTCCTGCTCGCTCCACTGCTGCTACGCTCCAAAGGCCTCTGTGACGTCACCTGCCGGGGGAAGCATCTGCAGGAGGCGGCTTTTTCCCCGTCCATGCCACCTCACTCTAATTTAACGTCGGCGAGGGGCCAGTTTGTTGTGCGCTGTGTGCGGGGCAGTACCATGCCATGTACCCTGGCTCTGTGCAGCGGAAGCCGTCCTTCCTCGCGTCGTCACGGCTGTTTCCTTCGTGCACGCGCTGCTGTGATCTGCCGTAGCTCCTCCTCCACTCGCTCTCAGCACGGTGGTTTCCTCTGATGATCAGCGCGGCAGCCAACTCGACCTGGGCCAGGCGGTCATTCAACAGGTTCTCGCCGTTGTAGCGGGGAATCTTGGCCTGCTGCTGGATGGATGGGACCGTCATCTCCCGGTCGATTGCCGCTCCTAATTGCTCTGGAATCGCCAGCCCGTCCTGCCCTGAAAAGGGCGGGAAACGGGGCTGGTTTGCTCTGCTCCGTCCATCGCAGCGAAGCTCTCCGGGGGCCGGCGTCTCAGCTCTATACTCCGTTCCCAGCTGAGCGATGAATCGCTCTGGCCGCTGTACCTCCGCCTGGATTCTCATCTTGCTCCATATCCCACTCCTGACACCAGTGTGACGTTTGCAGGGGTTCACACAAAGTCAATGGAGCAGATGGCTGTGATCAACCTGATTTATTTTTCACACACCCCGACCCCCAACCTACTTCTGAGCACACAGAGGAGTGGAGGTCATTCCCCCAGACCTCCGTTTGAATCATGGTTACACACACATGGTACATCTTGCCCTAATCCTGCTAAACACTGCTGGGTCATTATAATGCAGTTATAATGACACAGCAGTATAACTCAGAAATAACACATTTAACACACACAGTAACGTTTCAAACTGGCAAAGCATGCTGGGAAATCCCTGCCCCCTTAAAATGGCCCCGACGTTACAATATATAGACACACAGTGCAGAGCATTATGGTTGGTTGGTGAATGTGCAGCAGAAAGTCTAAGCTCTCTCTCCGCGGATGCGGCGGGCCAGCTGGAAGTCTTTGGGCATGATGGTGACCCCCTTAGCGAAGAAGAGACCACCAGGTGGGCCTCGCTGGTCTCCTGCAGAGCCATGACGGCGAAGCTCAGGAAACGCAGGACGGTCTTGAAGTCCTGAGCGATCTCCCTCACCAGGCGCTGGACGGGCAGCTTACGGATGAGCAGCTCCGTGGATTTCTGGCAGCGACGGATCTCTCTCAGAGCCACGGGCCTGTGACGGCGAGGCCTCTTCACTCTGCCGGTGGCCGGAGTGCCTCTCCGAGCAGCCCTGGTGGCTAGCTGTCTCCTGGGGGGCTTCTTCCTCCAGTAGATTTTACGGGCGGTCTGCTTGGTTCTTGCCATCGCTCTTTATTATTCTGTCTTATATTTCTTGCACGCCGCCTAAACTCCAGCCCGGCACCCGCGTCGTTTTCGCTACAGCTCCCGGTATGTCGAGTTTCCCATTAGCACCGGGCGGCGGCCAAGTGCTAGCTAGCACTAGCTCCTCCCCGCTGTAGCGTCTCCCGCTGCAAACCGTGGCTCCGTCCGCCGACCCGGGAGACCCCCGGGGCGATCCGTGCGTCCGTGATATATATACAGAGTGAAAGGTGTAGAAAGAAGAAGGAAGATTAAAAAAAAAAGGCTGTTGCAACGGGCAGCCTACTCGTGTGGCGCCACCGGTCCGGCGGAACCAGAACCGGGAAAAAAAAAACAAAACATGGCATATGAAAGGTATGATACTTCTCAATTATAATAATACATTATTAATATCAATAATAGTATAGACAATATGGAATTTTTCTATCAATGAGTAAAAAGTATATTTGTATGACAAAGGTAAAAGGTTTATGACAAAAAAAGTTATACATTTTAAAGAAAAAAAAGTACATTTATCAAAAGAAAAAAGGTCCCAAATCTATAAGAAAACACTAACTAATTTACCATGGCTGGACTCACTTTTTGGAGGGCAGGGCCAAAGAAAGGCCACCCACCCAGTCCAAAATATTTGGCCACACCACAGTAGGTGATCTCTAAACAGCTCTCTATCCCATTTTTGCTACAGGAAAGGGCACCCTTTGGAACAGAAATGTAGGGAGGTACCCCCCCCCCCATCTCCCCCAGTCCACCAGTGAAATTTATAGAAAAGAATGACACAAATTTAAGGGGAAACGCTTACAATTTTGAGAGTGCAAAGTCATCACTCACTACTAGTTTTCTTATAGTTTTTAATCTTACTCAAGTAATGTCTCTAGTGGCTACTATAGTATTACTTGTACTTGAGTAATTAATGTAGCACTACTTTTACTTGAGTACCATTTCTGGTTACTTGGCTACCTCTGGTATTCTGACACCGTCATCTCTCGCCTCAAAGGTTTCTGTTGCTGTCAGGTGAGTGAACCTGCTGAAGCTGTAAATCTTATGGCTTCAAAGTTCAAACGCAGACACTCTACATTACCTTCCATTAATTTCTGACAGACTCACTGTAGCCTAAACATTAACCCTTAAAACCAAATCATAGTCTAGCTTTAAACCAAATCTGCTTTACTGGAAGTTTTTGTCACCAAACCTTTTATGTCCCACCACACTGAGGGTGCATAGACACATTGATGTCCTCGCAGCACTGGTAGTACTTATATACACACACATCACATGAAATCACACCAAGGCTTTTATGGCATCATTGTGTGCTGATAGTAACACCATATCTGTCATTTGCAGACTTTCACTCAGTCACTGTTCATGGGATCTGAAGGTGACTGTTCTGGATCGCTCACACTGAGAATCTAAAAGTGAGGAACCTACAGAGAATCACTCGGGACTGGACAGAAAGGTCGGTTTCATCTTTCAGGGTTTTTGCATTGCCTCTCATTCAGCTCTTCTTTCTGAAGTCTTCTGGTGAATTTATAGCCTTACAATTATTTTAGAGGTGTGTATGTCCTCTCATGAGTGTTTATCTTAATGTGTTGTTGTTTAAGCATGTGCATAAGCCCTTTTTTAATGTAAAATTGGTTTTGCAGCATAGACATAAAATGGCAAAGCAGTCCCAGTCAGTGATTCTACTCTGGCGGATTTATCTGGCAGCTTTAGTCACTTTGTATGGGGCAGCAACTGTAAAATAACACATGATGAATTTGACAGAAATAATTCTGCTATATTTATCATTAAAAAATATGGTGTGAACTTTTTAAACCAGGTTTACAGTAATATTTGTGATTTTGTTTTCCATATTGAGCTTTTTCTAAATAAGAGGAAAAATTGACATTACCTTTAAATCTAAATGTTAAATATCAAATCCGAATGTCAAATATTAAATCTAAATGGGATCAATAAAGTACATCTAAATGCGAAATGTACTTAAATCTTATGAGAAGAGCAGTGAATTTATGGTTAAAATGGCTTCAGGGGTGCCGGGGGCGTGGGCCGGTCTCTGGGAAGGGGGGGAGCACTCTGGCCTTGCGGCGCCTGGGGCCCAGGGGCTGGCATTGGCCTGCTGGGGGATTGGGGGGGGGGGGGCGCCGCGCCACGCCAGCCGCTTGGTGGCCCAGCCTCCCTTGGCCGTCCCTCCTGGGGCAGATGCCTGACTGTCCTGGGGCTTGTGACCTTGGGACATTTGTGCTCGGCGGGGGTTGGTGGCGCTTACGTGCTTGCTTGCTTGGAGTTTCCAGGAAGGGGGGGGGATGCTGTGACCTGCCACCTTCTTCATATGTTTCCTGGCAAACCACTCACACACTTGTTTTGCGCGCGTTCTGATACACACGCATGCACACACGTGTCTCCTTTAACAGGTGCAGATACCAGACTTGTGATGAGACCTTTTTAGTAGAAGAAACAGTTTGTCTTCTGTTTGTTTCAGTTGTGTTAGTCTGTTTGTCTTCTTTGTCTGTTCCTCTCCCTTCCCCCCACCCTTCATGGGTAAAAAATCTAAAGTATTAAACGTTATTACAAGAGGAGTTTATAAATAATATACAGTACATACGTATATACACTACCGTTCAAAAGTTTGGGGTCACCCAGACAATTATTTTGTGTTTTCCATGAAAAGTCACACTTATTTACCACCATGAGTTGTAAAATGAATAGAAAATATAGTCAAGACATTGACAAGGTTAGAAATAATGATTTGTATTTGAAATAATAATTTTTTCCTTCAAACTTTGCTTTCGTCAAAGAATCCTCCATTTGCAGCAATTACAGCATTGCAGACCTAACATGATTGCACAAGGGTTTTCTAATCATCCATTAGCCTTCTGACACAATGAGCAAACACATTGTACCATTAGAACACTGGAGTGATAGTTGCTGGAAATGGGCCTCTAAACACCTATGTAGATATTGCACCAAAAACCAGACATTTGCATCTAGAATAGTCATTTACCACATTAGCAATGTATAGAGTGTATTTCTGATTAGTTTAAAGTTATCTTCATTGAAAAAAAGTGCTTTTCTTTCAAAAATAAGGAAATTTTTAAGTGACCCCAAACTTTTGAACGGTAGTGTATGTCCTATATAAAGCTCCTTTTGGCAAAGTAAATCTGTTTGGCACAATAAGGGAAGCAGATTTCTGTTCTGCTCACCTAGCTGCTTGACAGGACAAGGGGGGAAAAATAGCTTCAGGTTTCATAAGAAAGGTTGCAAATTTGTGAGAGAGTGAAAAACAAATTTGTAAGGAAAAAAGCTGCAAATTTAAGAGGACGACAGTTGTTACTAATGCTGACAGGCCAATTTAATGTAATGTTATGAATGCTTTTATTGTCTTAATACAGGAAACAACAACATTTAGAACTGTTTTACCTTAATTTTAATGTCAATTTTTTTTAATATTTTACAGTTACTTTAATTATTCTATAATATCTTGGCCTTTACCCATTTTTGGATAATTGTACCATCCTACTGTATATTTAAGCAATAAAATAGGATAGACCACTCTATGTTACAAGAAAAGGAGTGTATCAGCAAATATAGCACTGTGGTGATCTGGTTGTAGGTCATTTGCATATTGCATCTGTGCAAAGTGGCATCTTGAATTTTGCTTACATTCATTTGGCCACCTTTTTATTGGCATCTTTTGATGAAGTAGAGTCAGAAGCATGCCTTACATGGTGAGACTTCAGTGAAAACTGTAGACTGTAAGATTTTCATCTAAATTTTGCTGAACTAATTTTAAAAATGAAGTGATGCAGCTAAGCCGGCTAACTGTTAGTTTGAACCCAGAACTTAACAACAAGGTTTCTGGGTTGTGAAGTCTGTCTCTTTTCTCTTTGGAAAATAAGGTACACACCATAATGTCATTCTCACATATTATAAAGCCCAGTTTACACCTCTGTGTCAAAACAACACTGTAGGGATGGCGTGGTTGCACACCCATCGCAGTGGCTAGGTCATACCGACCTGCATAGCCTGGTATGCATCTCTGCAGATATGTAGCTACATGCCGCATCAATGCAAACTGCAAGAGCTGCGATTGGTCCGTTTTGTCTCCTCCTACACACTTACTGGTTTTTGTCTCAGCTCATTCACTGCAGTGTCACTTCCAAACCAAGGTTGGAATTCAAAAGTATAATAAGGAAGTTGTCAGATACAGAACATTTTGAATGACAAGTCTGAACCCCATTAATTACATAGATTCACAAATGGCAGCAGCGGTGGTGATTGTACATACCATTTTCACCGATGTCTTCTCTTTTTTACTGTTGGGATAATGGACTTGTTTCTGTACTTGTCCTTTTAGACCTTAGTGCAGCCTTTGACACTATCGACCATAATATTCTACTCGATAGATTAGAACACTATGTTGGACTTAATGGAACTTCACTGCAGTGGTTTAGATCTTATTTGTCTGATAGGCGCCAGTTTGTTCATGTCAATAATGAGTTTTCTTCCAACTCAAAGCTCAGTCATGGAGTTCCACAGGGATCTGTGCTAGGCTCTACTCTTTTTAGTTTATATATGCTTCCGTTAGGCAACATCATTAGAAAGCACTGTATACATTTTGATTGTTATGCAGATGACACACAATTATACCTGTCAATGAAGCCAGATGATAGTAATCAATTAGCCAAGTTAGAAGCCTGTCTTAAGGAAATCAAAGCTTGGATGACTTGTAATTTCCTGCTATTAAATTCAGATAAGACTGAAGTCATTCTTGTTGATCCAAAAAACCTTAGAAATACCTTTCCAAATCAAACTCTTAGTTTGGATGTGGTTACTCTTTCTCTGAATAGTTCTGTGAGGAACCTTGGAGTTATTTTTGATCAAGATCTATTTTTCAATTTACATATTAAATCTGTTTCTAAGGCTGCCTTCTATCATTTGTGTAATATTGCCAAGATTAGGAACATCTTGTCTCAGAGTGACGCTGAGAAACTGATCCACGCTTTTGTTAGCTCTAGCTTAGATTATTGTAACTCTATATTATCAGGTTGTCCTAAAATATCTTTAAAAAGTCTTCAGTTGATCCAAAATGCTGCTGCAAGAGTTTTAACAGGTACTAGAAAGAGAGATCATATCTCTCCGGTTCTGGCCTCCCTTCATTGGCTTCCCATAGAGTTCAGAATTAAGTTTAAAATCCTTCTTCTCACTTGCAAAGCTCTTCACAATCACGCCCCTTTTTATTTAAAAGATCTGATACTACCCTATCATCTTAATAGAGCATTACGCTCCCAAAATGCTGGATTACTTGTAATACCTAGAATCTCCAAAAGTACAATGGGAGGCAGAGCCTTCAGTTATCAAGCTCCTTTCCTGTGGAATCAGTTACCAATCTGGATTTGGGAGTCAGACTCGATCTCTGTTTTTAAGAATAGGGTAAAAACCTTCCTTTTCGATATAGCTTACAATTAGAAGGGATCATGTGTCTCTAAACCCTCCCTTAGTTATGCTACTAATAGATTTAGACAGCTGGGGGACATCCAATAATGTACTGGGCTTCTCCCATTTAATGTTTGCTCTCTACATGTCTGTTTTTCTCATCTTCTCTATCCCCTCACACCCCAGCCAGTCGCAGCAGATGACTGCCCCTGCCTGAGCGTGGTTCTGCTAGAGTTTTCGTCCTGTTAAAAGGGAGTTTTTCCTCTCCACCGTCGCCAAGTGCTTGCTCACAGGGGATCGCCTGATTGCTGGGGTCTTTCTGCAATTGTGGGGGTTTCCCATACATTTGAAAGTGCTATGAGATGACTGTTGTTGTGAAATGGCACTATATAAATAAAGTTGACTTGAATTGAATTGAATTGTTGCGTGACAATGTGAAAAAACTTTTTTTGAGATTTTTTGAGAAGAAATTGCTTGTACATGTACATGCAGCAACAACTGCAATCAAGCGTTTGCGATAGCTGGCAGTAAGTCTTTTACAGCTCTGTGGAGGAATTTTGACCCACTCATCTTTGCAGAATTGTTGTAATTCAACCACACTGGTGGGTTTTCAAGCATGAACCGCCTTTTTAAGGTCACGCCACAGCATCTCAATCGGATTCAGGTCAAGACTTTGACTAGGCCATTCCAAAGTCTTCATTTTGTTTTTCTTAAACCATTCAGAGGTGGACTTACTGGTGTGTTTTGGATCATTGTCCTGCTGCACAACCCAAGTGCACTTCAGCTTGAGGTCACAAACAGATGGCCAGACATTCTACTTCAGGATTTTTTGGTAGACAGCAGAATTCATGGTTCCATTTACCACAGCATGTCTTCCAGGTCCTGAAACAGCAAAACAGCCCCAGACCATCACACTACCACCACCATATTTTACTGTTGGTATGATGTTCCTTTTCTGAAATGCTGTGTTACTTTTCCACCAGATGTAATGGAACACACACCTTCCAAAAAGTTCAACTTTTGTCTCTTCAGTCCACAGAGTATTTTCCCAAAAGTCTTGGGGATCATCAAGATGTTTTCTGGCAAAACTGAGACTAGCCTTTATGTTGTTTTTGCTCAGCAGTGGTTTTCATCTTGGAACTCTGCCATGTAGGCCATTTTTGCCCAGTCTGTTTCTTATGGTGGAGTCATGAACACTGACCTTAACTGAGGCAAGTGAGGCCTGCAGTTCTTTAGATGTTCTTGTGGGGTCTTTTGTGACCTCTTGGATGAGTCGTCTCTGCGCTCTTGGGGTAATTTTGGTCAGCCGGTAACTCCTGGGAAGGTTCACCACTGTTCAATGTTTTCGCCATTTGTGGATAATGGCTCTTACTGTGGTTCGCTGGAGTCCCAAAGCTTTAAAAATGGCTTTATAACCTTTTCCAGACTGATAGATCTCAATTACGTTGTTTCTCATTTATTCCTAAATTTTTAAATATTAAATATTTAAGTGATTTCTTGATTGAGAACAGGTGTGGCAGTAATCAGGCCTGGGTGTAGCTAGAGAAATTGAACTCGGCTTTCCAAAGATGTGATAAATCACAGTTAATTTATGCTTTAACAGGGTGGGTGGGTCACTTTTTCACACAGGACCATGTAGGTTTGGATTTTTTTTTACCCTTAATAATAAACACCTTCATTTAAAAACTGCATTTTGTGTTTACTTGTGTTATCTTTGTCTAATATTTAAATTTGTTTGATGATCTGAAACATTTAAGTGTGACAAACATACAAAAAAATGAGAAATCAGAAAGAGGGCAAACACTTTTTCACACCACTGTATAGCCTATATATGAGGGGCTATAGTAACTCTTGGAATCCCTATCATTCAATCAGATTTATCATTCAGAACTAACTCTTGTATGAGGGTGGGCTGACAAGTTCATAGTGGTTAATTTGACCAAATGTGGTTTATTTTTCAGCATAGTCTCCCCTTCAGTCCACACGCTTCTTCTGTTGGTGTTGCAGCACTTGGATCCCTGCGGTTGAAAAATAAACCACATTTGGTCAAATTTGACCACTATGAACTTTTCAGCCCCCCCTCGTATAATAGCATTCATATTAATCAAAAAGACGTGGACCCACTGTACTATTGCCAGAATACTTACAGCACTTAATAATGTATATTGATTATACAGGGCGGCGCAGTGGCGGAGTGGTTAGCACTGCGGCAGCACAGCAACTCACCCTTGGCCGGGGGATCCTGGGTTCGATCCCAGCCCCCGACCAACAGTGATCTGTGTGGAGTTTGTATGTTCTCCCCGTGTCTGCGTGGGTTTACTCCGGGATTTCTCCGGTTTCCTCCCACATGCCAAAAACATGCAAGTTAGGTTAATTGGCATCAAACTGGGGATTCTAAATTGTCCTTAGGTATGACTGTGAGAGTGAATGGTTGTCTGTCTCTCTGTGTTGGCTCTGCGATGGACTGGCGATCTGTCCAGGGTGTACCCTGCCTCTCGCCCAAAGACGCTGGGATAGGCTCCAGCCCCCCCGCGACCCGAAAAGGATTAAGCGGAAGACGATGAATGAATGAATGAATGAATGATTATACAGATCCCTTAAAAAAAGAGGTTATTTTATTTATTTATTTGGCCTCGACAACCAGAGGAAACTTGAACTGAAAAAGAGATTTGGTGCCACAAGGAAGTGGGAAGAATATCACAACGCTGGTTTAGTGTTGGTGTCATTCCAAGAAATCAATGATCAATCTGGGTATAAAAGACCCATAAAAGCATACACACAAGGAACTAACACACAGTTATAGCAGCAGAGGAGTTGGGTTATGGCTGTTCAGGAATTTTTAAAGCAGTGTTTCATTTTAGATTTAAATGCTCCTGTCAGCATCAAGTTTTGAAAAAAAAAAAAAAAATCAGCTGACGGCACATAGTACAAACATAGTACACAAAAGTACGGCACAAATCTTGTGACGAGTCAAGCTTCAACATGCGAATCAGCCCATCATTTAAAGGTCCCAAACTTTCAGATCCTCAAGGACATGTAGCTATTTGTAGTTTTAAAGAAAAAACAAACAAACAAAACAGTTTTAAAGCGTTTTTACAGCTCATCAAAAAAGCTTCTCAGTGAAGCTCTTTTTCAGACTGCTCATTAATATTTATGAGTCCTTGATTGGGTAAAAGCTTTCTGAATGATGCATGGTAAGGCCAATCATAAGTAACAAGAACTGCTATTTTACTGCTAATTGCTTAGTTATACTGTAATGCTGGTTTTAACACGATAGGCATTTGCACTAAGGCAGGAATCATGGTCGCGGCATCGATGAAATAGAATGAGAGAACACAAAGGTGCTCATTCCAGTGTAAACAATGGCAGAAGTCAGAGAGAATGGTGAACAGAGGCCTCATGTATAAAGGATTGTGCAGCTTTCATACTGAAAGATGGCTTACTCACAAAATTTGAAAAGTACGTGCTGTGGAGAGTGTAAACAACGAGACTGATTCATGTAGCAGACGACTTTATTCACTCTGTCATCAGTCATACACAGAAAAAGCATGTCTCAATACACCATGGGTTCTCCTTTTATACCAACCGCTCATCTCACATTTGCATGACATTTCACATCACAATACATTCATCCTTTCTCCCCCCAACTCCTTCTTCCTGCTATCTCACCATGATCTCCCTAGCTATTGTTCTCCTCTGTGTACCCTCTGCATCCAGTCTGAGATGATTAACCGAGTCTCTACACCCCCCCCCCCCCCCCGAATCTCAGACAGAGTTTCAGTCCTCACGTCCTTTCGGCTTCAGTCTCCTCCCATATCTGCTGTAACGGGGATTTACCGCCTCCGCGGCACTGCTGTGCCAGTGGGGGGCTGCTGGGGGTGTGTCTGTCTGCGGGTGGGTCATGGCAAGCGGGGGAACCTTTGATTTGCCCTTGTGGCTGCTCTGATGAATCGTTTACCTGGGGAGTTCTCAGTTGGGGTCTTCCACGCCAAGGGGCCTGAGCCAACAGCACTTGCTCGTCCGCCACTACAAAGGCAGGCTTAAGTCTGTCTATGCATATTTTCTCCCGACGACCCCCCAAGTCGAACAAAAAATGTTTGTCCCCTGTTTCCAGCACTCTGAACGGGCCATCGTAGGGTGGGCGCAATGGAGGGCGGTGTGCATCGTGCCTGACAAACACGAACACTGCGTTCTTCAAAGTTTTTGGCACAAAAGCGCATGGAAAACAGTGGTGGGCCGGGCCCGGCAGCGTGCCTGTGTCTGCACTGTGCTACAAACGCTGAGATGGGCAGCTGTCCGGCGCGGGATTATCTGGCAAAAATTCCCTGGGCAGCCGCAGTGTCTGAGAAAAAACAAGCTCTGCCGGGGAAGCCTCCAAATCCTCTTTTGGTGCGGAACGCAACCCCAATAAAACCCACGGCAACCGGTCTACCCAATTTACATCAGTCAGCGAAGCCCTGAGCGCTGCTTTCAGTGACCTATGAAAACACTCGCATAACCCATTGGCCTGTGGGTTGTACGCGGTTGTGCGATGAATTGCAGCACCCAGGCTGCGTGCCATCGCGGACCAAAGGTCGTAAACAAACTGAGGGCCCCTATCGGACGTGATGTCCGACGGGATTCCAAAACACACCACCCATGTCATCAAAAAAGCGCGCGCCACATCCGCGGACATGGTTGCCGCCAGCAGGACTGCTTCTGGCCAGCGTGTGGTGCGGTCCACCACTATCAGAAGGTGCGTGCACCCCTGCGATGGCAGGAGGGGACCCACGAGGTCCACGTGAACATGGTCGAACCTCTTAGCCAGTGTACGAAACGGCTCCAAAGGAGCCTTCGTGTGTCTGTGTACATTGGCTGGTTGGCACGCTACGCAGGCTGCAGCCCATTCTTTCACTTGTTTGTGCAGGCCTGGCCACACGAACTTCACTCTCACCATTTTGACTGACGCGCGCACTCCTAGGTGCGCCAGAGCGTGAACTGACTCAAACACGTGGCGGCGCCACGCGACTGGGACCACCGGGCGCGTGCATCCCGTGGAGACATCGCAGATTAGGGGGGGCTTGCCGTCTTGCAGTACTCTGCTCTCCAGCCTTAACCCTGTTGGTCCAGACTGGAGCGCGTACACGTCCGTATCGCTAATCTGCTCTGCGACCATGGCTGTGTAATCTATCCCCACACAGACTGGGGCCACTACTGCGCGCGAGAGGCAGTTCACCACCACATTCAGTTTACCCGACACATGCTGAATATCGGTCGTAAACTCCGAGATCGCAGCCAGCTGTCTCTGCTGCCGGCCCGACCATGGTTCCGAAACCTTGGCCATCGCGAACGTAAGCAGCTTGTGGTCCATGAATGCAGTGAAGCTGCGCCCTTCCAGCCAGAACTGGAAGTGGCGTATGGCCAGGTGGAGAGCCAGCAACTCTCTGTCGAACACGCTGTATTTACTCTCACTGTCGCGCAAAGCCCTGCTGAAAAAAGCGAGCGGCTGCCAAGAACCGGCAACACGTTGCTCCACAATGGCCCTATGGACACGTCCGAGGTGTCAGTAGTGAGCGCTCTCCGGGCCGCCGGGTCTGGGTGCGCCAACAGTGCAGCATTTGCCAGGGCTGTTTTAACCTCAGAGAACGCCTGCTCTCGCTCTGGAGTCCATTCGACTCTATCCGTGGGTTTCCGTCTCTTGAGCGCAGCGTGCAATGGCTGCATGAGTTGAGCTGCGCGGGGGAGGAACCGGTTATAAAAGTTAACCATCCCCAAAAATTCTTGCAGCGCCCTGACCGTCTGAGGCCGGGGAAAATTCGCCACGGCGTGCACTTTGTCAGGCAAGGATATCGCTCCCTCTGGTGAGACGCGGTGCCCCAAAAAATCAATCCCCGTCACGCCTAACTGGCATTTCACTGGGTTGATTATTAACCTGTGCTCCTCCAACCTCCGGAAAACCGTCGTGAGGTGGGTTACGTGTTCGTCCTCGGATGCACTGGCCACCAGGATATCATCCAGGTAGACGAACACAAACGGGATATCGCGCAACACCGCATCCATCATGCGTTGGAATGTCTGTGTCGCTCCTTTTAATCCGAAGGGCATGCGTAAAAACTCAAAGAAGCCAAACGGAGTTATTACCACTGTTTTTGGTACGTCCTCCGCACGCACTGGGACCTGGTGGTAACCATGGACCAGGTCTATTTTAGAAAAAATGCGCGCTCCGGCGAGGTGAACAGAAAAATCCTGAATATGGGGAATCAGGTAGTGGTCGTGCGCTGTGGCGTTATTCAATCTGCGGAAATCACCGCACGGTCGCCACGATCCCTTGGCCTTAGGGACCATGTGTAGCGGGGATGCCCATGGGCTGTTCGATTGCATGATGATGCCCAACCTTTCCAGGTTGGCAAACTCCTCGCACGCTATGGCCAGTTTAGCTGCATCCAAGCGCCGAGGCCGTGCGAAAACGGGCAGCCCGGTGGTGGTGATAAAGTGTTCCACCCCGTGTTTAGCGATGGCCACCAAAAACGTCGGGACCGTGAGTGCTGGGAACTGAGTGAGTAATGTGTGAAACTTACCGCCTGGAGCTGTGACGCTGGCTTGTGGTATTGGCCTGGCCCCTCGAGCTGTACAGGGGAGAGAATCAAAAGACAGTGCATTAACCAGGCGCCTGTTAGCCACATCAACTAGTAACCCATGTGCATACAGAAAATCAGCTCCCAGGACTGGGATACTCAGTGCCGCTATGACAAAAGTCCACTCGTACATATGGCCGTGTAGGGATAAAGTCAGTGTTCTCTCACCAAAAGTCTTAATGCCCGAGCCGTTTACTGCTACCAGCCCGGGGCCGCTAGGTCCTGCCAGCCGGTCGGCGTAGGACGGCAGGATGATGCTCTTCTGGGCTCCAGTGTCTACGAGGAAGCGCCTCCCTGAGCGTGAGTCCATCACGTAGAGCAGCTTGTTCTCTTCACCGGTGGTCGCAGCTGTTACCGACTGCTGGCCTTGGCATTTCCCGAGCACTTGAATTGGCACGTTGGCGCACATCTGTGTGCGTTCTCGCCGAAGCGGCGGTGGTAGAAGCAGAGCGTGTCTCTCTGGCGCTCCCTGGCCCCCGCTGCCGCGACCGCTGGGTTCCGACACCTTCACGTTCACTGTGAGGGCTCTGGTGGTGAGGATGATCCGATCTGCCTCCTGGGCTAGCGCATGGTAGTCACGCGCGGCCAGCAACGGCGAATTGGCAAGAACCGCTCTGGCCACCGTTGGGAGGTTCCGGAGGAAAAGGTGGGCAAACAGAAAATGCCCATCGTCCGTGCCCATTAACGCCAACATCTTCTCCATCAGTTCGACCGCCGAACCATCTCCTAACTCGGAGCACCTCAGGACCCTCTCTGCTCTCTCACAGTCCGAGAGCGTGTAGCGCAGCCTTGAGAGCCTTGTATTTGTCGTGGGCTGGAGGCTGTTCGAGCAGGCTCGCTACTTGCTGAGACGTGCGAGCGTCCAGCGCTGCGACCACACAGTAATACTTGGTGTCGTCTGCCGTTATTCCCCGGGGGGCGAACTGAGCCTCAGTGTGGTGGAACCAAGAGCGCGGGTTGTGCAGCCAAAGTACGGTAGTTTGACTGAAACAGCGCACGCGATGCTGGGGGTTCCCTTCCGGGCCGTCTCTGGGATGCTTGCCGCATTGCTGGGGCTTCCCGTCCGGGCCGACTCCGGAGTTCTTGCCTCGTGTTCCATAATTCGTCAAAGGGTCACCAGTGTGGAGAGTGTAAATAACGAGACTGATTCATGTAGCAGATGACTTTATTCACTCTCTCATCAGTCATACACAGAAAAAGCATGTCTCAATACACCATGGGTTCTCCTTTTATACCAACCGCTCATCTAACATTTGCATGACATTTCACATCACAATACATTCATCCTTTCTCCCCCCAACTCCTTCTTCCTGCTATCTCACCATGATCTCCCTAGCTATTGTTCTCCTCTGTTTACCCTCTGCATCCAGTCTGAGATGATTAACCCAGTCTCTACACCGCGTACAAAAAATTTCAGATTTATAAAACTGTGCGCACACCTGATTCTCCGCTCCTTTTCTTTATACAGTACATCCCACCTCACGTGAAAAGTCAGCACACGTGCACGATCTATTTACTTCGCCTCGGTTCCTCCCACTAATGACTATGTAAATGAAGAAAAACACCCCTTCTGTCACTCTTCTGTAAAACAGTGATTGTCAATCCTGCGGGAAAGCACAACATAAAAAGTTAATAACTTAACGGAGTGTGATGCTGAAATGTTGATAACGGAGGTGGAGGTCAGAAAAAAATATGTGAAATAAACATCAGAGATGCTTTGCTACAAGCAGAAACTGCAGAAGCAAAATAGATGGAACATCAGTTTTTCCTCTTAATAGTCCTGGTGGCTGGGTGGTCAGAGCTTCGTTAGAGGATCCCTCCTGCATCATCAGCAGGTATCTCAGGGTCATAGGTGTTTCGCCCCTGAAACTGTACGCCTCGCCTGAGTGGGGTGGCAAAGATTAATCTTCACTTGCAGAAGGGTTCCAACCACGGTCTCTTGTGAGCCACAACCACCTTGAACTAGCCTTGGCCACTGAGGCTATGTCCCCAATGGATTTCCGTAGATGTTTAGGTTCCAGACCTATCTTGTGTAAAAAACGGTACAAAGATATGGCTTGAAACCCACGACAACCAACTTCGACGGGGAATAAAGTAGTGTGCCACCCTTTGATACAAGCCTCATCAACTAGGTCCTGGTATTTTTCCTTCTTGAGCTTGTGAGATATGGCCAGCCTCTCCTCCCAAGGCACTGTAAGTTCAACTATTACAATAGATTTTGCACTCCGAGAGCAAAGAATCATGTCCAGGCGGAGTGTAGTTGTTACTACTTCTTCTGGGAAGACGAGCTTCTTTTTTATGTCAACTTGCATCTCCCAGTCTGATGCTTTATGCAAAACAGAGAAGCATGTTCTGGCAGCTGTTTTTGCCTTCGGAGACTTATTTTCTGGCTTTTGAAAGTTGATGACCCGAGATGGTGTTGCTTGATGGTTATTGGCTCTAATCTTCTGGAATTCAGCCCATTTTAGCATTTCTGTAAGGACTTTATCGTGTCTCCACCGGTAATGCCCTTCTCCAAGTGCTCTAGAGCACCCAGTCAAAATGTGGTTCAAAGTGCTAGAGGTCATACCGCACAGCTTACAAGATGAATCCTCATCTTTGTACCAAAGTTTTAAATTGCTTGGTGTTGGTAAAAGATCAGTCACTGAACAGAGAAGAAAAGCCAGCTTGCCCTGGTCCGTACCCCAGATATCATTCCAGGACAGTGATCATTCAAGGGCACGGTTCCACTGCATCCACTGCCCTTGAGAGGCGAGCCCTGCAGCTTTCACACAGCAGTCTTCTTCCATTGCCTCTCTGACCATCTTTATTACAAGTCTTCTCCTGCTTGTGGTGTCAGCTTTGCTCCATCTTTTGCCGTTGTAATTTCCTAGCCCGAGTCATCCCTGACAAACTACGCCGACAATTTCATCATGTCTCCAATATGCTTCAGCTTCCCTGACAGCTTCCTGGGGTCTCCATTTCCTACTGCACTTAATGGCTGTGTTGGAATGCCTGACTTTCTTATCGTCAGAATAGAGCAAAGAACAGACAGACCCTGCCTTAGTGGCCTTGAACTCCTCCACCACCGATGAGATTGGTAGGTGAAGCTTGGAAGTCTTACTGTAGAGATTAACTGAACTGAAGGATGGGGGGACTCCCAGCTATCTACGAATAAATTTGCTACAGAGTCTCTCCATTGCTTCTGCTCTGGTGACAGCAAAATCATATAGCAGGAATGGCCACTGCAGCCTGGGTATGATGCCATACTGAAAGCACCATACCTTAAACCTCCCAAGCAAGTGGCTTCTATCAATTGTCTTAAGCCAGTTACACAAACTACCCATGGTCTGCTTTAAGTTCCCCCTATCATTCAAGGTACAATCGTAGTACTTTCCCAGGCATCGTACTCCCTGTTTTTGAATTGATGGGATTACAGACCCTTCGATGCTGAAGATGTTTTCCATCAGCTTTCCTTTCATAATGCTCAGACTCCTAGACTTTCCTGGATTAAACTGCATTCGTGACCAAGCTGCTATTTTCTCCAGTGAGCTTAGGATCCAACGCATTCCTTGCACTGATGGAGTCATTATGGTTATATCATCCATAAAGGCTCTACATGATGCCTAGTGCTGTCATCTGCTTTTGGGCCTCTGCATTGCATTCCTCCTACTTTCAGTAACAAATTCATAGCAGCCACGAACAAAGCCACAAATATTGTGCACCCTGCCATGATGCCTTTTTCAAGTCTCTGCCATTCAGTGGTGAAATCTCCAACATTAAACCTCATCCTCAGGAAATTCATATGGGACATCACAAGTTTAATCACCTCTGATGGTACTTGGTAGTACTCCAGTGCTCTACGGATCAGTTGGTGGGGTACACTTGGATAAGCTTTGGCAAGGTCTAGCCAGACAATGGAGAGGGTGGTGTTATTCTTTTTTGACTCTTTAATGACTTGACTAATCACTGATGTACGCTCCAAGCAACCAGAGTATCCCGGGACGCCTCCTTTTTGGACACTTGTGTCAACAAACTTGTTGGTAACTTGTTGGTACCAACTTGTTGGTAAGTAAATATGATGTTAACCGCTTAGCAATGATGGACCAGAATATCTTCACTTCAACATCTAGGATCTCTCGAAACTGGTGAAGTCCAGATGAATTTAATTCTTTAGGAACAAAGCATCCCTCAGCCAGTGTCCAAATCCAGGGCTCTTGTTTCTTCTTCCAAAGAACTCGTAACAGTTTTGCCAGCCTTATCAACAAGCGGGGACAGTTTTTATAGATTTTATAAGTGGTACCTGATGGTCCTGGAACAGATCCTGCCCAGGCTTTCTTCACTACATCCTTTACTTCTTCAAGAGTGAAGTCTGCCATATTGAAAGGGGAGTGTGGCTTAAGTGGTGGCAGTTGGAAAGGGTAGTCTCCCAATGGGACGTCTCTATTGGGATCCCCATGTGCCACTGCTACACTTTCCTCAACTTCTTCTTTTGAACACATCAGCCTTCCACTTTTGGGCTTGCCGAGGAGATTGGCTGTAAACCTGAAGGAGTTACTAAAAAAGGCCTTCCTCTGTCGCCGCTTCTCTCTCTGCTTTCTCCGGCTTGTTTCTGCCCTGCAAAGTTAGAGCAATTTCTTGCACAACTCTCCATTTAACTCATTTAGGGCCTATCTTTCATCTTCATTCCCATTCCGCCACCTTTTTTTAATTGATCTTAGATCCCTCCGCACTTCTGTAATCTGACGTTGCCTTCTGGAGGGTCCTGCCTGTGGCTTGACACCTTTGTCTTTTTTCATTCCAAAGGTATCTTGATATGCCTGATACACGGTATGGACCATGGTCTTGATCTTCCTGGCTACATCTCCTTTCAAGATGTTATCAAGTGAGATACTCAGATCTTCATCCCATTGTGCCCATCTACGGTCATTTGTTTTTATTTTATTCGTATTTTTATTTTTAGGTATTTATTCTTATTTCTTTGTTTATGTGATTTGTTTTTAATGCTGTGTGTGTTTTTAATGCTGTTTAATTTTCTGTAAAGCACTTTGGTCACCTACAGGTTGTTTTAAAGGGCTATATACACTACCGTTCAAAAGTTTGGGGTCACTTAGAAATTTCCTTATTTTTGAAAGAAAAGCACTGTTTTATTCAATGAAGATAACTTTAATCTAATCAGAAATACACTCTAATATCTAATATACATTGCTAATGTGGTAAAGGACTATTCTAGCTGCAAATGTCTGTTTTTTTGTGCAATATCTACATAGGTGTATAGAGGTCTATTTCCAGCAACTATCACTCTAGTGTTCTAATGGTACAATGTGTTTGCTCACTGCGTCAGAAGGCAAATGAATGATTAGAAAACCCTTGTGCAATCATGTTAGCACAGCTGAAAACAGTTTAGCTGGTTAGAGAAGCTATAAAACTGACCTTCCTTTGAGCAGGTTGAGTATCTGGAAAAAATTATTATTTCAAATACAATTCATTATTTCTAACCTTGTCAATGTCTTGACCATATTTTCTATTCATTTTACAACTCATGGTGGTAAATAAGTGTGACTTTTCATGGAAAACACAAAATAATTGTCTGGGTGACCCCAAACTTTTGAACGGTAGTGTAAATAAAGTACATTACATTACATTTGCTCGTGGGAGATTCAGCCAGGGTTTCTTCATGATACCTCCCAGCCTGTTATATTCACATCTGCTGCCTGTGCTCTGAGTGAGTTCAGCAGAGAGGTCTGGGTGACTGTGGTTTGCCTCATGGTCCCCAGCCTCCACCGTCTGACAAGTAGAGCTAATAAACTCTGAGATTTTCCTCTGGGAGGCATTAGATACTTTGCGTTGCTGTAGTTGCTCTTTCCACTTGGTCTTGCCTTGGTGAATTCTCACATCTCGTTCATTTTTGAACGTTCCACCGCAGAAGTTGCATCTTCTTGTAGCTTCACCCTCATGCTGCACCACTTCCAAACTTGTGGTTCTTAGGCCGGTGTCAAGGTCATTAGCCATGTGGTCCGTCCTTAGTGGCAGATTATCCACCCCACCCTGGTCTGCCTGGGGGTATTCTCTCTGTTCAGTACTTGTAGCTTGTTTGTGCAGTGCTTTGGGGTGCCAGCCCTAACACTAATGCATGCCGTCTTTCTGAGCTGCCTTCCATTCTTTCATGGATGTCAGTGGGTCTTCCCCCACCGCCAATGGGCCTTTCCCCATAGTCACAACAACTTATTTTATTTTGCTCTGACCCTCCGGAATCAACAATAAAGCTATGTTTACCGAGTGGACCATGTTACAATGACAGTTCATTCATTCATTTTTTTAAAAAAAAATTCTGTTGGATTATAACAAGACAAAAAAGAAAAGGAAAGAGAAAAAGACAACATATTTCAGACAGAAAGGGTGTAGGCTGACACAACAACTTGTGCCTACCCCTCAGCTAATGCAGCTGGCTCAGACTGAAATACAGGGGTGTGAAAAAGTGTTTGCCCACTTCCTGATTTCTCATTTTTTTGCATGTTTGTCACACTTAAATATTTCAGATCATCAAACAAATTTAAATATTAGACAAAGATGACACAAGTAAACACAAAATGCAGTTTTTAAATGAAGGTGTTTATTATTAAGGGTAAAAAAAAATCCAAACCTATACGGCCCTGTGTGAAAAAGTGATTGCCCCCCCGTTAAAACATAAATTAACTGTGGTTTATCACATCTTTGGAAAGCTGAGTTCAATTTCTCTAGCCACACCCAGGCCTGATTACTTCCACACCTGTTCTCAATCAAGAAATCACTTAAATAAGACCTGCCTGACAAAGTGAAGTAGACCAAAAGATCCTCAAAAGCTGGACATCATGCCGTGATCCATAGAAATTCAGGAACAAATGAGAAACAACGTAATTGAGATCTATCAGTTTGGAAAAGGTTATAAAGCCATTTCTAAAGCTTTGGGACTCCAGCGAACCACAGTGAGTGCCATTATCCACAAATGGCAAAAACATGGAACAGTGGTGAACCTTCCCAGGAGTGGCCGGCTGACCAAGAGCTCAGCGACGACTCATCCAAGAGGTCACAAAAGACCCCACAACAACAATCAAAGAATTGCAGGCCTCACTTGCCTCAGTTAAAGTCAGTGTTCATGACTCCACCATAAGAAAGAGACTGGGCAAAAATGGCCTACATGGCAGAGTTCCAAGACGAAAACCACTGCTGAGCAAAAACAACATAAAGGCTAGTCTCAGTTTTGCCAGAAAACATCTTGATGATCCCCAAGACTTTTGGGAAAATACTCTGTGGACTGACGAGACAAAAGTTGAACTTTTTGGAAGGTGTGTGTCCCATTACATCTGGTGGAAAAGTAACACAGCATTTCAGAAAAGGAACATCATACCAACAGTAAAATATGGTGGTGGTAGTGTGATGGTCTGGGGCTGTTTTGCTGTTTCAGGACCTGGAAGACTTGCTGTGGTAAATGGAACCATGAATTCTGCTGTCTACCAAGAAATCCTGAAGGAGAATGTCTGGCCATCTGTTCGTGACCTCAAGCTGAAGCGCACTTGGGTTGTGCAGCAGGACAATGATCCAAAACACACCAGCAAGTCCGCCTCTGAATGGTTTAAGAAAAACTAAATGAAGACTTTGGAGTGGCCTAGTCAAAGTCTTGGCCTGAATCCGATTGAGATGCTGTGGCGTGACCTTAAAAAGGCGGTTCATGCTTGAAAACCCACCAGTGTGGCTGAATTACAACAATTCTGCAAAGATGAGTGGGCCAAAATTCCTCCACAGAGCTGTAAAAGTCTTACTGCCAGCTATCACAAATGCTTGATTGCAGTTGTTGCTGCTAAGGGTGGCCCAACCAGTTACTAGGTTTAGGGGGCAATCACTTTATCACACAGGGCCATGTAGGCTTGGACTTTTTTCCCCCTTAATAATAAACACCGTCATTTAAAAACTGCATTTTGTGTTTACTTGTATTGTCTTTGTCTGATATTTAAATTTGTTTGATGATTTGAAACATTTAAATGTGACAAACATACAAAAAAAATGAGAAATCAGGAAGGGTTAGGGTTAGGCAAACACTTTTTCATACCACTGTAGAATAAAATGGCATTAAAGTTAAAGTCTGTAGACGGATCACTATATGACAATGTGAGCGGGGGGGGGGGGGGGGGGTGGTGCTGACAGAAAAAAAAATGCTGTGAAAGAAAGCCCTCACCACTCCAGTCTTACAGCTGAATTTATACAAGTTACAAACCAAATCTGTCAAAATCCAAATTACGCATGACAGCCAGGAGGAACACATGGAGCTCGCAATATCAAGGCCTTTTTTTCTAAGTTATAACCTCCATGGTACGGCATGTATTGCACTGGGGATCTTCCTGTTGTCTTTGGGTCAAAATGACTCAAAGACAACAGGTGTTATAACGGTTTCCCCCAACCCACTTCCTGAGGTCTGAAGAGGCCAAAATGTCAGAGGGGGAATCCATTAAGGGTCCCTGGAAATCCGGGTAAATTGTAGTCCGGAACTCCCCATGGTCCTCCTTTTATTCAACATTAACCCAGAAGATCTCTCCTTTTTTTCTTCGGGTCAAAATGACACATTTCTAGAAACAAGATCCTGTTAACAACAGCGCTGGCTGGCCCATGAGTAAGGCAGGTCAATTCATCCGGGTTTCACTGCATTCAGTGAGCTGAGTTATGGAGATAAATCACGTCATTCATCGTCAGTCATGTTTTTCACAGACTGATTCATAGACAAAGCATTTTAACTGAAGTGGAAACACTATTTTAACATATTCTGTGAGTTTCAGCTGTTTTGTAGTTTAACAGACCCATCTGATAGAGCCAAGCAAAATTTTGCCAACAGCTGCAACTTCTCACGGCAGGTGAAAATTTTGCTGCTTGGCCCGCAGAGTCTCTTGTTTGTTTTTATACATCCCACTGTGTGCGTGAAAATCAGCATACGCCATGTTTTTGTGCTTGCACACCGTTTATACATGAGGCCCCAGGTGCTTTTTTGTATGTTGTTGGTGGTAGATGAGAAGAAAAACAGACACATAGTTAATACACAAATATATATTTGATCTCTGTCCAAGAATAGGAGAACATGAGTACCATGGCATGCATCCAGTTCAGTATAGAACCATTGCATACTGTCTGTGAGGTCACAAAATTGAGTTGGTGTGCTGAACTGTAAGATGACATGTTCACCATTAACTCAGTTTAAGACAGCAGCAGTTCTAAAACAAAATAAAGAAAATTATCAAAATAATTAGCTTATGGATTGTGGGTCTGAAACACAGCTCAACATTGTGGGGACAGCAGTTTCTCTAAGAAGGAGCTTCTTAGTGAAACCCACACTACACTATGCTAGGCTGTGGTAGAGAAAAAGTAAATTGGCCAAATAGAGCAACAAGTTGTGGTCAAACAGCCGTGTATAGCACAGTGTTTTTCAGTCCCTCCAGGATGTTATGGGATGTTTTTATGATTGTTGCGGGCCAAAAAGCCTGAATTTGCAGGGGCTTTTTTAAAAAGTTGTGGTAAAAGTTGCAATGTTTTTAGAGTGTTTTCTGCACTAAAAGTTGTTGGAAGAATTCTGAATTTTAAAGCAGATGCTTTTTTCCAGTTTACTGCAGTGATATTCTATATAACAATACAAGAAAAGCACAGGATTGTCAAAAATTTCCTATTATAGTGATTTGTAAATTAAGCAGAAACTTCTGCTATACAGAAAAAACTCTTGTGCAACAGCAAATACAAACATTAATACAATATCCATTACAACAGCTAAATTGCACTGAATGCATGTTAAAGAGTAGAGATTTGGAAATTACTGGTAGCACCTTCATTTGAAAACTCCCTACGGTTCCCAACCACTCAGTACCGAGCGGAGAGGAAAAAATAAATTATTCTGTTGCACTGGATTGGCTATTGGAGTCTGTGTTTTTTTGAAAAAAAAAAAAAATAAAAAAAAAATAAAATAAAATAAATAAAATACACACACACACACACACACACACACCCCTTTCATTTACAACGGGACGGGGAGTGGGGGATGGATGGGTGGGTGCATTTGTCTGTCCACAATGGAGATTCAGTTTTAAAGTTCATTGACCAGATGTAGTAATGATTTTACCTCTAAAGAGGTTCAAACACTCGCAGTAATGTAGTGTACTCTCCTCATGCGTGCTCCCGCGATAGGGTGCTTTTGGGCAGGTGCACGTTTTTCAACACAAACCCAGCGCTTTGCACACATGGTCAGGACAGAGATGTGGCGAGGTGTCCACAGGCAGGCTGGGGGAGATGGAGGAAGGGACGGTTTTGAAAACCTCACGGGTGAGTGTTTGTTTTTTTTTTTAAATCACACACTCTGCAGATGTGTTCTGTTACTCACTGTAAACTATAAATTCACTACTCACTTTAAACACGGAAGTGAACGCAGTGCAACGTGCATTTGATTGGTTAGACTGAGGTTAAAGGGTAAAGAGTTGGTCTGATGTACCATGGCTGGGACGAAAACCCCATTGCTCCTCCTGGATCCGAGGTTCAGCTAGCAGTCGGACTCTCCTCTCCAGTACCCTGGCATAGACCTTCCCAGGAAGGCTGAGAAGTGTGTTCCCCCTGAAGTTGGAACACATCCTCCGGTCCCCCTTTTTGAAGAGAGGAACCACCACCCCAGTTTGCCATGCCAAAGGCACTGTCCCCGACATCCACGCAATGTTGCAGAGGCGTGTCAACCATCACAACCCTACAGCATCCGGGGCCTTGAGGCACTCAGGGCGAACCTCGTCCACACCTGGGGCCCGGCCACCAAAGAGTTCTTTAATCACTTCGGTGACCTCAGCCCCTGTGATAGGCAAATCGTACCCCTCGTCTTCAAGCCCTGTATCCTCTGTGGAAGGTGTGTCAGTGGGATTGAGGAGATCCTCAAAGTATTCCTTCCACCACCCGATGATGTCCCCAGTCGAAGTCAGCAGTGCCCCATCCGCACCATACACAGTGTGGACAGGGAGCTGCTTCCCCCTCCTGAGTTGCCAGACAGTTTGCTAGAATCTCTTCGAGGCCGACCAAAAGTCTTGTTCCATGGCATCACCGAACTCCTCCCACACCTAAGTTTTTGCTTCAGCAACCACCCGAGTTGCACTCTGCTTGGCCTGTCGGTACGCCTCAGCTGCTTCGGGAGTCCCACAAGTCAACCAAGCTCAATAGGACGCCTTCTTTAGCTTGATGGCCCCCATCACCACTGGTATCCACCACTTGGTTTGGGGGCTACCACCATGAGATGCACCAACAACTTTGCGGCCACTGCCCTGGACCACTGCTTCAACAATGGAGGTGGAGAACATGGCCCATTCAGACTCCATGTCTCCAGACTCCCGCAGAATCTGGTCGAATTTCTTCTGGAGGTGGGAGTTGAAGACCTCTTGGATATGGGCCTCAGCCACATGTTCCCAGCACACCCTCACTATACCTTTAGGTCTACTGGGTCTGAGTGGCATCCACCCCTGCCATCAGATCCATCTCACCACCAGGTGGTGATCAGTCGACATCTCTGCACCTCTCTTTACCCGAGTGTCCAAGACACTCGCCCGGGACAACTCTAGAGTAGGCCAAGCTCCAGCCCCTCTGAAAGAGACTGATTCCAGAACTAGAGCTGTGTGCTGAGATGAGCCCGACTATATCTAGCTGGTATCTCTCAACCTCGTGCACCAGCTCAGGCTCCTTCCCCACCAGAGAGGTGGGGAAGGAGGCAAGTTTCGAAGGAGAGGAAGTTTCGAAAGCCTGGGATCAGCCCGCCAAGGTCTCTGCCTTCGACCGTCACCTAATCCACATTGCACCAGACCCCCATGGTGAGCCCACTGGAGGACGGACCCATGTAACTCCTTTGGGCTGAGCCTGGCCGGGTCCCATCGGCAGAAACCCAGCTACCAGTTGCTAGCCATCGAGCCCCTCCCCCAGGCCTGGCTCCAGGGTGGGGCCCCGGTAATCCCATGCCGGGCGGGGTACACGGAATCCTTTATCTTTCTTTCATTATGGGAGAGTAAAACTCTCCATCAAAATGACGAGCAAAGAGAAATTCCGGATGGTGATTAACAAAAAAGCCAAGAAAAAAAGGAAATAGTTTTTATAGAAAAGAAAAAATATAGAAAATATAGAAAGAGAATAATATAGAAAAGAAAATGTTTTAAAAATATTTTTAGAAAATGATCAAAGTAAAAAATAGTTTTTATGGTAAAGATGCTACATTTCTGGTTTAAATTAGCCTTTTTTTTTGCAAATCTATATTTTATTTTGGTATTAGATGTTCAAGCATCTACTGATAAATTTGCATAATTTTATTTAAAAATTTTAACTTTTTAGTTGAACTGGGGTTTTTTCTAAATTAGTGAGTTTTTCTGTTGTAAATTTGCTGTTTCTTTTATAAATTTGCCTTTCAGTGTGAAACTTCTAAATACTCCTCAGTGAGGAGCTGTTGTGGTGCACATATTGGGTGTGTACTGGGTGCACTGGGTGTGTTTATATTTATATATCTATATATTTATTCCATCTAGCTACAATGCTCCGCACTGTGTTTTTATATATCTACATATTATTCCATCTAGCTACATTGCTCCGCACTGTGTGTGTTTATATACTTGCATATTTATTCCACCTAGCTGCAATGCTCCGTACTGTGGGTGTTTATATATTTACATATTTATTCCATCTAGCTACAATGCTCTGCACTGTGTGTTCATATATTCATATATTTATTCCATCCAGCTACAATGCTCTGCACTGTGTGTCTGTGTGTGTGTGTGTGTATATATATATTTTATAGTAATATGTACATATGTATATTAGCTGCTCTTGCTTGTTTTTTTTTTTTTTTTTTTTTTCTTGCCTTCTGATTGTTGCTCTGAGTGTTGCTATCCCTGTGCTGTTGCAATCCTGGAATTTCCCCTTTGTGGGACTAATAAAGGCTTATCTTATCTTATCTTATCTTATATGTGGGTTTCATATGCTTCACATGTGTATTACTGTATGCTTATTGTTTGCTTCAAGTCTCAGAGGAACAAAAGGTCTGAACCTCCCAGGGGTAACAGGAGGATGTGAAGTCTGGCCTTTTGTATGCAAAGAGATGGCCTTGAAGGATTTCCTGACCACCAGGACTTTAGGTGGAGACGAGGAGACCTGGAGGGGGGATGCATTGTGATTTGGGATTGAAAGACAATGTGACTGTGTGCTTTGATGTCCTGGGGTATTAAAGGGACAGATGTTGAGGGATTCCTCTCTCTTTCTGTTTTTGGATGTTGGAGAATGTGAATGTGAATAAAACTGGACTTGAGAAATAAACTCAGCCTTGTCCTTCCCACACTTCTCCACACTGGTGACCCTAAGACGTATCATGAGCAGAGACGAATCTCCCGAGCCAGACTCGTCAGGAGCCAGCCAAACGAATGCAGCCACAGTTCAGCTACCGGACTTCTGGCCGAACAATCCGCGCTCCTGGTTTAGCGCAGTCGAGGCACAGTTCCACCTCCGGAGGATTTCGGTGGATGCCACAAAGTTCTACCATGTGGTTGCAAAGCTGGACAACCACACAGCCCAGCGGGTGGCGAGCCTGATCAACCACCCACCGGACAGCGACAAGTACAGCACGTTGAAGGCTGCACTCATCCGTTACTTCACCCCCTCAGTGGAGGAGCGAGCAGAGAGGCTCCTGGCGCTGGCTGAATTCGAGAGCGACAGACCTGCAGACCTGATGGGGAAGATGTTGAGTTTGAGAGACTCCGAAGATGATAACTTCATCTTCACCCACCTTTTCCTCAGGACCCTACCGTCAGCGGTGAGAGTGACCCTGGCCAGTTCACCACTGTTGGCCCGAAGAGACTACCACGAGCTGGGCCAGGAGGCGCAACGACTCGTCGACGCCAATAAACGTCGTGCGGCTGCGGCTGCAGCAGCAGAGCAAGGCGCAACGTCCGGAGATGGCAGGGGGCCAGAGGCTGCAGCACCAGATTCACCGACGACGGCGGCGGCAGGGGCCAGGAAACACGGAGCAGACGACGTCCTTTGCTTCTACCATTGCCGCTTCGCAGAGAGGGCACGCAAGTGCATTCCACCGTGCCATTTCAAGCGCTCGGGAGACGCCAAGACCGGGGGTTGGTAGCAGCTGCGGCCCTCGGAGAGGAGAACAAGCTGCTCTACTTGAGGGATGCGCACTCGGGGAGACATTTCCTTGTGGACACGGGCTCCCAGCTGAGTTTCATCACACCTTCCTACGCTGACCGGCTGGCGCCTTCCAGTGGTCCCCAGGTGTCAGCAGCGAACGGCTCGGCGATTAAGACCTTCGGTGAGAGGACTCTGCTTCTGTCTTTACACAGCCGTACATTCGTGTGGACTTTCGTCATAGCGGCAGTCAATTTCAACATGTTAGGGGCTGATTTTTTGTGCTCACATGGTTTGTTGGTCGATCTTGCTAACAGACGCCTGGTTAATGCACTCTTTTCATTCTATTCCCTGTACAGCTCGAGTGGCCCCGCCGACAGCACAAGCCAACGTCACAGCTGCTGGTGGTAAGTTCCACACACTCCTCACTCAGTTCCCAGCACTCACGGTTTCAACATTTTCGGCGACCGTGGCTAAACACGGGGTGGAACATTTTATTACTACCACCGGACCGCCCGTTTTCGCAAAAGCTCGGCGCTTGGATTCAGCTAAACTGACCATAGCGCGCGAGGAGTTCGCCAACCTGGAAAGGTTGGGCATCATCAGGCGTTCGAAGAGCCCATGGGCTTCACCGCTTCACATGGTCCCGAAAGCTGATGGCTCGTGGCGGCCTTGCGGTGATTTCCGCAGGCTGAACAACGCTACAGCGCACAACCGCTACCCGATCCCGCACATCCAAGATTTTTCAGTTCATTTGGCGGGGGCACGCATTTTTTCTAAAATAGACTTGGTACGCGGTTACCACCAGGTCCCAGTGCACGCTGAGGACATACCCAAAACAGCGGTAATAACTCCTTTCGGGCTTTTCGAGTTTTTGCGCATGCCGTTTGGGCTTAAAGGCACGGCGCAGACGTTCCAACGCATGATGGACGCGGTTTTGCGCGATCTCCCTTTCGTGTTCGTCTACCTGGACGACATATTGGTAGCCAGCGCGTCCGAAGACGAACATGAAAACCACCTCACGGCAGTTTTCCGGAGGTTGGCAGAGCACGGGTTAATAATTAACCCAGCGCAGTGTCAGTTTGGGGTGACGCAGATTGATTTTTTGGGGCATCGTGTCTCCCCAGAGGGAGCGGTCCCTCTGCCTGACAAGGTGCGTGCAGTAACGAATTTTCCCCAGCCACAAACGGTCAAAGCGTTACAGGAGTTTTTGGGAATGGTGAATTTTTATAACCGTTTCCTCCCCCGCGCAGCGCAGCTCATGCAACCATTGTATGCTGCACTAAAAAAACAAAAACCCACAAATAAAGTCGAATGGTCTCCCGAGCGAGAGCGCACATTTTCTGAAGTCAAAACAGCCCTGGCAAACGCTGCGTTGTTAGCACATCCAGTCCCAGCGGCCTGCATGGCGCTCACTACTGACACGTCAGATGTGGCCATAGGGGCGGTCGTGGAACAGTATGTAGCCGGAGCCTGGCAACCGCTCGCCTTTTTCAGTAAGACCCTGCGCGACAGCGAATGAAAATACAGCGCATTCGACAGGGAGTTGTTAGCTCTCCACTTGGCCATTCACCACTTCCAGTTCTGGCTGGAAGGACGCGGTTTTACCGCGTTCGTTGACCACAAGCCGCTGACTTTTGCGATGGCCAAGATTTCAGAACCTTGGTCGGGCTGGCAGCAGAGACAGCTGGCCGCGATATCGGAGTTTACTACCGATATCCAGCATCTCTCGCGCGCCGTGGGGGCTCCAGCCCGCGCGGAGGTAGATCCTGCAGCCATGGCCGCGGAGCAGGTTAGCGACGCAGAAGTGCGCGTGGCCCCGGTCCGCGTGGGGATAGATTATGCAGCCATGGCCGCGGAGCAGGTTAGCGACGTGGATGTGTGCGTGCTCCAGTCTGGACCAACAGGGTTAAGGCTGGAGAACAGGGTGCTGCAAGACGGTATGCCCCCCCAATCTGCGATGTCTCCACTGGGCGGCCGCGTCCGGTGGTTCCAGCCGCGTGGCGCCGCCGCGTTTTTGACTCGATCCATTCTCTGGCGCACCCGGGAGTGCGTGCATCGGTCAAAATGGTAGGAGAGAAATTTGTATGGCTGAGCCTGCGCAAACAAGTTAGAGAGTGGGCGGCAGCCTGCATAGCTTGTCAGCGGGCCAAGGTTCATAGACACACGAGAGCTCCCTTGGAGCCATTTCACATCCCAGCTAAAAGGTTTGATCATGTCCACGTGGACCTCGTAGGCCCCCTCCCGCCCTCACAAGGGTGCACACATCTTCTGACAATGGTTGACCGCACCACGCGCTGGCCGGAAGTGGTTCCGCTGTCGTCAACCACAGCCGAGGAGGTGGCGCCCGCGTTTTTAACGGCATGGGTAGTGCGTTTTGGAGTCCTGTCGAACATTACGTCTGACAGAGGTCCGCAATTTGTTTCCGAACTTTGGTCAGCGATGGCCCGCAGCCTGGGGGCAACGATCCACCGCACGACCGCGTACAACCCACAGGCTAACGGGTTATGCGAACGTTTTCACAGGTCACTGAAGGCGGCTCTCAGAGCGTCGCTTACGGATGCAAATTGGGTGGACAGGCTACCATGGGTTTTATTGGGGTTGCGTTCTGCACCTAAAGAGGATTTAGAAGCCTCCCCAGCTGAGCTAGTTTTCGCACAGCCACTTTGGCTGCCCGGGAAATTTCTCCCAGATAATCCAACGCCAGAGTGCTCCTCGGCTCAGTGGTTACAGAATAGCACGGGCCCGAGCGCGCTACCTGGCCCCGTTCACCACAGTTTTCCGCGTGTTTTTGTGCCTAAGGCTTTAAAAAATGTGGAGTTTGTTTTTGTCAGACATGATGCCCATCGTCCGCCTTTACGCCCACCTTATGACGGACCATATAGAGTGCTGGAAACAGGAGATAAGCATTTTTTGCTAGATTTGGGGGGGCAGAAAAGAAATGATTGGCATTAACAGGCTCAAACCCGCTTTTGTGGTAGCTGACGAAGTTGTGCAGTTGGCTAAGGCTCCTCGGCGCGGCAGACCCCCTAGAGAGCATTCCCCAGAACACCCACAGAGGTTGACTAACAGTTCTCATCCCCAGGCAGCAGCTCTGCAGCAGGAAGACGCCGCGGAAGTGGTACAGCCTGCTTACAGCAAATACGGGAGAAGGCTGAGACCCAAGCGGCACGTGGACTGATATGTAGTGTTTTTATCATGACATGCAATCTGTGGTTATGTTGTTCCATCTTAGACGTTTGAGGGGGGTCATGTGGTGCACATATGTGGGTTTCATATGCTTCACATGTGTATTACTGTATGCTTATTGTATGCTTCACGTCTCAGAGGAACAAAAGGTCTGAACCTCCCAGGGGTAACAGGAGGATGTGAAGTCTGGCCTTTTGTATGCAAAGAGATGGCCTTGAAAGATTTCCTGACCACCAGGACTTTAGGTGGAGACGAGGAGACCTGGAGGGGGGATGCATTGTGATTTGGGATTGAAAGACAATGTGACTGTGTGCTTTGATGTCCTGGGGTATAAAAGGGACGGATGTTGGGGGATTCCTCTCTCTTTCTGTTTTTGGATGTTGGAGAATGTGAATGTGAATAAAACTGGACTTGAGAAATAGACTCAGCCTCGTCCTTCCCACACTTCTCCACACTGTAGCATTTATTGTTGCTTAAAAGCTGTCTACTCTGTACGTTTACTGCTGCTATTAATGCAGTCTCAACATGTGACACATACATGCCTTAAAAGACGTATTCCGGGACACACTGCTCCTATTTGTGGCTCCCTCACTCTCGCTCAACTACTTGCATGCGGCACCTAGGTTTCGATTAGAGCTCTCTGCTGGCAGACTCTATAACTGCATCTAAGAATGCAGTTCCAAATACATTCAAACGGGATATAAATAAATAATTGATTTTTGGAAATGGACTGGTGAGCCACAGTGGATGATGTCGGGGACCGCACACAGCCCATGGGCCACCAGTTGCCCACATACCAGGTTGCGTTTTGAAGGACTGTGTGGAGGAGCTCAAGAATGTCCTGGCCAACATCTTCAACATCTCCCCGAGTCAAGCTGTTGTCCCCACGTGTTTCAAAACTGCTACCATAATACCAGTCCCAAAGAAGCCCGTCCCATCCAGCTACAACAATTACCGGCCTGTAGCAGTGACCTCCATCATACTGAAATGCTTTGAATGGCTGGTCATGCAGAACATCAAGTCCACCCTCCCTCCCTCCTACGATCCATCTCAGTTTGCATACAGGTGAAACAGATCCACAGAAGATGCCATCGCTGCTGCTCTCCATTCAGCCCTCACCCACCTGGATTCAGAGAACTCCTATGTGCGAAAGCTGTTCTTGGACTTCAATTCAGCATTCAACATAAATCATTCCCCAGCACATAATATAAAACTTGGATACTTGGGACTCAAAACCGCTCTCTGTAACTGGGTGCTGGACTTTCTCACAGGGAGGCCACAGAACATGCGGGTTGGCAGCAACACCTCCAAAACATCACACTGAGCACAGGCGCCGCACAAGGGTGCGTGCTCAGCCCGCTGCTCTTCATCCTGCTAACCCATGACTGCGTACCAGCGTACAGCAACAACCATATCATCAAGTGTGTGGATGACACGACAGTGTTGGGCCTCATCACAAACAATGGTGAAGCCAACTACAGAAATGAGGTGAGCCAACTGGTCCAGTCGTGCAAAGACAGTACTCTCTTCCTGAATGTGGGAAAAATCAAGGAGATTGTTTTCGACTTCAGGAGAGGACACACACAGCATCCCCTACTGATCATTGATGGAGCAGCTGTGGAGAGGGTGAGCAGCACCAAATTCCTGGGGGTGCACATCTGAGGACCTCTCCTGGTCTAACAACACAACAAACTCAAACTCGCCTCAATTTCCTCTGCAAACTGAGGAGAGCATGAGTCCCCCCTCCCCCATCATGTGCTCATTCTACCGGGGTACCATTGAGAGCATCCTTACCAGCTACATTACAGTGTGGTATGGAAGCCGTACCGCCTCCTGCCGGAAGACACTACAGCACACAGTGAAAGCAGCCAGCAAGATCATCGGTGCCTCCCTGCCCCCCCCCCCCCCCCCCAGATCTACCACACCCGCTTCACCCGCAGAGCCACCAACATCAGAAGTGACACCTCCCACCCCTCACACTCCCTCTTCAGCCCTTTGCCATCGTGGAAAAGGTACCAGAGCCTCCGGGCCCACTCTACAAGACTGCTAAACAGCTTTGTTCACCAGGCCTTCAGGACCCTGAACTCTTCCCCCTCCTCCCCTCCCCCATCTCACCCCTAAACCGTAACGCACTTACCCACACAATAACTACCTCAGCTGTTTGCACAGAAAGACTTGGCACACCAACAGTAATACATCTGCTGCTCTATGTCTCTGCACCTTACTGCAACCATTTGCAAAAATGCCATACCTGCTGCTGTCTGTCTGCTATTGCAATGTTTATCATGTGTAGTCCAATCTGTCACTGTCTGCACCTACACTACCGCATTGAACTTGCAATTATGAGTATTATGGCTTCACTTTTTCTGTATATAGGATTGCTGAGTTTTATCTTTTATTTTTATTTGCACTACAGGTAGCATTACTGTACATAGACTGCTGTTGTTTTTCATCCTTATTCCTTTTTTTCTTATATATTGCGCACGCCATTAAGAGAGAGAGAAACAGCATTTCAATTCTCCTGTATGTCCTGTATGTATAGAAGTACTGACGAATAAAAATCTTTGAATCTAGAATGTGGTGCTAACTTTAGCGCTGATGCTAACAGGTTGCTTGGATACTGGGAATGGATATTCTGCAGATTCTTATCACTCCATGCTATGGGGGTACTACAATTATGGTATTAGTGATACTACTGACAATGAGGACAGCCTATAGCAGGGGTCACCAACTAAAACTGCAAAAGGTCTGATAAGTTGGTCTTCCTCCCCAGCCGAGGTCCGAACTAGGTGTGGGAATCTTTAGGCACTTCATGATTCAATTATGATTCAGAACTCCGACTTGATTTTAAAACCATTCTCAGTGCATCTTGACACATTTTTTTTCTATTCAAGACCCCCCCCCCTCCATTGTGTGACACCTTGGCCCCTTTAAAGCAAAGGATTTGCAATGACCCATGAATTTACTTCCAACATCTTTTATTAAAACAAATGGAAGAGAAATATGACACATGGTGGGCAGTGGTTGCCTCATGGTTAGGGCTGTGAGTGGAAGGTCATGGGTTCAATCCCTGGACCGGCAGGATTAGATCTTAGATCCATCACCCTCCGTCGCCCTACCCTTGGTCTGCCTACTCCCACTTGCAGCTGGATTAAGGACTTCCTAACAAACCAAACACAGACTATTAGACTCAGACCCCATTCCTCCTCTACAGTCATGCTTAACACAGGCTCACCACAGGGCTGTGTGTTGAGCCCCACTTTGTATTCATTGTACACATATAACTGTATACCTGTTCAGCCCACAAACATTATAGGGAAGTTTGCAGATGACACAACAGTAGTGGGGCTCATATCAGGAGATGAGTCTGCATACAGAGATGAGGTCCAGAAACTGGTGAGATGGTGCTCAGATAATAATCTGCTATTGAATACAAAAAAAACTAAAGAACTCATTATTGATTTTAGGAAGCATAGTAGTGAGCCGCCTCCTCTATATATAGGCAAGGAGTGTGTGGAGAGGGTAGAGGCTTTTAAGTTTCTGGGTGTTCATGTTTCTCACAACCTTACCTGGGCAGTTAACACCATAGCTACGATAAAGAAGGCTCAACAACGCCTACACTTTTTGAGGCTTCTCAAGAGGAATGGCCTGAATGCACAGTTGCTGGTTTTATTTTATCACTCTGCTATTGAGAGCACTTTGTCATATGGCATCACGGTTTGGTATGAGGGCTGTTCAGCCGCAGACCGCAAAGCCTTGCAGAGAATGATCGAGACTGTGCAAAAAATCACTGGCTGTTCTCTCCCTTCTCTGGAAGAGATTTCCAGGTCTTGGTACCTCAACAGAGCTACTGCCATTATTAAGGACTGCACTCATCCAGGTCATGATTTCTTTCACTTGCTCCCCTCAGAAAAGCGGTACAGATCCCATAAAACCTGGACTACCAGGTTTAATCATAGTTTTTTCCCAACAGCAGTACGTATTTTGAATGGATTTATGTAACACGTACAGACTGCTGATGTTATTTTATGTTATTTTGTGGCAATAACCTTGTGTATAAGCTGGTCTTATTTATTTATCGCTCATTATGTTTTTATTATTCCTATGTACATATTGTATTTAACATTTTACAGTAGGTATTATTGTTTTAAGCATTATTTATTGTTCTAATTATGAGAATGTTAAATGCATGAGTGAACTGTGAGTGTGATCGTTTGTTTTAGGGAGCAGTATCTCAATTTCGTTGTATTGTTTTTTAGCAGTGGAATGACAATAAAGTTACTTTGACTTTGACATCACTCCACTGTGGTGCCCTTGAGCAAGGCCCTAAACCCCAACTGCTCCAGTGGAGCTGCTCAGTGGCCACAGGTCAGTCTGTGGTTGTACTGGGTAGCTTCCTGGTGTGAATGTGTAACTGTGTGAGTGTGAACAGGGTATCCTTGAAAAAGAGAGGTTTCCTCTCAATGGAACTACCATGTATAAATAAACTTAAATAAAAAAAATAAAAAGCATGGACAAATTTATCTCAAAATGTGCTTTTAAGAATTGTCATCCTTTCATTGACTTTCTTTTAGAAGACCACAGCTGTCTCCAGACAGGCCAATGTCATTTAATTTGCTTTCACACATTATTTTATTAAGCTCATGTTTTAGCTGGTTTTAGTTCTATATTAATTTTTAACTCAAAAAAATCTCCTGGAGAGGGGCTGGAGCTTGGTCTACGCTGGAGTTGCCCTGGGTGAGAGGCGACAAGCAGGGGTGGGTATTCTTGTATCCCCCCACCTTGCTGCCTCTGTATTGGAGTTTTCCCCGGTGGACGAAAGGGTTGCTTCCCTGCGCCTTCGGGTTGGGAAACGGGTCCTGACCATCATTTGTGCTTACGCACCAAATGGTGGTTCGGAGTACCCATCCTTTTTGGAGTCTCTGACTGGGGTGCTAGAGAGTGCTGAGAGAGACTCCATTGTCCTACTGGGGGGACTTCAATGTGCATGTGGGCAATGACAGTGAAACCTGGAGTGGGGTGATTGGGAGGAACGGAATGCCCTATCAGAACCTGAGTGGTGTTCAGTTATTGGACTTATGTACTAACCACAGTTTGTCCATAACGAACACCATGTTCAAGCATAAGGGTGTCCATATGTGCACCTGGCACCAGGGCATCCTAGGTCGCAGGTCGATGATCGATTTTGTAATTGTGTCATCAGACCTGCAACCGTATATCTTGGACACTCGGGTAAAGAGAGGTGCAGAGCTGTCAACTGATCACCACCTGGTGGTGAGTTGGATCCGATGACAGGGGAGGATACCATTCAGACCTGGTAGACACAAACGAATAGTGAGGGTGTACTGGGAACGTCTGGCTGAGGCCCCTGTCTGGGAGGTCTTCAACTCCCACCTCCGGAAGAACTTCAACCACATTCTGAGGGAGTCTGGAGACCTGGAGTCTGAATGGGCCATGTTCTCCACCTCCATTGTTGAAGCGGTTGCCCAGAGCTGCAGCCGCAAGGTTGTTGGAGCATCTCGTGGTGGCAACCCCTGAACCAAGTGGTGGACACCAGTGGTGAGGGGGGCCATTAAGCTGAAGAAGGAGTCCTATCGAGCTTGGTTGGCTTGCGAGACTCCTGAAGCAGCTGAGGTGTACCGGCAGGCGAAGTGGAGTGCAGCTCAGGTGGTTGCTGAAGCAAAAACTCGGGTATGGGAGGAGTTCGGTGAGGCCATGGAACAAGACTTTCGGTCAGCCTCGAAGAGATTCTGGCAAACTGTCCGGCAGCTCAGGAGGGGGAAGCAGCTCCCTGTCCACACTGTGTATGGTGCAGATGGGGCACTGCTGACTTCGACTGGGGATATCGTCGGGTGGTGGAAGGAATACTTCAAGGATCTCCTCAATTCCACTGACATGCCTTCCTCAGAGGAAGCAGGGCTTGTGGACAAGGGGGACGACTTACCTATCACAGGAGCTGAGGTCGCCAAGGTGGTTAAAAAAATCTTTGGTGGCTGGGCCCCAGAGGTGGACGAGATTCGCCCTGAGTACCTCAAGGCTTTGGCTGTTGTAGGACTGTGATGGTTGACACGCCTGTGCAACATTCTGTGGTGGTCAGGGGCAGTGCCTTTGGCATGGCAAACCGGGGTGGTGGTTCTTCTCTTCAAAAAAGGGGACCGGAGGGTGTACTCCAACTTTAGAGAGATCACACTCTTCAGCCTCCCTGGGAAGGTCTACGCCAAGGTATTGGAGAGGAGAGTCCGGCCGTTGGTCGAACCTTGGATTCAGGAGGAGCAATGTGGTTTTCATCCTGGCCGTGGCACATTGGACCAGCTCTTTACCCTCTCGAGAATCCTTGAGGGTTCGTGGGAGTTTGCCCAACCAGTTTATATGTGTTTTGTGGACTTGGAGAAGGCATTCGACCGTGTCCCTTGTGGTTTTTTGTGGAGGGTGCTTGAGGAGTATTGGGCATCGGGCTTGTTTTTTTTTCTCCACAATATTTTTTATTGAACCTTTTTTTTACAAACATGGCACAAACAGTCAAACACTAACACTAAAGTAATTTAAAAATTTAAAAAAAACACTAACTACAACAAAAAAAATGTACTAAAAACAACAACAACCATTAACAAAGGCAAGTCAACAACAATGCTCCTCTGTTTAGTCTAGGTAATCTATTACATAAGAATACATAATATACATTCACCAGTTTGGAATTTGCAAGTTCCACACATATCATTCACCTTCTTCTTCAGAAGTTATGTTTAATTTCTTTACATAATCAATGAAAGGTCTCCATATATTCTCAAACACATTTTCCTTTGATTTCAGTATGTATGTTATTCTTTCTAGTGGAAGGTTTGTTAACATCTGTCTTAACCACTGAGTCACATCTGGTCTATGAGTCTTTTTCCACAGTAGTGCAATACATTTTTTGGCATTAAGCAAACTGAGGTTTATGAATGCTCTTTCACTCTTATTAAAGTTATGTTTTTCTGGATACAGACCCAACAAAAACAGTTTAGGGTTCAATGTGAATTGTTTTGAAATTATTTTTTCAATTGTTACCCTCACCTCTTCCCAAAACATTCTGATTTTTCTACATTCCCATAAACAATGAAATAGGGTTCCTTTACTTTCCATACATTTTGTGCATGTATCTGGTATGTTTTTGTTATATCTATTTAACTGCACTGGTGTAACATACATCCGCATTAACCATTTAAAATGTATCAGTTTAAGACGTACATTTATTGATTTGGTTTGAGCTTCTGCACAAGCCATTTCCCATTGTTCCTCTGAAATTTCAATTTGCAGGTCTTCTTTCCAATAATTCAGTCTTTTCTGTGAGTTTTCACTTGAGAATAGTGTCAATGAGTTATAAAACTCTGAAATAGTACCCTTTCTCTTACTATCTTTCATCAAAATTTTTTCTAAGGATGAATAAGTAGGTCGGGTGAGAGCATTATTTTGATTTGATTGAATAAAATTTCTAAGCTGAAGATATTTTAAAAAATGTGTTCTATTAAGATTGAATTTAATCCTCAGTTCTTCAAAAGACATTATGTTATCTGAACGTGACAAATATAAGTCTTGAATCTTTTGAATCCCTTTTAAATTCCATACTTTAAATACAGCATCCGCTCTCCCTGGTGTAAAATATTGATTACCCCATATTGGGCTAAATTGTGACAGTAAGTGTGGTTCTTTTAAATATTTTTTGGTTTCACACCATATTTTAATCATGTGCTTTACAATTGGATTTTTAACTTGTTTCTGTAATTTTTTAGCCAAGTCTGAGTATATGAATAAAGGAAGAGGTAAAGGTAAATTGTATGATTCCATTTCAGTCCAGTGAGGAGGATCATTTGATGAAAAATAATATGTCATAGACCTCAGTTGTGCTGACCAGTAATACAACATAAAGTTTGGACATTTCAGACCTCCACGATCAAATGGTAAATATAGTAAGGACAAACGTAATCTAGCCTTCCTATTGTTCCATATAAATTCCACTAACTTTTTTTAATTCTTGAGAATAGATCTGAAGGTGGTGGTAAAGGAATGTTTTGAAATAAAGTATTTTTGGTAAGATATTACTTTTAAGTATATTAATTCTCCCGATCATCGACATTGGTAGTGGCATCCATCTCTGAAGTAACTCATTAATATCTGTCATTAAGGCTTCATAGTTGGCACTGGCGACTGATTGTAGCTTAGGCAAAATTTGAATTCCTAAATATTTAAACTGATTTACAACATTAAATTGATTTACCTCAGGAGCTGGGTGATTTCTCTGGGTCTCATTTAGCTTTAATATTGAAGATTTAGTTTTATTTATTTTATATCCTGATATTTCCCCAAAATTCTTTATCAAATTTAACAAGGTCGGAATTGATTTTTTAAAATTCGACATAAACAAAATTATGTCATCGGCATACAGGGAGATTTTATGTTCTGTTGGTCCTACTTTAATTCCATATATTTGTGGATGTAAACATACTGCCATCGCTAAAGGTTCAATTGCCATAGTAAACAATAAGGGTGAAAGTGGACAGCCTTGTCGACATCCTCTATTGATTTTTATTGATTTTGAGATATTGCTGTTTGTTAGGATTTCTGCTGTAGCATTATTGTATATTATCTGGACCCATTTTATGAAATTATTTCCAAGTCCAAACTTTGTAGGACTTCAAAAATATAGGGCCATTCGACCCTATCAAAGGCCTTTTCGGCATCCAATGATATGAGAGCTGTATCCGGTGCTTCTTTATTGGAATAAATAATATTAAATAGTCTTCTTACATTATGGAAGCCTTGTCTTCCCATTATAAAGCCATTCTGATCTCGGTTAATAATATTTGGTAATATTTCTTGTAGTCGTTTTGCTAAAATTTTACAGATTATCTTAAGATCAGCATTTAATAGGCTTATTGGTCTCATGTTTTCACATTTATTAGAGGGTTTACCTGGTTTTGGCAACAGTATAATTAAGGCATTATTCATGTATGGTGGTAAATTACCATATTGAAATGCTTCTAAAACCATTTCCAACAGTGGTTTTATTAATTTATTCTTAAATTTTTTATAGAGGTCAACCGGAAGACCATCTGGTCCTGCTCTTTTTCCTGATTTCATATTATCAATGGCTTGCCCAACTTCTTCTTGACTAATTTTAGACTCCAATATCACCGTTTTCATTTGGAATACTTGGTATAGATAATCCACCCAAAAACCCATTTAGTTTTGTTAAGTCAGTTTCATTTTTTGTATCATATAGTTTTTCATAATAATCTCTAAAGGCACTATTAATTTCTAAAGGATCTATAACTACCTGTCCGTTACTTATAATACTGGTAATTGGTGTTTTAAATTCTAATTGTTTAATCTGCCATGCCAATAATTTTCCTGATTTTTCACCTTGTTCATAAAAAGTTTGCTTCAATCTTAGAAGACTCGAGGCAGCTCTATTCGCTGATTTTTTTGTCATATTCAGCTCTCAGAATCAGTAATTCGTTCTCTAACTGTGGGTTACTTCCTGCATACACCTTTTCTTGAAGAATTTTTATTTTACGTTCCAATTGGACTCTCTCCTCTTGAGTCTTCTTAGATTTTGAACCTGTATAACTAATAATATTCCCCCTAATAAAAGCTTCGAAAGCCTCCCACTTTATACATGCCGTTGTTTGTGTAGTATTAGATGAGATGAGATTCAACTTTATTGTCATTACACATGTATGAATACAAGGTAACGAAACGTAATATCAAAGAACTCATCTATCTGTTTTTCTATGTACTTAACAAATTCCTCATCCTGAAGCCATTTATGCTTAAAATGCCACCTACCTGGATCCTTTGTCAATTTCTTATCTACATATATTAGACAGCAGGGTGCATGATCAGAGATCACAATGTTATCATAGAAACAGTTTTGAATCTTGGACCTTAATTCTGTAGAGATCAAAAAGTAGTCAATACGTGAGAATGTCTTATAGGTATTAGAATAACAAGAAGTTTTGACTTGTGGTTTCATTTCTCTCCATATATCTAGCAATCTCAATTCTTTCATAAAATGATTAATGGTCATCCTGCATCCATTGTACGTACAGTCCAGTCCTGTTGATCTATCTATACTGAGATTCAATGTACAATTAAAATCCCCTGCCCTGTTGCCCTGTAAGTGATGATAAAATAAGGAATAAATTAACAAAGAAGTTTTGATCATCAATACTGGGGCCGTATAAGTTCACCAGATTTATATTTTCTAATAACAAAGATCCTTGGATGATTAGATATCTTCCAAATTTGTCTCCAATTACATTTTTCACTTGAAATGGGACTGTTTTATGTATGAGAATCATAACTCCCCTAGCTTGGGATGAAAATGATGAGGTGAACACGTTACCTTTCCATCTTCTCCTAATTCTTTTTACATCCTCCTCTGTTAGATGAGTTTCTTGTAAAAATACAATTTTTGAATCTATGTCTTTTATTTTATTCATAACTTGTTTAAGTTTTTCTAGATTTTGTAGACCTCTGCAATTCCATGAAGTTAAATTAAGATTAACGCTTTGATCTATGATCAATAAGGAGTTTGAGATTACCTTGCAATATGAACATGGTCATACAGAGAAGCAGAAACATGGATGGTTGAACATTCATCCTACAAACTACACAAAAACAAATTCCCTTTCCCCACATTCGTGGTAATCCCCCCAAAATCAAAAAAAATTCCGTCTCCCGTTATAGCTAGTGACTGTTCCACACCTGCGAGGATCAGTCAAACCACTCTCTCTTTCTCCTCTCAATCACCCTGACTCTACTACTATTTTTAATGACATTAACTCTCTTCTGTAGTTTTTCAACATAACTTCAAAGTTTTATAGCAACTTTGTACATCATAGGTTTTTTTTTTTAATACAGTCTGTATTTTGTAGACTTGTTATATGTTTCAGATCAATCAGATGCCTGTACAAATGCTTAAATGTTCTACCTTTGTCATGTTCACGCTTAGCTCCCACCAGTCCCCTCTTGGATCTGCTTAATGAGCTCCTGCGCCTCTTGAGGGGTCTTGAAGATGTGGGTTCTCCCTTTATATGTGACCAGCAGTCTTGCTGGATGAATCACTCCGTGACGAATCCCGAGGTTGCGCAGCTCTTTGCGGGCGGGGTCGAACTGCCTCCTTAATTGTTGAATTCCTGTGGCCAAATCTGGGTAGAACCACACCTGTTGGTCCTGGTATTTAATTTCCCCTTTAGCTCGCGCCGCGTTGGAGACCGTCATCTTGTCTCTGTAGTTGAGGAACTTCATAATCAGCGTCCTCGGTGGTGTCTTATTAGCTCTCGGTGGGCCGATTTGGTGAGCTCTCTCTAAAATGACCGATGACTGCAGGTCCGCATTGTTCAGCGCTTCTGGAATCCACTTTTCCAAAAAGGAACATGGGTCCCGTCCCTCTGCTCCCTACGGGAGGCCCACCAGCCTCAAATTATTCCGTCGTGAGCGGGATTCCAAGTCCAGGACGTTATCTTCCAAACGTTTCCATTTTAATTCCAGTGTTTGCAACTTTGATTGTAGGCTGGTGACGTCATCTTCAGCGCTTGAAATTCGGAGCTCTGCCTGCGATACTCGTTCCATACAGTCGCTTATTTCCTTTCTCATTCCTTCTATCGCTGCTATAATTCCATCAAATTTAGAAGAAAACTCTGTTCTCATGGAGCTGATGGCAGTGAGCACTGCGCTTGTCCCCTCCTCAGCAGCTCCCGCTCCGCCGCTGGCTACATCCTCCGCCATCGTCCCTGGAGTTTTTTCTGCTTCGCCACGAGTGTGGAAGTCTGTTAGCTTGGGTTGTTTTGTCGAATTGCTTTTTCCTCCGCCTAATTTCCCAGCCTTGGTCTTTACCATATCCGCGCCTAAACGCTGGGATGGGTTTTTGTTCCAATTAAGAGAGTTTTAGTAAACTTTTTATTTTTAGGAGCAGAGCAGTGTGAAACACGTCTTCCTACGTGGCCGCCATAACCGAAAGTCGGGCATCGGGCTTGTTGTTATGAGCTATTCGGTCTCTTTACGACCATTGTGAGAGTTTGGTTCATATTGCAAGCACTTGGTCGGACTCATTCCCAGTGAGAGTTGGACTCCGCCAGGGCTGTCCTTTGTCACCGATCCTGTTCATAATTTTTATGGACAGGATTTCTAGGTGCACCCAGGGAACAGAGGGTGTCATGCTTGGTGACCACAGGATCTCATCTCTGTTGTTTGCAGATGATGTTGCCCTGCTGGTTTCATCCAGCAATGACCCACAGGTCTTACTGGGATGGTTTGCTGCTGAGTGTGAAGCGGCTGGGATGAGAATCAGCACCTCCAAGTCCGAGTCCATCCATGGTCCTCAAGCGGAAAAAGGTGGATTGTCTTCTCCGGGTTGGGGACAAGCTCCTGCCCCAAGTGGAGGAGTTTAAGTATCTTGGGGTCTTATTCATGAGTGATGGGAGAATGGAGCGAGAGATTGACAGATGGATCAAAGCAGCATCTGCAGTGATGCAGACGTTGTGCCGGTCTGTTGTGGTGAAGAGGGAGCTAAGCTCTAAGGCAAAGCTGTCGATTTACCAGTCAGTCTACGTTCCTACCCTCAGCTCTGGTCATGAACTTTGGGTAATGACTGAAAGAATGAGATTGTGGATACAAGCAGCTGAAATGAGCTTTCTTCGTAGGATTGCTGCACTCACCCTCAGAGATAGGGTGAGAGGCTTAGTCATCTGGAGAGGCTCAGAGTAGAACTGCTGCTCTTCCACATTGAAAGGACCCAGTTGAGGTGGTATGGGCATCTGATTAGGATGCCTCCTGGACGCTTCCCACCTGAGGTGTTTTGGGCACGTCCCTCTGGGAGGAGACCCTGGGGCAGACACAGGACTCGCTGGAGAGACTATTGCCTCATTTCCACCAAAATAAGAGCCAGTGCTAGTTTGGTTCTGGGGCTGGTGCCAGTGCTGCACCAGTTGAACTGTAGTGCCTCATAAGAACCAGTTGGTTTTCCAGTCACAAGGTTACATGGAAAAATGCGTAGATTTACTGCATATATACATGAAAATACTGTATCAATATATATTCTATGTACCTCCAAACAACAATGTTTTTGCACATAGATATTGCAATCAGATAAATTCTATACGTTATTATCCAAACTGCAACACTTTGGCCAACACTATAATTTTTCAGATGTGATAAAACCTCAAAATATTTACACACATTGTAGGTGGACTGAGACCAGGCAGTCCACCGTTAACAAGCGGGCACTCCTGGCTCCTGTAGATGGTGATCACTTTTTGGCACGACACCGGTTTTCAATACCCAGCCGACCCCATGCAGAAGTGGCTGATGAAACCTTTTTCAGACACAGGCAGACTTACCCCTGAACAACGTAACTACAACTACCGGATGAGCCATGCATGTTCAGTTGTGGAAATGGCTTTCAATGGCTTGAAAGGACGATGGAGGTCCCTCCTGACAAGGAATGACTGCAAACTGGAGCTGAGCAAGAAAATGGTGCTCACCTGCTGCATACTTGATAATATTTGTGAGGAACGTGGTGACAACTTTGGACTCCCAGACACACTTGATCACAGTCAGCCTCCAGTTCAACCACTACCTGACCATGCCAGTGTAGAAGGGGACAACATTAGGGCAGCTTTAATGGAGTATTTTAACAGTGGGGAGCAATAACCTGTTTAATGCCTGCCATATCATTTGCAAAATATAATGTGAAGTAGTTCAAAATAATTAATGAATAAAACATTCAGCTGACAATCAGTCTCAATGTACTCTGTTTAAGTATTTATGGTGTATTTATATATTTTATAGGCACATTTACAGAGTTGTTAAAGGTATACCCTTCTGTACTTGTACTGTATGTCATCTATTCTGGTTAAAGTACTGATTCAAGTTTTTATTCATGTAGGGCTAACAAGAGACAGACTGTAAAGTGTAAAAGTTAAAAGTACTTTCCCCAGAAATGATCTTGTCCAAAGCTGATAGAATATCATGTGGTACGTTGTCAAAAGAATATAAACTCATTATAATTTTTGAAACTCTGATCATTGGCGACTCTGTAGTCAGAAACGTGAACCTAGAGACTCCAGCGGCCATAGTCAAATGCATTCCTGGGGCCAGAGCAGGCGACATCAAGTCAAATTTGAAAATGCTGGCTAAAAGTAACTGTAAATATTCCACAATTGTTATTCACGCCGGCATTAATGACATCCGTCTCCGGCAGTCGGAAGTCACGAAACTTAATATAGAATCGGTGTGTGACTTTGCAAAAACGATGTCTGCCACTGTAGTATTCTCTGGGCCCCTCCCCAATCTGACCAGTGATGACATGTTTAGCCGCTCATCATCCTTGAACCACTGGCTGTCTGTGTGGTGTCCTAAAAATGACGTGGGCTACATTGACAATTGGAGCTCTTTTTGGGGAAAACCTGGTCTTATGAGACGAGACAGCATTCATCCCACTTTGGATGGTGCTTCTCATTTATCTAACAATCTGGCATCTTTTTTATCCAAATTTCCAAAACCTTGACTACTCAGAGTTGGGACCAGGAAGCAGAGTCGCAGTCTTACACGCCTCTCTGCAGCTCCTCTTCATCCGCCACCCCTCAACTTAGCCCCTGTCTTCCCCATCAGAGAATCGTTGTCTACTCCCTCCAAAGTAAATAAAAATATAATGCATAAGCATCCCAAAGTGATAAAGCAAAATATTGGTAAAACTCAAATTAAACATAAAACCTCTAAACTGAATGAATTGGCCTGTGTTCCTCCTCATAATTTAAAAATTAAATGTGGTTTATTAAATATTAGGTCTCTAACTCCCAAGTCTCTGTTAGTCCATGATCTGTTAATTGATCATCAGATTGATTTAATTTCCCTTACAGAGACTTGGTTAGGGCAAGAGGATTATGTTGGTTTAAATGAATCAACTCCCTCTGGTTATTTAAACTGTCAAAATCCCAGAAGTTCTGGTTGTGGAGGAGGAGTAGCAACAATTTACCATTCCAAATTACTAGTTAATGTAAAGCAAAAAACATGTTATAATTCCTTTGAGGGCCTGGTCCTCAGTATTGGGCACTTTAGCAATTTTAGGTTAAACCCAATTTTATTTGCCATAGTTTATCGTCCCCCATCAACCTACTCAGAATTTTTATCCGAATTTGCTGATTTCTTAGCTGATTTAGTGCTGAAATCTTATAATTATAGTAGGGGACTTTAATATGCATGTGGATGTAGATAGTGACTGCCTTAATGTGGCATTTAATTCAATATTAGACTCGATTGGGTTTTCTCAGAAAGTAGGAAATTCTACTCATTACCTCCACCATACATTGGACCTTGTTCTGACATATGGCATAGAAATAGAAAATCTTGTAGTGCCTCCTCATAACCCTGTACTGTCAGACCATTGTCTGTTAACCTTTGATTTTACTATTTCTGACTATTTGGCTCCTAAAGAAAAATATTATTACAGTAGATGCCTCTCAGATGATGCTGTTACCAAATTTATGCAGATTGTTTCCTCTATGCCATGTGTCAACACAAGGGAAATAAGCTATAGACAGCTTGCTCCTTCTGTAATTGATAACATGGTGGATAGTGTTTCAGCTTCTCTGCATCAGACTCTAGACTTGGTGGCCCCCTTAAAAAAGAAAAAGTCTAATCAGAGATTTCTAACTCCTTGGTTCAACACAGAAACTCGTAGCTTAAAACAGAAGACTCGTCAATTAGAAAGAAAATGGCGCTCCACTAATTTAGATGAAATCTATTTAGCTTGGAGAAATCATCTTTTAATTTATAAAAAATCTCTTAGAAAAGCTAGAACGAGTTATTACTCTGCATTAATAGAAGAGAACAAGAATAATCCCAGGTTTCTTTTCAGTACTGTAGCCAGGTTGACAAAGAGTCAGGACTCTGTCAATCCTAGCATTCCCTTAGAGCTTACTAGTCAGGACTTTATGAACTTTTTCAATAATAAAATTTCATCCATCAGAGATAAAATCAATCAGATTCTTCCCACAGTTAACTTAAATACTGTAACTACTACAACTCCTTCTATTGATGTCTGTCTTGATGAGTTTACTCCAATCGACCTTTGTGAGTTAGACAAAATAGTTTCCTCATCCAAACCTTCAACTTGTCTTTTAGACCCTATTCCTACCAGGTTATTTAAAGAAGTCTTCCCACTTATTGGTAGCTTTATTTTTCATATAATCAATTCTTCATTAACTTTAGGCCATGTACCGCAGGCTTTTAAAACGGCTGTAATTAAACCCTTACTCAAAAAGCCAACGCTAGATCCAGGAGCTTTAGCTAACTATAGACCAATCTCTAATCTCCCTTTCATTTCAAAAATCTTAGAAAGAGTTGTTGCTACGCAATTATTTGACCACCTGCAGGGAAATGGTTTACTTGAAGAGTTTCAATCTGGGTTTAGAATCCATCATAGTACTGAAACAGCCTTAGCGAAGGTCACTAACGACCTCCTCATTGCATCTGATAATGGACTAGTTTCTGTACTTGTCCTTTTAGACCTTAGTGCAGCTTTTGATACTATCGATCATAATATTCTACTTGATAGATTAGAACACTATGTTGGACTTAATGGAACTTCGTTGCAGTGGTTTAGATCTTATTTATCTGATAGGTTCCAGTTTGTTCATGTAAATAATGAGTTTTCTTTCAACTCAAAGCTTAGACATGGAGTTCCACAGGGATCTGTGCTAGGCCCTACTCTTTTTAGTTTATATATGCTTTTGTTAGGCAACATTATTAGAAAGCACTGTATACATTTTCATTGTTATGCAGATGACACACAATTATACCTGTCAATGAAGCCAGATGATAGTAATCAATTAGCCAAGTTAGAAGCCTGTCTTAAGGAAATCAAAGCTTGGATGACTTGTAATTTCCTGCTATTAAATTCAGATAAGACTGAAGTCATTCTTGTTGGTCCAAAAAACCTTAGAAATTCCTTTCCAAATCAAACTTGCAGTTTGGATGTGGTTACTCTTTCTCTTAATAGCTCTGTGAGGAACCTTGGAGTTATTTTTGATCAGGATTTGTCCTTCAATTCACATATTAAATTTGTTTCTAAGACTGCCTTCTATCATTTGCGTAATATTGCCAAGATTAAGAGCATCTTGTCTCAGAGTGATGCTGAGAAACTGATCCACGCTTTTGTTAGCTCGAGATTAGATTATTGTAATTCTTTATTATCAGGCTGTCCTAAAACATCTTTAAAAAGTCTTCAGCTGATCCAAAATGCTGCAGCAAGAGTTTTAACAGGTACTAGAAAGAGAGATCATATCTCTCCGGTTCTGGCCTCCCTTCATTGGCTTCCCATAGAGTTTAGAATTAAGTTTAAAATCCTTCTTCTTACTTACAAAGCTCTAAACAATCAGGCTCCTTTTTATTTAAAAGATCTGATACTACCGTATTATCCTAGCAGAGCACTACGCTCCCAAAATGCAGGATTACTTGTAATACCTAGAATCTCCAAAAGTACAATGGGAGGCAGAGCCTTCAGTTATCAAGCTCCTCTCCTGTGGAATCAGCTGCCAATCTGGATTCGGGAGTCAGACTTGATCTCTGTTTTTAAGAATAGGGCTAAAACCTACCTTTTTGATATAGCCTACAATTAGGGAGGGATCATGTGTTTCTGAACCCTCCCTTAGTTATGCTGCTAATAGGTTTAGTCAGCCGGGGGACCTCCAGTAATGCACTGGGCCTCACTCCTTTTCTCACTCTCAATGAAATATTTTTTTTGCTGGTCATTAACATTTGTTTGTTCTCTCCCATAGATTGAGTCCCCATCGGGCTGTTTGCTCTCTACATGTCTGTTCTTTTCTTCTTCTCTATCCCCTCACCCCCCAGCCAGTCGCAGCAGATGACTGCCCCTCCCTGAGCCTGGTTCTGCTGGAGATTTCTTCCTGTTAAAAGGGAGTTTTTCCTCTCCACCGTCGCCAAGTGCTTGCTCACAGGGGATCGCCTGATTGCTGGGGTCTTTCTGCAACTGTGGGGGTTCCCCCTACAGTTGATAGTGCTATGAGATGACTGTCGTTGTGAAATGGCACTATATAAATAAAGTTGAATTGAATTGAAACTGGCAACTTGAAACATTTTCCACAGAAAAAGTGCATAGATTTAAAGTTTGTTGCTGCTTGTTCTTTAGAAAATGTAAAAAAAAAGTTGTCAAAAATATGAGTAAGTCCACAAATACCTGATATATTGTCCAATACCTGAAAAATGAACTTAAGTACAGTAATTCAGTACTTGTACTTTCACTTCCCAACACTACAATGTTACAGTGATTTGCATTGTTTGTCCTAAATAGCTTTACATTTCAGCCATATGTTTGGTGTGAGGATAACAATTACTTAATGTAGAAGCAGAGAAACACTTAAGGAAAGAAAGTTTTTATTTACAAAATGTGCAAAAACTTAAGACTGCTACATAAGAAATACTAGAAAAGCACTCAGAGAGCGCAGACCTCCGCCAAGAGTAACAGTCCCCCCCAGTATTGTGATTTATACCATAAATATTCTACACTAATTTTGTTTTGTAATTTTGCTCATGGAAGATCTTGCCAAACTGGACCAGTTCTGCAAAACCTGGCACCTAAAACCAAGCCCAGCAAAAACCGTCTCCAGTGTATTCCATCTTCATAATGTAAAAGCTACCAGAGAACTAAACATCCACCTGAGCGGACTCAAGCTTAAGCATGCCTCGAATCCAACCTACCTTGGAGTGACCCTTGACAGGACCTTATCCTTCAAGGAACATTTAAAGGGGACGGCTGCTAAGGTGAAGGCACGAAACAACCTGCTCTGCAAGCTCGCTGGTGCAAAATGGGGGGTGGCAGCCTCCACCTTGCGCACCTCAGCACTGGCCCTTTCATACTCTGTAGCAGAATATTGTGCCCCTGTCTGGTCCAGGTCATCCTACACACACTACGTAGACACCCAGCTCAACACAACCATGAGAACCATAACTGGGACAATCCGTTCAACACCACTCCCCTGGCTCCCTGTACTGTCAAACATAGCCTCCCCACACATCCGGCGAGCAGCACTAACTCAAAGGATGCTTCAAAAAGCCAAAGATTTTCCTCACTTACCAATCCATGCAGATATCTACACTCCACCCACTGCCCGCATTCCTTCCAGACGGCCGATTTGGAAAAACCCTCCCCCAGCTGACTTCACCATCCAGACAGCTTGGCAAGAGGAATGGGAGACCAAGGAGGTCCCAAACAAACACCTGGTGACAAACCCCAACCAACAGGTCCCGGGCACCAATCTCCCAAGGAGATAATGGTCTACACTCAATCGCTTCAGGACTGAGTAGGGAGATTGGGCGGTAACTTGCTGGTAGTTTGTGGTCTTTGCCAGGTTTTGGTAAGGCAATGACCTTTGCTGTCCGCCATTTCTTTGGGATCGAGTTTGTTTGTATGATCCTTGTGTAGAATTGTGTCAACCAGGTTAGGGCTCGGGGGCCAAGATCTTTCATGAATTCTGGGAAGATGTTGTCGTATCCTGCTGCCTTTCCACATTTCAGGCCCTGTAGAACTTTCTCCAGTTCAGCAGCCTCGAAGGGTTCAGGGTTCGTTTCCTCTACGGGCATTTTTTGGTGTTTTTTTAGCTCAGTTGTAACTGCTCTACTGGTGTCTTTGTCTTGGTGTGCTTTGGCGATGGTCAGTAGGTGGGATGCAACTTGGTTGGGTGTGACGGATGCTCGGCTTTGGCTAGGGTGCTTCTGTGCAGCTCCTAGGCGACGGATGAGGCTCCAACATTTCCTGCTAGAGTGGGTAAAGCTCCGGTCAGCAACTGTCTCCTCCCATTTCTTTCGCCGGGCTGTACTTAGTGATTCAATGAGATGGTCTGCTATCTCTGGGTCCCCTGATGTTTGATAGGATTGTAGGAGGGCAGCGTTTTCTCCATCCAGGCATGGGATATAGAGGGGTCGGTAGCCTCGTGGGATTGCAGTGTGAGCAGCCTTGAAGACTGCGCTGCAGAAGCGGTTGTATGCTTCATCTACAGTGATGGTGTGGAGTGGGATGGTAACAACACTCCGATCCAGGGTTTCACTGAATTTCTTCCAGTTGGCTTTGCGGAAGTTCCAGCACATTTTCCTTGGGCTGTTTATGACTGGAAGTTGTAGGCTAGTCTGTACAAGCAGGGGCCAATGTTGGCTATGTGGAAAATCGTCAAGAATGAGGATCTGTGTAGGGTATGGCGTCCCATTCAAAGAGCTGACCCAGCACAGGTCAGGAGAATAGTCCTTCTTCCACCTAGCAGAGTGGAGGGTTCCTCTTTGTTTGGGGTCGTATATCAGAGCGAGATCATTTCTAGATGCCCAGTCTGAAAGTACCTCCCCGTCACTATCCACTGCTGGGTACCCCCAGTCAGGGTGATGGCTGTTAAAGTCCCCCACATAGATGGCAGGGTGGGGTAGGGTGGGTAAGACCTGCAGATCCCAGTTGGCACTAGGGGGCTTGTACACATTGACAATATGGAAGCCACCAATGGTTATGGTGTCTGAGAAATGTGTTGTTGTCAGGTGGTTTACTTCAACTATGTCAGAACGCACATAGGTGGCACGTCCATGTTTGGCATGTGGAACATAGCACAGGAGATCAAAGCCATTGATGGTGTAGCGGCCAGCTTCCTCTGTGCCAATATGAGTCTCTTGGAGGCAGATTACATCAATCGAGTGTTGGAAGGCGAGGACTTCGATAAGGCTTCGCTTGGCTGCAGATAGGCCTTCAACGTTTAGTTGTAGTATGCGAAGGGCAGGTCCTACTGCAAGGTGCTCTCGGGGCTGTTTGCTTTCAGCTTTGGAACTGTGACTAGGATTCTTCTGCAGTGATGCGGACATTGTACTGGTCTGTTGTGGTGAAGAGGGAGTTGAGCTCTAAAGCAACGCTGTCAATTTACCAGTCAGCTATGTTCCTACCCTTGCTTATGGTCATGAACTTTAAGTAATGACTGAAAGACTGAGATCATGGAAACAAGTGGCTGAAATGAGCTTTCTCTGTAGGATTGCTTGTCTCACCCTTAGCGATAGGGTGAGGAGCGCAGTCATCTAGGAGAGGCTCAGAGTAGAACTGCTGCTCCTCCACATTGAAAGGAGCCAGTTGAGGTGGTTTGGGCATCTGATCAGGATGCCTCCTAGACACCTCTCACTTGAGGTGTTTCGGGCACGTCCCATTTGGGAAGAGACCACGGGGGAGACCCAGGATGTGCTGGTGAGCCTATGTCTCCCAGCTGGCTTGGGAATACTATGGTTTCCTCTCTGAAGAACTGGAGCAGGTGGCTGTAGAAAGGAAGGTCTGGACATCTCTACTTAGACTGCTGTCTCTGTGGCCCAGACCCCTGGAAAAGCGGTAGAAAATCGATGGATGGATGGATATTCAGAGGTGTGTTTTGGGCGTAACATAAAAAAAAATCGTCTTTGCTTTCTTTCTCTTTAATAAACAGTAGTTCAAGATCAAAGACTTAATACCAATATGCCAGCATTTAAAAGCCAGTATAGGAGCCCTTTTGGGTGAGAGACGAGCCACACCCTGGGCAGGTCGCCAATGAATGAAAGATCAGGTAAGGGATTATCAGTCTGCCAAAATAACAGCCACTGAAAAATTCTAGCCCCTGTGTAGTACAGGCTTATGTGGCCATACTTGCCTTTTAAACGCACTGCTGAAATAGTGGTTGGTCATATGCTGCTGATGTCAGACCTGCTTTCTGCAGATGAAAAGTGCATTGGAATAAAATGCACCTTAATACCAACGCGTCAAGCTTTCTGCCGAGCCTCACCTACTTTAATTACCTTTTATTTACAGAGGTCCCATTGGATGAATATTTCTGCAGCACATCAAGCCAATCTGGTTTGAGTTGCTATCTGGTGATTTAAAAAAAATAATGTGATGACCAGAGTGTGTCAACAGTTCTATCTTATCTGTATTTTTAAAATGATAAAATACCACTGATGATTTCCTGAAAGTGTGGCTCCAGGCTGAGATCAGAGTCTAAGATGAGAACATTTTTTGGGTTCCTGGTGTGATGAGTCAGGGATTCAAAGTGCATAGACAGTTTTGCTCTGTGAACTTTTAGGCCAAATATTAGTTTAGTTGATTTTTTTTTTGAACATCCATGCATTGACATTGTGCAACCCTCAGATTATCCCACTGACTGGAGTAAAATGTTCTGGATATAGTGAGATCATGTAAATCTGGACCTTTGCTGTTGAAAAGTGTGAAGTGTGTCTGATGTGTCTGAAACATTCACTACTGTCATCCTTATACCTGTTTAAGTATGCTGTAGCTAAAGAAAGATTTACTTTTCATAAGCTCTAAATAGTGTGCTTCCTTTTTTTGTTCATTGGTCATTTCTAACTGGTTTAACTGGTGTTCAGTAGGAGCCAATCAGGATGGAGGCGGCGGAGGATGGAGCAGGGCGCGTCCGGGAACTGCAAGAGCAGCGGATGTCTGTCCAGAAGAAAACCTTCACCAAGTGGATGAACAGCGTCTTCTACAAGAATGGGGTGAGACAGCAGGAAGACAGCATTGTCCATGCTTGAATATGACACATTCAAAACTCTCTGTGGCTCTAAGAGGGTTATGAAATGCACTGGAAAGAGGAAAAAGCCTGTAGACCAAACCCAACATGTTGGTGCTCAAGTATAGATTTATGTCAGAGCAGCAATTTAAGTGTGAAAACAATCAGACACACTACTATAGACATGCTCAAATTTGTTGGTACCCTTCCACAAAAGCCAAAAAAACACAACTCTCTGAAACAATTTGAAACTGACAAAGGTTTAATGGCATCCCTTATTGTTTATATTTAACACAAATCAGTCTTTTAAATATTGATTCAGTTTAATATTTATATAATTAAACTAATTAAAAAGGCATGAACAGAAAAGATGGTACCCTTAATTTAATATTTTGTTGCACTATTTTTTGTGCAGTCACTGTCAATAACAATCTCTGTACTTCACAATGAGATTTCTAAACTGTTCAACGTAAAAACTCCTCCCCAGAAACAGATGACCCCTGAAACTGTCAGTGATGAACTGGGTGAGGATTTTTCCGTTGTGTTTTGGAAAGATCTGTTGTTGGTTGTTTAATTTCTGTGCCTACATTTATTATGACAGTGTGATATTGCGCTTGTTATCGGCTGTAACCCTGCTCCACCCTGATACCCAGCTGTCAAACTTCAGTCTGTCAGCTGGTATGCAACTCACAAACGCACACTCATCAGCAGTCATGATAGCTGACACAATTTTGCCCCTCAACTCTCCTTACCCAGGCTATTAAATCCCAGATGGTTTTTGAATCTTTTTTGTATGAATTCATGTGTTTTTATGGTCAGCAGCATAACAGCTGTTGGCTAAACACTGAGCTCTCCTGCTGAATGTCATTCCCAGAATTCCTCTAGGATTGATAATGGATCACAAATGGATGAGCAAAAAAAACACAAAAAACCCCCAAAACAAATATACTTTCATAAAGTGTACAGTTTTCACAATGGACATACTGGGACATTATGTTCTTAGAATAAAGTATAGTGGCTACACGTGAATGTGGCTGCATTTAAAAGCTTGTTTATTGGTCAGAACAGATGTGGGTATAGTAGCCAAAAACTGTACTCAAGTAAAATAATGGAATATTCTGTCCATAATAAATATTATGGACAGGATTGGTGCCAAAGGTCAGCCCTGGTGGAACTCTCATGGGAAACAAGTTTGACTGATAGTTGGCAGTACATTCTAGCAATGGATATATAAAGACAGGATAGCTTGGAGCAACGAGCCCTATATCCCATAACCCCAGAGCACCCGCCACAAGAAACCACGAGGGATGCGGTTGAATCCTTTCTCCATGTCCACAGAACCCATGAAGACTTTTTGGGCAAACTCCCATGAACCCTTGAGGATCCTTGAGAGGGTCAACAGTTGGTCCAGTGTTCCACGACCAAGATGAAAACCATGCTTCTGAATCTGAGGTTCAGCCAACGTGCGGACTCTCCTCCCAAGTACAGTACCTTGGCATAAACCTTCCCAGGGAGGCTGAGGAGTGTGATCCCTCTAAACATGGAACACACCCACCAGTCCCCCTTCTTGAAGAGGGACACCCCCACCCCAGTTTGCCATGCCAAAGGCACTGTCACCAACTTCCACCCCATGTGGTAGAGGCATGTCAACCAGGACAGCCCTGCAACATCAAGAGCCTTGAAGTACTCAGGGCGAATGTCATTCACCACTGAGGCTCTGCTACTGAAGAGTTTTTAACATCTTCATCAATCTTGGCCCCCAACTCAGACCTTCAAATCTTTTTCCCCAACTCAGACCTTTTCTTTTTTTATGGACTGACTGATAACACAGGGTAACAAAAATAATTTTTTTGTAAGTTGTCTGTGATTTTTCAATTGATTTAAGACAATTTTGCACCGCTGAATCCGAAAATGACATCCGTTTTTCTCGATCAGGTGCTAAGTAAAAACCTGTACTTACTTAGAACTTACTTAGTACTGTGCATGTACTTACCTTTATATAAAGGTAAGTACATGTAAATTGAATGTTACATCATCATTGTTCAAAATTCAGAGAATTTCAAGACATAAAAAAGAATTTTGCATTATATAAAGCGAAAATACCCATAGATGTAAACAAAAACGTATAAAACAACATGTAGCCATAGTTCAAAAAGTTGACCTGATTGAGCAAAACCAATGTGATTTTTGGATTCAGCACATCAAAATTGTCCTAAATCAGCTAAAAAAACCCCAAAAAACTTAGACAATAAATTTGGTGTTGACCAGTGTAATTGCAATAACTGTTTTTTTCAACTTAGGATCTTCTGTTCAGTATCAAACCAGTATGACTACATGGGTGTCCTGACCATGTTTGTTTTGAAATAAACACCCAGGAGCTATAAAAATCAGAACTGGCATTCCTCTTTTTTTGTGGGAGTTCCTCAGCTTATCAAGACACTTACCTTTAGGATGTTTGCTGTACTGGGCTCTGACCTCCAGATAACCAGGAAGTCCTGAAGACGGTCCCAAGCAGACATTATGCAACACATAACAAGGGGAAGACATTGCTTCTTCTGACAGGATGATTTAGTGAAATTTTGCACGGGACTTCATGCCAAATCAGGGAGCTGCTTGCTGTTACATGTGACTCAGTGTTACATTTTTATTATTATTCTGCACAAGTTTTAAGTATTCGAGAGTAAGAACTTGGATATTGTGCTAAAGCGCATGATTGAGATGTTTGATTTTCCCCAAAAAAGGCTCCAGTAGCTTAATTTTCTCGCAGACTAGATCAAAGCAACTCCAAACCACGTCACATGTTTATAACACAGTTTTAGGGATGTTGTAAAAACATGTTGTACCACTGACAAAGTGCCAAATGTATGAGAATAAAGTGGCAAATATAGGGGAAAAAATTACACAAATTTCCAAGAAAAAAATGTAAAAATATATGGAAAATTAATACACCAAACTCCTCAAAGTGAGCTAATTTACTTCCTTACATTTTCACTTCTCTTAACTAAAAGGAGAGCATTGAGCTGACAGATGTCTACACGGAGCTTAAGACTGGAGTTGTCCTCATTCGTCTCCTGGAGCTCATCTCCAGAGAGAAGCTGCCTACACCGAGCCGTCCCAGACTGAGAGTCCACTGTCTGGAGAACAACAGCAATGCCATCAACTTCCTCAAAACTAAGGTAACAACACCGGTGCACAAATGCATAAAATGACAGGGACGTGTGACATTAAGACAGGTAGGCAACTATGAAATCGTGAAATTTGTTTCTTTCTCTGTCACTGTCTTTTTCATCAGATTCGCGTTGATCTTATCGGTCCAGAGAATGTGGTGGATGGAGACCGAACTCTGATCCTAGGGCTGCTCTGGATCATCATCCTTAGATTTCAGATTGGAGCTATTAACCTGGACGAGGTAAGGAAATTAATCTACGGCAGTTTTATGGGGAACATGAGAGGAAATTTCACTTTATCAGTGCTTTTGAATGTGGATATTGGGGTGGCTATCAACACAAAAACTCTGAAGAAAAAGACGTCTGTTACTTTATTGGGGTCCACCTTGATCTCATTCAGTCTCATTCATTTAGTCGTTCAGATTTTCTTCCAGTTGTGATATTACACTCGGAGCTCACTGGAATGATACCACCCTTGCAACTTTATCTCCACCCATTTTAATTACGGTGGAGTAGATATGTTCCTGTAATCTTCCGACTGCCTACAGCACAGCTAGCTTTGTTATCTTAGCAGAGCAACCACAGGTTTTATGGCCAATCTCTAAATATTTCATTTCTTCCACTAGAGATTAGTGTTTTAAGATGGTTCATTAATTCACATTCAACTCTGTATCTTGCAGCCATGTGTTATCCATTTTTATTTTTTAATATTTTGACTTGGATGGCCCTGTAATCAATCTGATAAATGAACTAGCAGACTTAGTTTAGGTTAGCTATTGTGTGTGACTCCCCATCAACATCTGTGATCCCAGCTGGATCAACTGCCCATACTTGACAATATATCCCATTTTTGATGGTATTTTAGCTTATTTACTGTAGTTTATTATACTCTGTCTAGGATGGCTCTTCCACCAGTAGCGGTTAGCTACAGCTAACAGAGCTACAGCTATTGACTCATTCAGGCTTGTCTCCATGCTATAGATATGCTATATTACACCCCAGGGATTGGTCCTATCCCATCAACTCTGCCCCTCATGATGCTTTCTTTGGGCTTTTCTTTTTAATTATATTTTTATTGGTGATCTTGGTCAAATTGTTTACATTGAGAGCAGTACTTTATTACAAGGGAATAAACATTAGTAAAAACTTAAAATTTACCATTATTCAAATAAGATAAGAGAGGTTAATAAGAGGTAACACACAAGTAAATGCCCTCGATTAATCTTCCCATAAGTTTTTTTTTTTATAGAATAAAAATAACATGTAGACAAATAAATTGAACAGTGGACAAGTGGTATTAAATTCTTACAGTTCTGCTCTTTTCTTCCCTTCAATGGGATAATTTACTTAAACAGAGTCTCTCCTTTGATTTCCTGTATATTGGGTCCATTTAAGCCAGTATTTATCAAATTTATCTCTTTGTAGTCGTAAAGACATGGTAATCCTTTCCATCACAAATATCTGGTATACCGTATCATGTAAATCCTGAATTCTTGGTATGTCTGTTTGGAGCCATTTTCTCGTTAAAACTTTCTTTGCTGACAATAGTACAATTCTCATTAAGTATTTGTCTGCCAACGAGGCTATGTTAGGAATTTCCAGACCTAAGAACATGTACAGGAAGTCAAAGGGGACATGGGTAGAGAAAACCTTTTCCAGGCATTTATGTGTAACCCTTTCCAAAATGGGGTAACTTTTGGGCAGGCCCAAAACACATGGTAATGATTGGCCTCTTCATTTCCACATAGTCTCCAACAACTGGTACCTAGATTTTGGTGGGTTTTTTTGGACTGGGGTAATAAAGAAGCGAATTAAATTTTTCCATCCAAATTCCCTCCAGATAGTTGAATAAGTAGTTTTCCATTGCACTGTACATAATGATTCCCAGTCACTATTGTCTACTGTTAATCCTGTTTCTTTTTCCCATTTCTTCTTAATATATAGGGTATTGATTGATTTGTTTTCTTGAAATCCCTGATAAAATCTTGTTATAATTTTCTGAACAGTAATGGTGCTAAAGGCCATTTGGAATATATTTAGAATTTTATTATCCTTCTTATCAGTCTTGGTCCTTACAATTTCATTATACAGTGATCCCTCGCTACTTCGCGCTTCACCTTTCGCGCCCTCAGTGCATCGCGGATTTTTCAAAAATATTCATCAAAAATTCAAAATTGAGAAATAATGGGCGGGCGCTAGCAGAAGGCAGGGAGACTACATTAGACCATCACATGTCAACACGGAGAGCAGCACAACTCTCTGTTCGCTGTTGTCGTGTTGGCTGGGCTCGGAAATCTCGCAAGCTGATTGGCCGAGACGTTTCACCCCGCAAGCTGATTGGCCGAGACGTCTCACCCACCTCCTCTTCCTGCCGAGCACCCATGAAGGGAAGAAAGACCGCATTCATTGCTTTTTATCGCTCGTGTTACTTAGTCTCGCCGCGTGGAACTTTTTGCTGTTCTCTTGTGCCATTTTGTGCGAAATAGTCTTCCCGTCGAGGCACTACGCCGCCTCCTGCAGCTTCAGCTCTATCGGAAGCTGCCCTCGATGATCCTGCGCCTCCAGCACCTCACGATGAGGCGTCACCTGAGGAGCAGTAAAGCTCTCATTAACCTGTGCAGTAAATCATTTTCATCTTGAGTTACGTATCTTGTTATAAGAATAAAAGAGTTCTAAAAGCATATTTATGTACACTTTGTTTACATCTACGTATGTATGTACACGTACACACACACACACACACGTATCATATGAGAGTGAGAGAATGAACGTACGTATTGTTTATGGATGACGTCATTGGGGTGACGCTACTTCGCAGTTTTTCACTTTTCACGGTCGGTTCTGGAACCCATTAACCGTGATAAGTGAGGGATAACTGTATCTATGTCTCAACTGTAGGTACCTAAAAAAGTCTTGGTTGTTTAACCCATTTTTTGATTTAAGGGTTTGGAAATCTGCTAGCTCCCCCTTGTGAGGGGGAGCTAGCAGATTCATACTTCACATTTAGCTAGCTAAATGTGAAGTATGAAGTGAGCCCCATTGACATCCATTTTTGAAATCTTGTGTCATTACGGTTTGGTAAAAATTCTGTGTCAAAAGCGTACCATCTTAACATCATTTCAGTCTTGGTTAGTTTGTTCTCTCTACTTACGTCGTTCCAAATCTTAAAAGTGAATTTTAGCCAGGGATTATCCGGGTCTTTCAAATGTGATTGCAATTTCCTGTCTGCTATCATTGCTTGTATAGGAGGGCCCTTAGTGGCTTTTTCCTCTATATCTTTCCACCTAGATTTGAACATTGGATCACATAAACAAACCAATGGTCTTAATTGTGCAGAGTAGTAGTAGTCCCTCATACATGGCAAAGATAAGCCACCTCTGTCCTTTGGCAGTTGTAATGTACTGTATCTTATTCAAGGTTTTTTCCCGAGCCATATACAGCGAGAAATCAACTTGTCCCATTCTACAAATTGTTGTTTTGAAACTTCAATTGGGAGAGTTTGAAAGAGGTAAAATAATCGGGGTAAAATGTTTATTTTTATTGATTCTATTCTATTAATTAGTCCTAAAGTTGGTATTAGACTCCATTTTCTTAAATCCGATTTTATTTTGGAATTTAATGGGCCATAATTCTTTTCAAACAACTTTCCAGTATCTCTACTTAGTACCACGCCAAGATATTTCATGGAGTCTTTGTCCCATTTAAAATTGTATTTACTTTTTAACTTCATTGAGGGTTGGTAGTTTAAGGTCATAATTTGTGTTTTTTCAATATTTAATTTGTAACCTGAAAGTGATCCAAACTTCTCTAATATCTCCATCAATCTAGGTAGAGATTTATTTGGTTGACCTAAATAAATTAGGACATCGTCTGCAAAGAGTGATATCTTCTGAATGTCCCCATGTATATTAATTACCTCAATTAAGTTATCTTGTCTAATGTATTGGCTAAGCGGTTCAATAAATAAAGTGAATAAAATTGGTGAAAGGGGGCAGCCCTGGCGACATGATCTTTCAAGTGAGACTGGTTTTGAAAGACTACCATTTATTTTTATTTTGGCTGTTGGTTTGTGGTAAATTGCCTGGATGGCCTTAATGATTTTATGATGAAATCCAAATTTATTCAAAACTTTATAAAGAAATGACCATCTCACTGAGTCAAATGCTTTTTCAGCATCTAAACCCATAAGCAATGCCTCAATATTATTTTTTTTAATATGGTGTATAACGTGGAGGGTCCTTCTAATACTGTCTTGGGTCTGCCTCTGGTGGATAAAACCAGTTTGGTCATGATTAATAAGTCTGGGTATGATATTGTCAAGTCGTTTTGCTATTATGGACGTGTATATTTTGTAGTCTAGGTTTAAAACTGATATTGGTCGATACTGGCTACAATTCAATATATCTTTTCCCTCTTTTGGGATGACAGTGATAATCGCTTCTTTCCATGAGGGGGGTAGGTCCCCTCCCTTCAACACCCAGTTACATACTTCCCTCAGTCTTGGAATTAATTCCTCCCTGTAGATCTTATACCATTCACCAGAGTAGCTGTCTGGGCCAGGGCTTTTTCTTTGGGCTTTTCTGCAATTTTTTTATTCGTTAGCTCAGGCTGTGTCTGACAATTGGTGATAGCCAACTGACATTAACATCAGCCATTCATCTGAAGTGTTGAAAGAGAGAAGATGGGGTGAACTGGGGTTCATTAGCATTTAAAGCATCATATACTGAAATGGATTGCTGTGAAGAAGGGTGTTAAATATGGGGGGAAAATGGTGCTGTTGTAGAGGATTGATCAGACGAGACACGAGCAGCTGCAGACACACAACTTTATTCCTCTAACAAGCAGAACACACTACTCTCTCGGTGCCAAAGCCAACCTTTTATACATCTTCACATTCTCTCCTTTGGCACCGAGAGCACATGTCATCAACATAACATACATTACATCTCAATACATTCACACCTGCAGTTCCAAGTGTAAAGGCATGTCTTAAGAACTTTCCTTCCCTCTGGCACTCTGGCGCCTAAACCTGCTTCTCATCTTTTCGACTCTCCCCCCCCAGGGTGCCACAGCACCTGTATCCTTCTCTCTCACGTGAGGCACCCGCATTACCATGTCTCCTTCCTTCCCCCCGTTCTCCAAAGTCCTGGGTGCTAGTCAGACCTCCCAGTGTGCCACCACACGCCCCCCCCCCCCAACACCCAGAAGGGGTCTTAATAGTCCGGTGCCTGAGGCTTGATCAATCGCCTGTACCGGCTGTAACGTGGAGTTGCCGGGCTGACTGAAGGGCCTTCCTGTTGCAGTGGATAGGGAGAAGACTCAGTCTCCAGTGCACAGTTCTCTGTAGGGGGAAAAGGTGGGGAGGGGAAAACTTTGGTCTCCTGCAAACAGTTCTCTGAAGGGGAAAAACAAACTCGTGGGCCCCCCGTGGGCGGGTGAACATGCCGGGGAGCCTGGGCCAGCACCACCTGCTCCTCTGCTAAGACATAAGCGGGCTTCAGCCTGTCTATGCAAATGGTTTCCTTCTGCCCCCCCAGGTCTAACACAAAATTTTTTGCTCCCGTTTCCAAAACTCTGAAGGGCCCGTCGTAAGGCGGACACAGCGGGGTTCAGTGAGCATCGTGCGTAACGAAAATGAACTTGGCGTTCTTCAAATGGTTTGGAACGAAGGTGCGGGGAAAACAATGGTACACCGGCCCTGGAACGCTGCTAGCCCCTGCACTGGAAAAATTGTGCCTGGACGAGTTGGCCCCGGGGGCAGGATTTTCCGGCAAAAATTCACCCAGGATCTGCAACGGCTGACAGAAAATGAGCTCCGCCAGGAAAGCTGCCAAATCCTCCTTAGGCCCAGAGCTAAACCCAGTAGGACCCAAGGCAGGCGGTCAACCCAATTTGCTTCCGTCAGTGAGGCTCTGAGCGCGACTTTAAGTGACCTGTGGAACCGCTCACACAACCTGTTAGCCTGCGAGTTGTACACGGTGGTTCGGTGGATTTTGACCCCCAGGCTCTCGGTCATCGTGGACCACAGTTCTGAAACAAACTGTGGACCCCTGTCGGAAGTGATGTCTGACGGGGAACCGAAACGTGCAACCCAGGATGACAAAAATGCACGGACCATGTCGGCAGGTGTGGTGGAAGCCAGCGGAACCGCCTCTGGCCAGCGCGTGGTGTGGTCCACTATTGTTAAAAGGTGCATGAACCCCTGTGATGGCGGAAGGGGGCCCACCAAATCGACGTGTACATGGTCGAACCTCCTGTTTGGAATCTGGAAAGGTTTGAGGGGTGTTTTGGTGTGCCTCTGAACCTTAGCACATGGCAGCCCATTCTTTCACATCCCTGCGTAAGTAGGGCCAGACGAACTTAGATCCCACCAACTTAATTGAAGCCCGGACACCAAGGTGTGAAAGAGAGTGGACGGACTCAAAAATGCGGCGGCGCCACATGATCAGAACCACCGGGCATGGCTGGATGGTGGAGACATTGCAAAGCAGGGGGGGCAACCCTCTTGTACTGCCCTGCTTTCCAGTTTTAGTCCAGTACCCGCAGATTGGAGCGTGCAAATGTCTGTGTCCCCAGGTTGGTCGTGGCCATGGCGGAAAAATCAATACCCATATAGACCGGGGAAACTAGCGCACGCGACAGGCAGTCAGCCATGACATTAAGTTTACCAGCTATGTGTTGAATGTTGGTAGTGAATTCCAAAATTGCGGCCAGGTGCTGCTGCTGCCAGGTCGACCACGGTTCCGAGACTTTGGCCATTGCGTAGGTTAGGGGCTTGTGGTCGACAAATGCAGTAAATTCGCGACCCTCGAGCCAGAACTGAAAATGACGTGTGGCCAGGTGGAGGGCCAAAAGCTCCCTGTCGAAAGCATTGTACTTACGCTTGCTGTCACGCAAAGTGCGGCTGAAAAATGCGAGGGGTTGCCACGAACCAGAGACGTACTGTTCCACCACGGCTCCTATCGTGACATCGGATCAGAATCAGAATCAGAATCAGCTTTATTGGCCAAGTATGCACAACATATACAAGGAATTTGACTTTGGCTAAAAACTAAAAACTTGCTTTCGTTGTTCAGGTGGAGGATTTAAATAAGATTTAAATAAGGATTCAATGACAACAGAGTATGTACAGTAAATTACAGTCTGTCCACGTTTCTATAAAAGGATGCAAATATATACAGGAATATATGCAGTTATTTACTGTGTATGTCGTGTGTGTGTCGTATGTGATGTGTGTGTCGTACTGTGTGTGTCGTATGTGATGTGTATGTCGTGAGCGCTAGCCACGCCAACGGGGTTGGGTGGGTCAGCAAAGCTGCATTAGCAAGCGCTGTTTTGGCGCCGGCGAACGCCTGGACCCAATCGGGGGTCCAGTCGATGCTATCCATGGGTTTCTTTTTCTTGAGCCCACAGTAGAGCGGCTGCAGCAGCTGGCCTGCCCGGGGAAGGAAACAGTTGTAGAAATTGACCATCCCCCAAAATTCCTGCAGCACTCTCACGGTCTGCGGATGCAGAAAATCTGACACCGCATGTACCTTATCCGGCAGCAGAATCGCTCCCTCCGGCGAGATGCGGTAGCCCAAGAAATCGATTACTGGTAGCCCGAACTGACACTTCATTGGATTATCAATCAGCCCGCGTGCTTCCAACCGTCGGAAAACTTGCTTGAGATGGGCGAGGTGCTCCTCTTCTGATGCGCTAACCACCAAAATGTCGTCTAAGTAGACAAAAACGAATGGCAGGTCATGGAGCACCGCGTCTATCATTCTTTGAAAAGTTTGGGCTGCACCCTTTAACCCGAACAGCATGCATAAAAACTCGAAAAGACTGAAAGGAGTTATTACTGCCATTTTTGGGATGTCCTCATTGCGAACTGGGACCTGGTGGTAACCGTGGAGCAAATCCACTTTTGAAAAAATGCACATCCTGGCCAGGTGCACAGAAAAATCCTGGATGTGCGGGATGGGGTAGCGGTCGTGTTTCATGATGTTGTTCAGGCGACGGAAATCACTTCACGGCCACCACATATCATCGGACTTGGGCACCATGTGCAGTGGGGACTCCCCAAGCCATGCAGAGCAATGAGGAACAAGATACAGCATCCACTAAATGTCTGTTAGCAACATCAACAAGGAGACCATAAGCACACAGAAAATCTGCACCTAAGATAGGAACCGAACATACAGCGACCACAAAGTCCCACTCTTAATTGCATCCATGCAAACATACAGTCACCGACCTTTCTCCAAACATCTTGATGGGGGAACCATTGGCTGCCGTTAATGATGGGCCGCAGCCTTCTGCCAGCCTATCCGCGCTGACTGGCAAAATGAGGCTCTTCTGGGAGCCAGAGTCCACCAAGAACTGTCTCCCAGAACGTGTGTCCTCGATGAAAAGCAGCTTCTCCCTGTTGTTAGCGGTTGTAGCTGCCACTGACCACTGGTTGGTCTGTTTGTCCGTCCTCTGGAAATGACACGGTGGCACACAACGTTGCGTGTCAGCGCCAAAACTCTGGTGATAAAAGCACATCGTCCCGTTCCTGTGTTTCCGAGTGGCCGTCCTGGCCACCACCTGCTGCTCCTTGACTTTGTTGGACTCTGCCGACGATCCCGGTCTCACTGCCTGAATGACGAAATTCCTGTTCACCAGGATAATGTGATCTGCTTCCTCTGCCAGCGAGCAGTAGTCCCTGGCTGCCAACAGCGGCAAGTTGGCCAGGATTGCCCTCGCCAAAGCTGGTAGCTTCTTCAGGAAGAGGTGGGCGAAGAGTCTGTTCGTGACCTCAAGCTGAAGTGCACTTGGGTTCTGCAGCAAGACAGTGATCCAAAACACAACAGCAAGTCCACCTCTGAATGGCTTAAGAAAAACAAAATGAAAACTTTTAGAGTTTCTGAGTCAAAGTCCTGACCTGAATTCGATTAAGGTGCTGTGGCATGACCTTAAAAAGGCGGTTCATACTCGAAAACTCTCCAATGTGGCTGAATTACAACAATTCTGCAAAGATGAGTGGGCCAAAATTCCTCCACAGCGCTGTAAAAGACTCATTGCCAGTTATCGCAAACACTTGATTGCAGTTGTTGCTGCTAAGGATGACCCAACCAACCAGTTATTAGGTTTAGGGGCCAATCACTTTTTCACACAGGGCCATATAGGTTTGGATTTTTTTTTGCCCTTAATAATAAAAACACCTTCATTTAAAAACTGCATTTTGTGTTTACTTGTGTTACCTTTGTCTAATATTTAAATTTGTTGATGCTCTGAAACATTTAAGTGACAAACATACAAAAAAATGAGAAATCAGGAAGGTGGCAAACACTTTTTCACACCACTGTATATACAAAAGGGATTCTGCGGTGTGGGTGTGTATGTATATATGTATGCATGTATGTGGCAAACCATGAATGCGCATGCGCACCTGACATGGTGGCCGGAGTATAACATCCATGAGTCTCTCTCCAGAATACAGGTGTTGTGGACTGACGGGGAGACTTAGGTACAGGTTACCATTGGGTGCCGGGACACCAAAACGATATTTACATTTACATATATTCATTTTCTTTATTAATCCGCTCATATAACCCCCTAGAGGTGTACGCCGTGCAAGGAATCAAGCGCACTCCACTGATCTCCCTGCATGCCTCACTCTTCACACCAGTGCCGGACTGTTGTCCAATGGGAAAATGGAGACAAGACTGTGCTGCTTCCTGTTCGTAATACATTTGCTGTGGAGTGTCGTTGGGCAGGGAAATGGACGTGTATGGTACTGGATGAATCGTGTACCTCGACCAGATAGTGGCTGGGTGGACAGCAGGTAAACCCTGATTTAAGCCCCTTTGTCTCTCTGTCTTCACAGGAGCATATTGTACAAATAGGCCAGGGATGGGCAACTGCCGGCTCTACCCTCATTCAGTGTGGCCCGCAAGTCCATTTCCAGAAATCTATTATTTATTTATGTCACATTTGATCGTGTTTGAAACTTCATTCTTAAATGCAATTATAGTGTCCACCAGCAGAGGGAGTGCTAATTGAAACCTAGGTGATGCTCTGTGCGAGTGGTCGAGCAAGACACCAAGTGAGGGAGCAGTGTGCACTGGAGTTTGTGTTGATCAGAGCAGGAGTAAAGTAAGCATATTAACAGGCTGTAAACAGCAGTAAATGCACATGGTAGGCTACTCTTAAAGAACAGTAAATGCTACAGCTCTTCAGTAGTGATGGCCAGCTGAAGCCTCAATGAAGCTCTGAGGCTTTCAAAGCTTACAAGTTTCATTCTAACTAAGAACAGTGACATCTGGTGGCCATCATGAATGTTCTTACATACCATTAGTATTTTATTGCTGTTTTACATAATTTTCCTTTTGTTTTGACCTACTGTTATTATGATGGGTTGTGCGATAACTTATAAATGCCACATTTCCTAGCTTCAGTTTCATTTTTTTGTTTTACTTCACCTTTCCATAACATTGGTATCCAAAACTCAGAACACATTATTATAAAATTACTGATCCAGCAATAGAAAAAGGATTTCATGAGATCCCATGGACCGTCCTGTAGGGTAACTGATTAAAATGGGAATGACTGAAGTGAGTGAGTACAAATTAGCCACTTAACATTTCAGCAGATGTCTAAAATGTTCATTGGTGCAGCAACTCTCTATATGATAACCTTGTTATCGCTCTTTCTGTATCAGAATGCTTAATGCATGCCACATGCATTGTGTCACTAGTGTACAGTATGTCTGTATATACGTGCACGAAACTTGCTTGCTATTGCTTTTGTAGTCCCACCACCCTTAAACACTGCATGCCATATTCAACAGGCATCAGTGCTACTATAATATAAATCTGTATCCTTCACCTGTTCTCCAGACTCTCAATTTGACAACTAGTGGATTGGTTGTCTGATAGTCTTCTTTATTTATTTTGAAATAAAACAAAAATAATTCTAAACAACTTTCTAAGTAATATAGCTTTAAAAATCATTTCTTGCAGATTAAGCCAATTAGAAATAATTACAGCAGAGTGGAAAAAAAAGTTTAAAAATACTTTCTTCTGCTGAGCTAAATACTGGTTATATATTTTAAAAAAAAATGTATGGCATTGATAGACAGTCTGCACATATAATTCATTGTCCCAAACCCCACAGGTAACAAACTAGCAGTTATCCTACAGACAAAAAGCTGAAAACATCCTTAAAATAAAGGCTCATCTCTACATCACTGTCACAGAATCTTCTCTCCTCTCTTTTCACTCATTTGAACTCCTTTTACTATTTTTTTTCTTTATTTACAGAGTGAGGAAAAACTGTCAGCGATGGGTTGTTGATTTCAGACAAGTATATCCGGTTGACGGTGTTTTATAATAAAAGCACGTAACAAAAACAACCATTCTGAAAAGTGAATCGCTGTAGAGGACTTTGATTTTTACATAACTCAGGAAGTACTGAGTTGTGACAGTGAAAATAAATTTACAGTACAGTGATCCCTCGCTACTTCGCGCCTCACCTTTCGCGCCCTCAGTGCATCGCGGATTTTTCAAAAATATTCATCAAAAATTCAAAATTGAGAAAAAAGTTGCCCGGGCACTAGCAGAAGGCAGGGAGACTACACGAAGAGCCGGCACAACTCAAAATCCACCTCTCTGATTCGCTGGCCAGCATCCACCCCCCTAAGAGATTTTGTTCACGTGTTGGCTCGGCTCAGGAATCTCGCAAGCTGATTGGCCGAGACGTCGCTGCTGCCTTTACGCCTCCTCCTGCTGCCTCTACGCCTTCCCGTCGAGAGAGAGAGTGAGAGAATGAACGTACGTATTATTTATATTATTTATACATTATTTTATGTATATTATTTATATTATTAATATTTTATTTACATGTTTCAAACTATTCTTTAATGTTCTAATGATAACATATGCATTTATAGGGTTAATATACACTTATTGATATTATATATACGCAAAAAAATGTATGTAAAAAATGGGGGGGTGACGCTACTTCGCGGTTTTTCACTTTTCGCGGTCGGTTCTGGACCCCATTAACCGCGATAAGTGAGGGATCACTGTAATTCAGACTTCTGTCATGTCCGGTGAATCCAGCATTCATAGTGCAGGCTACTAATTTTAAGGTTACTGAGCAGGAATTCAAGGATTGTTTTCACATTTTGAAGGATAATTAAGGTGGTGATTTTAGATAATCACATTAAAGAATTGTTATGGACCTGTAGACACTGATGAAGTGGCTGGTTTTCATTGTTTGTGTTCTTCTGGAGAAATTTCTCTCCACAACAATCATACAGTATCTCACAAAAATGAGTACACCCCTCACATTTTTGTAAATATTTTATTTTATCTTTCCATGGGACAACACTGAAGATATGACACTTTGATTCAATAAATTAATTCATATTCTTTCTCTCAAGACAGTATTCGCTACTGAAGACATGGTTGAACTCTTGGAATGGATAACCTGGTTTCAAATGCTTTTATTGATATGATTTGAAATGTGTTGCTTTATTTTCAGGAAGAAATTAATCTTTGTATGCTTACTATCACAAATTAATTACAGTTACAATGTAGAGACATTGTATGTTCCCTTATTATTGAGTAGAATATCTTAGTCACTAAACTTTAAGGAATATATGCTTTATTCAGATACATACAGTGGGGCAAAAAAGTATTTAGTCAGCCACCAATTGTGCAAGTTCTCCCACTTAAAAGATGAGAGAGGTCTCCAATTTTCATCATAGGTATACCTCAACTATGAGAGACAAAATGAGAAAAAAAAATCCAGAAAATCCCATTGAAGGATTTTTAATGATTTAATTGGTAAATTCCTCGGTAAAATAAGTATTTGGTCACCTACAATCAAGCAAGATTTCTGGCTCTCACAGACCTGTAACTTCTTCTTTAAGAGGCTCCTCTGTCCTCCACTCGTTACCTGTATTAATGGCACCTGTTTGAACTCTTTATCAGTATAAAAGACACCTGTCCACAACCTCAAACAGTCAGACTCCAAACTCCACTGTGGCCAAGACCAAAGAGCTGTCAAAGGACACCAGAAACAAAATTGTAGACCTGCACCAGGCTGGTGCAGACGTTGTACCGGTCCGTTGTGGTGAAGAGGAAGCTAAGCTCTAAGGCAAAGTTGTCGATTTACCAGTCAACCTACTCTCACCTATGGTCACGAGCTTTGGGTAATGACCGAAAGAACGAGATCACGGATACAAGCGGCTGAAATGAGCTTTCTCCATAGGATTGCTGGACTCACCCTTAGAGACAGGGTGAGGAGCTCAGTCATCCGGGAGAGGCTCAGAGTAGAACCACTGCTCCTCCACATTGAAAAGAGCCAGTTGGGGTGGTATGGGCATCTGATTAGGATGCCTCCTGGACGCCTCCCACTTGAGGTGTTTCAGGCACATCCCACTGGGAGGAGACCCCGGGGCAGACCCAGGACTCGCTGAAGAGACTATGTCTCCCAGCTGGTCTGGGGACACCTTGGTATCCTCTCTGAAGAGCTGGAGCAGGTGGCTGGGGAGAGGGAAGTCTGGGCTTCTCTGCTTGAACTGCTGCCTCCGCGACCCAGACCTCCAGAAAAGTGGCAGAAGATCGATGGATGGATTAAAATAAGGAAAAAGTGAACTTTAAAGAAAAAGAATTTTCACAGAGCATGGGAGGCTCTGAGCTTACCTGAAGATAGGAAAAAAAAAATGGAAGAGCAGAAAATGCTCCTAACAGCTTGACCACCCCCCAAAACTGAAACAAAGGAAAGTTGTTGGTTTTTTTTGAGTGTGGCAGAATCTCACTGAATTTCATGGGACTGAGCTGAACCAATTACATTTGAGCTTCTTTGGTTGGCAGAAGTCATAAACTGACTAAAAAGGCAATGAAGATAGGTTTGGGAGCTCATTGGTCAGTACAAATTTCTGAGGTGGGGGTCCCCCACAGACAGAGAGAAATTTGATACGAAGAGTGAAATCCTCCTAAAACACATACAGTGGGGCAAAAAAGTATTTAGTCAGCCACCAATTGTGCAAGTTCTCCCACTTAAAAGATGAGAGAGGTCTCCAATTTTCATCATAGGCGTACCTCAACTATGAGAGACAAAATGAGAAAAAAAATCCAGAAAATCACATTGAAGGATTTTTAATGAATTAATTGGTAAATTCCTCAGTAAAATAAGTATTTGATCAATAACAAAAGTTCATCTCAATACTTTGTTATATACTCTTTGTTGGCAATGACAGAGGTCAAACATTTTCTGTAAGTCTTCACAAGGTTTTCACACACTGTTGCTGGTATTTTGGCCCATTCCTCCATTCAGATCTCCTCTAGAGCAATGATGTTTTGGGGCTGTCGCTGGGCAACATAGACTTTCAACTCCCTCCAAAGATTTTCTATGGGGTTGAGATCTGGAGACTGGCTAGGCCACTCCAGGACCTTGAAATGCTTCTTACGAAGCCACTCCTTCGTTGCCCGGGTGATGTGTTTGGGATCATTGTCATGCTGAAAGACCCAGCCACGTTTCATCTCCAATGCCCTTGCTGATGGAAGGAGGTTTTCACTCAAAATCTCACGATACATGGCCCCATTCATTCTTTCCTTTACACGGATCAGTCGTCCTGGTCCCTTTGCAGAAAAACAGCCCCAAAGCATGATGTTTCCACCCCCATGCTTCACAGTAGGTATGGTGTTCTTTCTCCTCCAAACACGACAAGTTGAGTTTTTACAATAAAGTTCTATTTTGGTTTCATCTGACCATATGACATTCTCCCAATCCTCTTCTGGATCATCCAAATGCTCTCTAGCAAACTTCAGACGGGCCTGGACATGTACTGGCTTAAGCAGGGGGACACGTCTGGCACTGCAGGATTTGAGTCCCTAGCGGCGTAGTGTGTTACTGATGGTAGCCTTTGTTACTTTGGTCCCAGCTCTCTGCAGGTCATTCACTAGGTCCCCCCGTGTGGTTCTGGGATTTTTGCTCACTGTTCTCGTGATCATTTTGACCTCATGGGGTGAGATCTTGCGTGGAGTTCCAGATCGAGGGAGATTATCAGTGGTCTTGTATGTCTTCCATTTTCTAATAATTGCTCCCACAGTTGATTTCTTCGCACCAACCTGCTTACCTATTGCAGATTCAGTCTTCCCAGCCTGGTGCAGGTCTACAATTTTGTTTCTGGTGTCCTTTGACAGCTCTTTGGGCTTGGCCATAGTGGAGTTTGAAGTCTGACTGTTTGAGGTTGTGGACAGGTGTCTTTTTTTTTTTTCCACAATATCTTTATTGAACCTTTTTTTTTTTTAACAAACATGATACAAACAATCAAACACTAACACTAAAGTACTACAAAAAAAAAAAATGCACTAAAAACACCAACAACCACCAACAAAATCAAGTCTTCAACAATGCTCCTCTGTTTAGTCTAGACAATCCAATACATAAGTATACATATTATGTTCACCAGTTTGGAATTTACAAGGTCCACACACATCATTCACCTTCTTCTTCAAGAGTTATGTTTAAATTTTTTACATAATCAATAAAAGGTCTCCATATATTCTCAAACACAATTTCCTTTGATTTTAGTATATATGTTATTCTTTCTAATGGAAGGTTTGTTAACATCTGTCTTAACCACTGAGTCACATCTGGTCTATGAGTCTTTTTCCATAATAGTGCAATACATTTTTTGGCATTAAGCAAACTGAGGTCTATGAATGTTCTTTCACTTTTATTAAAATTATGCTTTTCTGGGTACAGACCCAACAAAAACAGTTTAGGATTCAATATGATTTGTTTTGAGATTATTTTTTCAATTGTTACCCTCACCTCTTCCCAAAACATTCTTATTAATCTACATTCCCATAAACAATGAAATAGGGTTCCTTTACTTTCCATGCATTTTGTGCATGTATCTGGTATATTTTTGTTATATCTATTTAACTCCTCCGGTGTAACATACATCCGCATTAACCATTTGAAATGTATCAATTTAAGGCGTGCATTTATTGATTTGGTTTGAGCTTCTGTACAAGCCAATTCCCATTGTTCCTCTGAAATTTCAATTTGCAGATCTTCTTTCCAGTAGTTTAATCTTTTCAGTGAATTTTCACTTGAAGATAGTGTCAATGAGTTATAAAACTCTGAAATAATACCCTTTCTTTTACTATCTTTCATCATCATTTTTTCCAAGGATGAATAAATAGGTCGAGTGAGAGCTTTATTTTGATTTGATCGAATAAAGTTTCTAAGTTGAAGATATTTAAAAAAATGTGTTCTATTGAGATTAAATTTGATCCTCAGCTCTTCAAAAGACATTATGTTGTCTGCACATGGCAAATATAAATCCTGAATCTTTTGTATCCCTTTTAAATTCCATACTTTAAATACAGCGTCCGCTCTCCCTGGTTTAAAATATTGATTACCCCATATTGGACTAAATTGTGACAATAACTGTGGTTCTTTTAAATAGTTTTTAGCTTCACACCATATTTTGATCATATGCTTTACAAATGGATTTTTAACTTGTTTTTGTAATTTTTTTGCCGAATCTGAGTATATGAATATGGGAAGAGGTAAAGGTAAATTGTATGATTCCATTTCAGTCCAGTGAGGGAGATCATTTGATGAAAAATAATATGTCATAGACCTCAGTTGTGCCGACCAATAATACAACATAAAATTTGGACATTTCAGACCTCCACGATCAAATGGTAAATATAATAAAGACAAACGTAATCTAGCCCTCCTGTTGTTCCATATAAATTCCACTAACTTTTTTTTAATTCTTGAGAATAGATCTAAAGGTGGTGATAAGGGAATGTATTGAAATAAATAAAGTATTTTAGGTAAAATATTACTTTTAAGTATATTGATTCTCCCGATCATCGACATTGGTAGTGACATCCATCTCTGAGTTAACTCATTGATATCTGACATTAAGGCTTCATAGTTGACACTGGCGACTGATTCTAGCTTAGGCATAATTTGGATTCCTAAATATTTAAACTGATTTACAACATTGAATTGATTTACCTCAGGGGCTGGGTAATTTCTCTGGGTCTCATTTAGCATTAATATTGAAGATTTAGTTTTATTTATTTTATATCCTGATATTTCCCCAAAATTCTTTATTAAATTCAACAAGGTTGGAATTGATTTTTTTAGATTCGACATAAACAAAATTATGTCATCGGCGTACAGGGAGATTTTATGTTCTGTTGGTCCAACTTTAATTCAATATATTTGTGAATGTAAACGTATCGCTATCGCTAAAGGTTCAATTGCCATAGTAAACAGTAAAGGTGAAAGTGGACAGCCTTGTCGACATCCTCTATTGATTTTTATTGGTTTTGAAATATTGTTATTTGTTAGGATTTCTGCTGTAGCATTATTGTATATTATTTGAACCCATTTTATGAAATTATTTCCAAGTCCAAACCTTTGTAGGACTTCAAAAAGAAAGGGCCATTCAACTCTATCAAAGGCCTTTTCGGCGTCCAATGATAGGAGAGCTGTATCTGGTGCTTCTTTATTAAAATAAATAATATTAAATAGTCTTCTTACATTATGGAAGCCTTGTCTACCCTTTATAAAGCCATTCTGATCTCGATTAATAATATTTGGTAAAATTTCTTGTATTCGTCTTGCTAAAATTTTACAGATTATCTTAAGGTCGGCGTTTAATAGGCTTATTGGTCTCATATTTTCACATTTATTAGAGGGCTTACCTGGTTTTGGCAGCAGTATAATTAAGGCATTATTTATGTATGATGGTAAATTATTATTTTGAAATGCTTCTAAAACCATTTCCAAAAAAGGTTTTATTACTTTATTCTTAAATTTTTTATAAAGGTCAACTGGAAGACCATCTGGTCCTGCACTTTTTCCTGATTTCATATTATCAATGGCTAGCCCAACTTCTTCTTGACTAATTTTAGACTCCAATATCTCCCTGTTTTCATTTGGAATACACGGTATAGATAGTTCGTTCAAAAACCCATTTAGTTTTGTTAAATCAGGTTCATTTTTGGTATCATATAATTTTTCATAGTAATCTCTAAAGGCTCTATTAATTTCTAAAGGATCTATAACTACCTGTCCATTACTTATAATACTGGTAATTGGTGTTTTAATTTCCAATTGTTTAATCTGCCATGCTAATAATTTTCCTGATTTTTCACCTTGTTCATAAAAAGATTGTTTCAATCTTAGAAGACTCGAGGCAGCTCTATTCGCTGATTTTTTGTCGTATTCAGCTCTCAAAATCAGTAATTCATTCTCCAACCTTGGGTCACTTCCTGCATACACTTTTTCCTGAAGATTTTTTATTTTATGTTCCAATTTAGCTCTCTCCTCTCGAGTCTTCTTAGATTTTGATCCTGTATAACTAATAATATGTCCCCTAATAAAAGCTTTGAAAGCCTCCCACTTTACACATGCTGATGTTTGTGTAGTATTGATGTCAAAGAACTCGTCTATCTGTTTTTCTATATACTTGACAAATTCCTCATCCTGAAGCCATTTATGCTGAAATTGCCATCTACCTGATTCCTTTGTCAATTTTTTATCTACATATATTAGACAACAGGGTGCATGATCAGAGATCACGATGTTATCATAAAAGCAGTTTTGAATCTTGGACCTTAATTCTGTGGAAATCAAAAAATAATCAATACGTGAGAATGTCTTGTAGGTACTGGAATAACAAGAATAGGCTTTAACTTGTGGTTTCATTTCTCTCCATATATCTAACAATCTCAATTCTTTCATAAAATGATTAATAGTCATCCTACATCCAATGTGCGTACAATCCAGTCCTGTTGATCTATCCACACCTGGATTCAATGTACAATTAAAATCCCCTGCTATTATATGTTGCCCTGTAAGTGATGATAAGATGAGAAATAAATTAGCAAAGAACTTCTGATCATCTATATTGGGACCATATAAGTTCACAAGATTTATATTTTCTAATAGCAAAGAACCTTGAATGATTACATATCTTCCAAATTTGTCTCCAATTACATTTTTCACTTGAAAAGGAACTGATTTATGTATGAGAGTCATAACTCCCCTGGCTCGGGATGAAAATGAAGAGGTGAATACACTTCCCTGCCATCTACTCCTAATTCTTTTAACATCCTCCTCTATCAGATGAGTTTCTTGTAAAAACACAATTCTTGAACCCATGTCCTTTATTTTATTCATAACTTGTTTAAGTTTTTTTAAATTTTGTAGACCTCTGCAATTCCATGAAGTTAAATTAAGATTAACACTTTGGTCCATGATCAATAGAGAGTTTGGGATTACCTTGCAGTGTAAACATGCTCATACAGAGAAGCAAAAACATGAGTGGTTGAACATTCATCCTACAAACTACACACAAACAAATTTCCCCTTCCCACACTTGTGGCAAACCCCCCAAAATCAAAAGAAAAATTCTGTCTCCCGATATAGCCATCGACCGTTCCACACCCACGGGGAACAGCCTAAGCCACTCCTTCTTCATCCTCCCAATCACCCTAACTCTACTGCTTTTAATGACGTAACATTAACTCTCCTCTGTAGTTTTCCAACTTAACTCCAAAATTTTTAACAACTTTGTACATCATAGTTTTTTTTTTGTTTGTTTTGTTTTTGTTTTGTTTTTTTAATATATAATACAATCTATATTTTGTAAACTTACTATTTACTTCAAGTCAGTCAGATGCCTGTGCAAATGCTTAATTATTCTACCTTATATTTTGTTCATGCTTAGCTCCCACCAGTCTCTTCTTCTTCTTTGATCTTCTTGATGAACTCCTGCGCCTCCTCTGGGGTCTTGAAGATGTGGGTTCTGCCCTCATACGTGGTCAGCAGTCTCGTAGGATAGATCACACCATGACGAATCCCAAGGTTGCGCAGCTCCTTACGTACGGGATCAAACTGCTTCCTCAATTGCTGGATTCCTGTGGCCAAATCTGGGTAGAACCGCACCTGCTGGTCCTGGTGTTTAATCTCTCCTTTAGCACGTGCAGCGTTGAAGATCTTCATCCTGTCTCTGTTGCTAAGAAACTTCATAATTAAGGTCCTCGGCGGTCCCTTATCTCTCCGTGGGCCAATACGATGTGCTTTTTCCAGAACCACTGCTGATTGCAACTCCTCGCTGCCCAGCACCTCCGGAATCCACTTTTCCAGAAAGGAACATACGTCCCGACCTTCTGATTCCTCTGGAAGACCCACCAGCCTCAAATTATTCTGTCTCGACCGAGATTCCAAATCCAAAATATTATCTTCCAGAGATTTTTTTTTTTTTTCCAAAGTGCGCACCTTTAATTGAAGACGGGTGACGTCATCTTCAGCACTAGCGAGACGGAGCTCCATCTGCGCCGTTCGTTCTACACAGTCACCCAATTCCTTTCTTATTCCTTCCAGCGCTGTCATAATCCCATCAAATCTAGAGGAAAAGTCCGCTCTCATTGAACTCATGGCAGCCATCAGCGCATCTGCGCCATTCCCCGCAGAAATCGCACCGTTGCCAGCCTCCTCCGCCATATATGGAGTTTTGTTTGCTGCGTCACAGACCTGAAAGTCCGTTAATTTGGACTGTTTCGGCGGCTCGCTTTTTCCTTTTCCTGGTTTTCCAGCCTTAGGCTTCGCCGACATATCCTCGCCCAAATGCTGGGATACGTTCTGTCCCAAATGAGAGAGTTATTTGCCGATTTTTTTCTCCAGGAGCAGAGCAGAGCGAGACACGTCCGTCCTACGTGGCAGCCATAACCGGCGGACAGGTGTCTTTTTATACTGATAAAGAGTTCAAATAGGTGCCATTAATACAGGTAACGAGTGGAGGACAGAGGAGCCTCTTAAAGAAGAAGTTACAGGTCTGTGAGAGCCAGAAATCTTGCTTGATTGTAGGTAACCAAATACTTATTTTACCGAGGAATTTACCAATTAATTCATTAAAAATCCTTCAATGAGATTTTCTGGATTTTTTTTTCTCATTTTGTCTCTCATAGTTGAGGTATACCTATGAGGAAAATTGGAGACCTCTCTCATCTTTTAAGTGGGAGAACAATTGGTGGCTGACTAAATACTTTTTTGCCCCACTGTAATGAACCATTAGAATGAGGTATCCTTCCTCCAACTCTAACACAAGCTTCTATTGTTTTACAGTTATCCCTCACTTATCGCGGTTAATGGGTTCCAGAACCGACCGCGAAAAGTGAAAAACCGCGAAGTAGCGTCACCCCTAATGACGTCATCCATAAATAATACGTACGTTAATTCTCTCACTCTCTCTCTCTCATATGATACGTGTGTGTGTGTGTACGTGTACATACATACGTAGATGTAAACAAAGTGTACATAAATATGTTTTTAGAACTCTTTTATTCTTATAACAAGATGCGTAACTCAAGATGAAAATGATTTACTGCACAGGTTAATGAGAGCTTTACTGCTCCTCAGGTGACGCCTCATCGTGAGGTGCTGGAGGCGCAGGATCATCGAGGGCAGCTTCCGATAGAGCTGAAGCTGCAGGAGGCGGCGTAGTGGCTCGACAGGAAGACTATTTCGCACAAAATGGCACAAGAGAACAGCAAAAAGTTCCACGCGGCGAGACTAAGTAACACGAGCGATAAAAAGCAATGAATGCGGTTTTCCTTCCCTTCATGGGTGCTCGGCAGGGAGAGGAGGTGGGTGAAACGTCTCGGCCAATCAGCTTGTGGGGTGAAACGTCTCGGCCAATCAGCTTGCGAGATTTCCGAGCCGAGCCAATACGAGAACAGCGAACAGAGAGTTGTGCGGGCTCTCTGTGTGGATACCTGATGGTCTAATGTAGTCTCCCTGCCTTCTGCTAGCGCCCGCCCATTATTTCTCAATTTTGAATTTTTGATGAATATTTTTGAAAAATCCGCGATGCACTGAGGGCGCGAAAGGTGAAGCGCGAAGTAGCGAGGGATCACTGTACTTCATAAAAAGGACAAAGACCCAACTCTATGTAGCTCTTATAGACCACTATCATTGCTTAATGCTGACGTGAAAGTGTTAGCCAAAGTAATTTCTTCCCGTTTGGAGAAGGTTCTCTCTTTGATTATATCTGAAGAACAGAACGGTTTTGTTAAGGGACGACAATTATTTTTTTAATATACGTACTCTCTTCAATATAATTTATGCAAAGCAGTCATCTGATTCACCAGAAATAGTCATATCGCTAGATGCTGAAAAAGCGTTCGACAGGGTGGAGTGGGAATATTTGTTTGCGGTTTTGAGGAAATTTGGATTCAATGAGAAATTTGTTTCTTGGATTCGTCTCCTTTATACATCCCCGAAGGCAAGGGTTCAAACTAATGATATGTTTTCCGATTATTTTCCTCTTGGACGTAGCACACGGCAAGGCTGTCCATTATCGCCCTTGCTTTTCACTATTGCCATTGAGCCTCTGTCCATTGTGTTGCGGTCTTCCAATTTATTTAGAGGGATTTTCTGAAATGGAACTGAACACAAGTTGTCATTATATGCGGATGATTTGTTGTTATATGTGTCAAATCCAGTTAGTTCTATCCCCAATGTCTTGAGTATCTTAAATAATTTCAGTTCCTTTTCCGGTTATAAATTGAATTTGGAAAAAAGCGAATGCTTTCCCATCAATACGACTGCCTGTGATCTTCAGCAGTCTGACATACCCTTCAAACTTAGTCACACAGGATTCAAGTATCTTGGTATAAATGTGACACGCTCTTTCTCTAGCCTAGCTTCAGCCAATTTTTCTCCCCTTATTGCCAAAATAACCTCTGACGTCCAGCACTGGCGAAATCTCCCTCTTTCACTCTTGGGTAGGATTAATGTTGTCAAGATGAATATCTTACCAAAATTTCTTTTTTTTATTTCAATCAATTCCTCTTTTTCTGCCTAAAAACTTTTTTGATTCTCTGGATAAGATAATTTGTGGCTTTATCTGGAATGGTAAACCGCCTAGAGTTCGTAAAAAATTATTGCAAAGATGTAGACTTAGAGGGGGACTTGCATTACCTGATTTTCAATCATATTATTGGGTGGCACATATACATAAAGTCTGCTATTGGTTAAAGTCTTTTCGCTCCTCATGGTGTAGAATGGAGTTATCGTCCTGTCGTGGGTCATCAATACCTGCATTAATTTTTTCCTCTTTGCCTACAAAACCCTCTTTGTATACGGATAGTCAAGTGGTTCTCAACACATTAAAAATCTGGTTTCAGTTTAAGCGGCGCTTTGGTTTTGTAGCTGCCTCCTCTTTGTGTCCTTTAACCTCTTGCACTCCGGGATACCGCGGGTGGTCAATTCTCTGCGTCCTAGGGCGCACTGAAAAAAAAAAGCTGCAGACACAGCCGCGAACAGAAAGCCAAAGGAGCGCTTTGACTGGTTTAGATTTGATTGACCTCTCATTCGACTAATAAGAGCCTTGAATTGGGTTTCTGAAACCTTGAAGAACCAATGACTGAAAACCTAGCAAGAAGGACCTGCCTACCAACGGCTGCGAATGCAGCGAGCCAATTGAAGCAGAGAACTTCGACGACTGAAAGCGTACGTCCTGTGCGTAAAATCTGTTTTGTGTAAGCCGCTGGGTAACACACAAGCGTTCGCCAGTCTTTTTTTCTTACTACTGTTCTTATTTGTTTTGAAAAATCGTTTGCCAAAACCGCAATCATGGAAGCGCAAAACCGCAATAATGGAATCATGGTTTGACCGGATCGCGTGACCAGAACCACGAGTCCGTAACAAGCGGACCAGCGTCATGTTCGTCTGACAATGAGGAAGAGAAGTTCGCCAGCAACACTGCTGTTGTGGACAGGTAAGTGTTATAAGCTAAGTTATTCTTTATCCCTGAAAATTGTAATCAAAATGACTTTTGACCAATCGGTAAATTACAACTGTGCATCATCGCAACATGAAGCCCACCCCCCCACCCCCGTCACTCTTCTGTAGCGGATTGCAGATATTTTAGTACAACTGTGCGTAGTAGACTGCGGCGCACCGTCCCCGCTGTCCGTCGTGTAGCGATGGCCGATGTCCATCCTCTGTAGCGGGGGGGAGGGGGGAGTTGTTATCTTCTACATTACAGATATTTTAGTATAATTTTTAGTGCGCTGTAGGTTATTTTTTCTTGTAAAAAAAAAAAAAAAAAAAAAAAAAAAGCCACACATTTTTTACGTGGCATGCTTCTTTGTGTGTGGGGGCTTGTTTGTTCATTCATTCATTCATGAATGAATAAACAACCCCCCCCACACACACACACAGCCCTTCACCTTTCATTAGAGCCCAAGATCAATCTTCTATATTGAATCATTCAAAAGTTATAGACGTTTTTCCAAACTGTGCCATTTGGCACAATTTGGCACAGTTCAAAAACGCCTGGGAACTACCTGAGTAAAAAGCTGTGTAATATATTCATTTTTTGTGGTATTGTTACAAAATTTTGACCTCAGCTGGATAACACTTGGTTCTGCATTTCTGTTGCATTTTCCAGCCCGGATCTGACAGCTGTGTGTTATTTGCAAGCATTTGTATCCAAAAAAACACCCAGGTGAAATTTATTTTCTTCAAGTTCAGTATGTTTAGATGACTGTTACTCTGTGACAGGAGCACTTAGAGAGATTATGACTGTTTTGCCAAAACATTCAAAGTGTTTTCTTTTAAATGAGACCAACCCCATGAAGATACTGCAAAGGGTTGAAGAACAGCTTTTGATTTACTTTGGGTACGTTATTTTTAGGCGTTTTTAGGGAAATTGACCAGAGTGCAAGGGGTTAACTAAAAATCATTTGTTTCCCCCATCTCTCTCAGATTCATCATTCTCCGACTGGCATGACAGGGGTATTGAACATATAAGGAATTTATATACATCTGGGCTTTTTGATAGTTTTACCAATTTATCTTCCAACTATAACTTACCCGGCACCCATTTGTTTCGTTATTTTCAAATTCGTAACTTTGTTTCTAAGTGTTTCTCTAACTTTCCTTATATCCCTCCTGAGCAGCCCTGGGAAAGTATAGTTTCACATGGTCCACAACATAAAGGGCTGATATCTAAGCTTTATAATTCCATTTTAACATTAAACGATGAATCAAGTGTCAAAATAAAAAATTTATGGGAGAAAGAATTGGGTATACAGATGACTGAAGAGCTTTGGGAGGATGTCATTAACAGAATTAGAACGTCTTCCTCATGTGCTCGTCTTAGCTTGATTCAGTATAAGGTACTATATAGAGTCCATTTCTCAAAATCGAGACTCTCTGAGATTTACCCAGAAGTTGATGGTAGTTGTGATAAATGTAAGGGATCTCCCTGTCACCTTGGCCACATGTTTTTTCTTTGTCCGGAATTATACAGTTTTTGGTCTAGTTACTTTACAATTATCTCCACGGTTCTTCAAGTGACTCTGCTGCCTTCTCCATTTATTGCCGTATTTGGGATTCCCGACTCGTCTGTAGTTTTGAATTCGGCACAAAGGGATATTGTGGCCTTTACATCCTTAATAGCAAGGCGTACTTTATTGCTGCATTGGAAATCTGTCAGATATCCCTCAATTTCCCTATGGCTCAAGGATATGATGTTTTTTCTAAAACTTGAGAAAATAAAATATACGATAAGAGGATGCGATGAGATGAGAAGAGGATTATATATATATATATATATTTGTACTTTTTTTTCTTACTTTATTATGTGTATTTGTTTCATATTATACATCTGTTGAGGTACTTCCTCTACTGATTTTGTGAGCTGGGGTGGGGGGGGTTGTTCTAGGGGATATAAAAAAAAAAAAAAAAAAAAATATCTGGTGCTTAAGTGTGAAGTACTTGTTGATGCACTATTAAATCTTATATACATATATGTATATGTGCTTAATAAGTGTATCTTTATTTCTTGTTTCAAGAAGTATTATGCAAACTTCTCTGTAATTTCTGAAACTGATTTTAATAAAAATATATTGAAAAAAAAAGTCTGTGCACGTTTTTGACTTCATCTAATTTTTCAACACATAATACAATGTAACAAAATAGGTTGGTCTGTGCAGTTCTAAGTCAAACAGGCTTATATTCACGTGAATATTTGACGTTTTCATGAGCGCCATGTCACCAATTGTGTCAGTGGCTGGAAAACATCCCAGCCAAGTTGTAACGTCATTGACAGAACACAGCACTTGGCTGCCCATTGTACACGCAGGATGGAAGCTGTAGAAAACATTGACGATGGTTCCAGCACAAGTAGTCTGGAATTGGTTTGTGTTGTCCAATCTTTAGATGATTATAGTTCCAAAGAATGGGATGACAATAAAGAATCTGGGGGCATCAGACCGTATAGGGTTGAGCCGTGTCAAGCGGGCATTGTGGCAAGCGAGTCACACTCAGAGAGTGACAGTGGAGAGGCACACATGGCCGGCGCAGCAGCAGCGACAAATACATGGCAGGGGAACACCGAGTGTTATGCTTTTGTTACAGATATTGCAACAAATTATTTGTTCATAACTATAATTTATTTAAACCAGATTGTTCAATAAAATCATAGCAGTGTATTCTCTGTGGCTCAGGCATTGAGTTCATTATGTGTTATCTTTATGTATTAATGTATTATGTATTATCTGGTGAATCCTGCGCGTAAATCCATTCATCATGACCCTCCATGCGCTCTTACGCAGGGCAAGGAGAGGGAGGATGAAATAACGAGGATTTACGTGCAGGGTTCACCACAGCACATTTAATACAGAAAGACAGACAATTCCCAAAAAGGTGAAGATGTACAAAAAACACAAACACACTTACTGATGGCATTTGGGGGCCGGCATCGCCCAGAGAATGAATGAGAGGAGACGTGTTAACCACAGTTGTGCCCCAGAGCCAACATCGCTTCAAGGACGCACAAGAACCACGGCGAACATGGAGTGACTAGCACGTCGTGAGAGTGCTGAAAATAATGGCAGACTAACAGCACAGATGACAATACTATGGACCAACAGTGCGTGACTGGCAAACGGCCGCTAAGTACACGCACTGTTGGTGATAGTGTGATGAGAAGCACCTGGGCGAGGACCAGGGAAGATGATCAGCGGGATTTTTAATCAGCTGATGATAATGATAGAGGGGACGTGGCCGGACGAGGATATGTTTGTGTAAGGAAAGGAAATTTTCATCCCTACTCACATTCATATTTACATTAATACTTGTACCAACAATAAAACACCTATAAACACATTAACCTAAATCCACTACAATACTGCTTCCATTTCTTAATGATGGATTTAACTGAACTTCATGGGATGTCCAGTGAGTTGGAAATCTTCTTGTAGCCATCTCCTCTCTTATACTTTTCAATGATCTTTGCTCTGAGTTGCTTGGAGTGTTCTTTTGTCTTCATGTTGCAATTGTAGCAGGAATACTGATGAATCAGAGACTGTACCTCCGAGACACAGGTGTCTTTATACTACAATCACTTGGGACACAATAACTGCACTCAGATGATCTCCATTTCACTAGTTGTGAGACTGCAGGCACCAACTATCTGGAACTCTGTTGAATTAGGTCAATCACTTTAAAACTTTATCTTTTCCCCAGCACCGGAAGACGGCAGCCAGTAACAGCAGCTCTTGTTAACAGTTTTCCTCACTTTGTGTCTTTATTTAGTGTATTCTGTCTCTAGTGTGTTCTTTCTTATCAAGGCTGGGTAATAAAACTCGAGTAACGGCTGGACCAAGGTTTACTAGTTTTTTCTTTTGGTTTTCCTGCTATTTTTCTTCCTCATAGCTATGTAGAACAGTGACGTATAAAGGATTGTTTACACGCAACCAGCTGTTGGCGCTGAATGGGATAGCTGGAGCTAAGCCCCTTATCCCGGACGAGCTAAGGAGTAGTCACCAGGGGCGAAGAGCTGGAAGAAAGGTTAGAATGAGGAGGAGAAAGGTTAAACCAACTGTACCGGTGTTCATCACGGGTAACGTGAAGTCTCTGAAAAATAAGACGGACAAGCTCACAGTGCTGGTCAGGACGCAGAGAGAATACAGGGAGAGCAGCATCATGTGTTTAACAGAGACATGGCTTCACTCACACATCCTGGACAACAATGTTGCGCTACCCAGCTTCAAGACTATCTGGGTGGACAGGGACGTTATAGGGAGCGGTAAAAGGAAGGGAGGAGGAATTGTGCTTTTTGTGAATGAGAAATGGTGTAATCCCGGACATATTTAAGTGAAAGAACGTCTCTGCAGCCTGGACATTGAACTGCACGCCGTGAGTATGCGACCTTATTACATGCTGAGAGAGCTCACATGTGCCATTGTAATCGCTGTTTACGTTCATCTGTCAACTGATGCAGCGGCGGCATGTGACGTTGGCAGCTCCACTGTTGCCACTCTATTGGCCCAGCATACTGATGCATTCATGGCCATCACGGGAGATTTTAACCATGTCTCACGGGACAAAACATTACCAAACTTCCACCAGTTTGTTGACTGTCCCACCAGAGAAAATAAAACACTGGATCTACTTTATGCCAATGTCAGAGATGCACACAGCGGCACAACTCTATACCAACCCCCCCCCCCCCCCCCGGGCAGATCTGATCACAACCTGGTTCTGTCATCACCCAAGTACATTCCTCTTGTGCAAAGGCAGCCTGCTTACACACGGACTGTGAGGAGGTAGACACAGGAGGCTACTGATGCACTACAGGACTGCTTCGAGACAGCGGACTGGGATGTACTCTGTGGGCCACATGGAGAGGACATAGACATGATTGACTGCACCATAGAATACATCAGAGTCTGTGAAAACACAGCCATGCCAACAACAAACCATGGATCACCAGTGACCTGAAAGCACTTCTTAACAAGAAGCAGAGGGGTTTTAGGTCTGGAGACAGGGAGGAACTGAGGAGAGTGCAGCGTAAACTGAAAGAAATGCTGAGGAGGTGTAAAGACAATTACAGAAGGAAGTTGGAGGATAAACTACAGCAGAAGAGTATGAGAGAAGTGTGGTCTGGAATGAAAAACATCACTGAGTGTAAGGGGAGAAACAGACAGACAGTGGGGAGCCATGAGAGAGCCGATGAGCTGAATTTGTTTTTTTGATAGGTTCAACTCACCGTCTGTTACCCCCACAACACAGCTAGACCCCCACACACCCCTCCTCCCTCACTCCCCTGTGCAGCACCTCTCTCCCCCCTCAGCCCCCCTCCTCTCCACTGACAACATCAGCACCAACCCCCACATCACTGTGACTACAGGCCAAGTGAATAAACAGCTGGTGAGACTTCACCAGCGGAAGGCTGCGGACCCTGATGGCATCTCCACCTGGATCCTGAGGACCTGTGCCAACCAGCTAGCTCTGGTACTGAAACACCTGTACAACCTGAGCCTAAGTCTGGAGAGAATACCAGTGCTGTGGAAGACATCCTGCCTGGTTCCCGTCCCCAAGAAGTCGTCTCCATTGGACCTGAACAACTATCGACCAATTGCCCTCACATCACATGTGACGGAAGTTCTGGAGAGACTTGTTTTAACCCACCTGAGGCTGCAGGTGAAGACGTGGTTGGACCCTCAGCAGTTTGCACATCAGCCCCATTTAGGAGTTGAAGACGCCGTCGTCTACCTGCTGCAACAAGCTCACTTGCACCTGGATGGAGGAGGAGACACTGTGAGAATCACGCTCTTTGATTTCTCCAGTGCATTTAACACCATTCAGCTGCTGGGTGAGAAGCTGAAGGTGATGGGGTTGACAGCTCTGTGATCTCCTGGATTACTGACTTCCTGACAGGCAGGTCATAGTTTGTCTGGCTGGGCAGCGTTTTGTCTGATGTGGTGGTTAGTGATATGGGAGCTCCACAGGGGACTGTGCATTCTCCTTTTCTCTTCACCTTATACGCCAATGACTTTCAGTACAACACCGAGTCATGTCACCTGCAGAAATTCTCTGATGACTCGGTTGTTGTTGGGTGTATAAGAGGGGGAGAGGAGGGGGAGTACAGGACACTGGTAGACAGATTTGTGGACTGGACTGAGCAGAATCACCTGAGACTGCATGTCAGCAAGACCAGAGAGATGGTAATTGACTTCAGGAAGAAGAGGACACCTTCATAGCCATTGCAGATTAGGGGGGAAGTTATCAGGGTAGTGGAGGACTACAAATACTTGGGTGTCACGATCAGCAGTGGGCTGGCCTGGAAATCTAACACAGATGTTGTGTATAAGAAGGGGATGAGTAAACTCTACTTTCTGAGGAAGCTGAGATCCTTCAACGTGTGTAACACGATGCTGGAGCTTTTCTACTAGGCTGTTGTTGCCAGCACCATCTTCTTTGCTGCTGTCTGTTGGGGTAGCAGTACCAGAGCCAGTGACACCAATAGACTTGACAAGATTATCAAGAAGGCTGGCTCTGTGATTGGTCTCAGGCTGGAGACCTTTGAATCTGTGGTGGAGAAGAGGACCACTGAACAAACTGTGATCCATCATAGACAATCCTGATCACCCCCTCCACCACACACTGGACAGACAACGGAGCACTTTCTCCAGCAGGCTGCTACAACTTCGCTGCCGAACGGTCAGGTACAGGAAATCTTTCCTGACACATACCATTTCACTGTACAATAACTCGCTCTAATGTTGAATTTTGGTCATAGCAGTGCTGCCATACTGCACCTTACAGTACAATTGGTACCTTGTTTTTCACCCTGTGCCTTATAATCCTCCTCTGTTTAGTCAGTACTATCCATTGACTCATAAGGATCATCATCTATTTAACTTTGTAGTAGCCTATGTTGTATATAAAGTTATCTAAGCATTTGCACTTTACTTCCCTGGGTAACTCCTTTTCTATTATGCTGGGTGTATTTCTGTTGGTTGGGTTGTCTGTGTCATGCTGCTGTTACTCTGTAATTTCCCAGTTTGGGATCAATAAAGTACATCTGTCTAAAGAGGGTGAGTACTTACACAATCATTTACTTTACCTTATATATAACTTTAATTAATTGATAGTAGTTTGTAAAAATCTGTTTCCACTTTGATATGAAAGAAGCTTTTTTTTTTTGCAGGTTTTTGTCAAAAAAGCCAAATTATTTTGACCATGATTTCATTTTATAAAGCAATAAAAGGTTGAAGCATCCAAGTGGGGTGAATACTTTTATAGGCAGTGTAACTGCAGGGAACCACAGCATGGGGACTGGAGGGCCGCATGCGGCCGACCCCTGAGATAGACAGACAGGTAGGAGTCAGGCATGGAAAGAGAGAGAATATTCAGTAATTTTTCAGAAAAAAAGACTTTGATAGACAGTACAGAGCAACAGAATAAATTATTTATTTTTTCTCTACACTCAGTACCAAGTGACTGGGGACCACTGTGGTTAAGGAATTTTCAAATGTAGGTGCTTGTATAATTTCCAAATCTATTCTTTTTAACATGCATTCAATGCAGTTAAATACAATATACAATTTAACTGTTGTAATGGATAATTAGTTTATTCATCCTTTTTAATTAAAGTTCTCAGCAAGAATAGCCTACAGTGTTGGTCATTTTTATGACAAATTTATGAGTAGGTGCTTCATTCTCACTTAATTGTGTTAAAGTCTATATTTGCTGTTGCAAAAGAGTTTCTCTGTATAGCAGAAGTTTCTGCTTAATTTACAAATCACTGTTTAATAGGAAATTTTGACAATCTTGTGCTTTTCTTGTGGTATTATATAGAATATAATTGCAGTAAACTGAAAAAAAGCATCTCCTTTAAAATTTCTAATTTTTCCCACAACTTTAGGGCAAAAAAACCTCTCAAAACATCACAACTTTTGTCGCAACTTTTTTAAAAAGCTTCCACAAATTTAGCCTTTTTGTGACGCAACAATCATGAAAACATCCCACGAAATCCCGGAGGGACTGATTAGTGAATCTCACATTATGTTTCCTCCTTTCATTCTATCTCACCCCCCCCCCCCCCATCACTTCCTCATCGCTGTCCTTTCCAATCTCAGGCGGGGGGTAGTGTGGCCCACCGCTCTGCCAGGGAGGCTCTGCTGATCTGGTGTCAGAGGAAAACCAGGGGATATGAAGGTGTGGACGTGCAGGATTTTTCCACCAGCTGGAGGGACGGACTTGCCTTCAATGCCCTCATCCACGCACACCGGTAACATGTTTACTTCTGCTCTTACTTCCAAAGCAAGGGGTCAGCAACCGTTATGAAGGGAAGAGCCCTGTCAGGGCATTTTGTGGCCAAAAAGGTAAAACAACTGAGGTATAGGTATAAACTGGCCTGTCAGCATGACTGATGACACAGATTTGTTCTTTCAAATAAATTTGAGACATTGATTGCAAAAGGAGAATTTTTCAGTGAAATTGCAACTTATTTGTAGTAAATTTGTGACTTTTTGTCTGAAATTCCACCTCTTGTCCTTAATTTGTGATTTGTCATAAATTTGCAGTCTTCATGGAGCTGAGAAACATATTTGAAACTGGATTAGAGGCCAGTTGTAAATAAAAACTGGCCTCTTATCATTAGTGATAGGAATGTTTTTTCCAATTAAACTTTTCTCTGATAAATTTGTGACTTCTTGCAAATTTTCAACTTTTTCTTGTAGATTTCAGACTTTTCTTCTCAGTAATTTGTGAGTCTTTTTACCTTAAGTCAAATCTTGTTTATGTCAAAGTTACACAAACTCAGTAATTGTGGGCAAAACAGCCACATTTGATACCAGAGCCATAGTTTGCAGACCCCTGTCCAGTGTTAAAAGCTTAAAAATTGTTCTTCAAAACCTAGGAGTGGAGACTTCCGGTCTGGACGCCATGGCGACTGCAGCTTAACACTGAAGCTCTCAGACCCAATCCAAGAAAATACCTTGAAAATCAAACTTAACGGATTTTTGGAGGAGTGAAAATCAAAAGACAAAATCATCATGTCTAAAGGAAAACAGAAGAAACTGAAATTTTCCAGGCCAGGACACGTATCGGCCGGAGAATCTGAGCTGGAAGATCTCCGTTCAGAAGACGAGGAACTGGTTGTAGCTAACAAAAAGGTTAGCTTAAAATCGCTTTTTGAAGAGCTACGACGATTTCGCCGAGAGGTTACGGCCGAATTTCGGGAATTCAGAGACGAATTAAAAAGGACAAACAGCAGAGTGGACCAGGCCGAGAACCGAATCTTGGAAGCAGAGGAACGAATAAAAGTGCTCGAAGATTCTGTGCTGGACCTACGCAAAAGACAAGCATCTATAGAGGCTAAGCTAACCGACCAAGAAGGAAGACAGAGAAGAGACAATATAAGAATTCATGGTCTGAAAGAAGGAGCCGAAAACGGTTTTAACTCAATGGCAGAATGCGTGGAATCTTTACTAAGAGAAAAATTGGATATTCCACAAAGCACCGACTTGAGGATAGAAAAGGCACATCGTTCATTAGCCGCTAAGCCAGCGGCGGAAGCGCCCCCACGTTCGGTGTTGGTAAGATTTTCCAATTTCAAAATAAAACAAGAGGTTGTAAGACTGGCTTGGCAGAAAAAAGGATTTATGCACCAAGAGAGAAAAGTCTTCGTGGAACACGATTACGCCCCGGAGGTCCTTAAAAAGCGCAGGGAATACAATGACGCCAAAAAGGTACTACGTGAGAAGAAACTGCGCTTTCAGACGCCATTTCCTGCGAAGTTAAGGGTCTTCTACGGCGAAGAAACATGTCTGTAATTCGGCGGAAGAAGCAACAGCTGACATGGCGAGAAGAGGGTTCCCGGTAACGGTGTTTAAACCCGCAGCAGACCCGAGTGAGAAGATCAAAGTGCAAACATGGACAACACAAAGACCTTCAAAATCCACGGGCCAGCAGCGGGAAACCCAGCACCAGAGCGTCGCGGATAAACTGGCCGTTTTCAGGTTGGAATAGCGACCATTTTTTTTTTGAGTCAATCTGCACATCCAACCCCCCTCCTACAAGGTAACAAACATTAAAGGAGATGCGTATTCAGCATGTGGTAAAACATTTCATGGAACAGTCATAATATTTGAAACAAATAAGTCTTTTTAATAAAAAAAAAAAAACTTGTTAAAATAGAAATGTGACAATAATCCACATGTTCTCCCCACACTAACAAATACTGTTTTTGCATGAATGTTTGCTGTGATGGGGGTGGGAGGGTGCACACAATTTCACAGGGTATAGGCATAAAGGGGGAAAAAAAAATCATTACAAGTTCGGATTGGGTTCTGAAACTCACGTTAAAAGCATGGGACAACTTACAGGGGTAAGAGAGGGCCCTCAACACGTAACAAGAGTTTGAGGAATTTCCCTCAGAGCCTACACTCCATCAAGGCTCTTCCAGGGTCTTTAAAAAGACCCCAGCTCAGGAAGTTCTTTTGACAGTTTTTTGTTTTAAAGTTTTATACACTATGTTCTTAATGTTTTTCTTGTTCTTAATGTTCTTTCAGTTTCTGAGTAGCACAAAAGAGGGCCACCACACAGTTATACTAAACAAAACAACACATTGGAGAAACAGGGTGTAACCAAAATAATTTCATATAATGTAAAAGGAATCCTGAATCCAGTTAAAAGATCCAAGATTCTAGGCAAAATGAAAAAAGACAAAGCAGGAATAATATTTTTACAAGAAACCCACCTAACAGACGTGGAGCACACTAAACTCAGCAGACAAGGGTTTAAAATGATCTCTTCATCTTCATATAAGTCAGGAAGGAGGAGGGGAGTAGCGACATTGATATCTACCAAAATTACATTTGAAAAAAAATCAGAACACAAAGATAAAGAAGGGAGATACAGTTTGGTAACTGGGTGGCTAGAAGGAGATGATATCACCCTGCTGAATGTGTATGCTCCCCCAGGGGCTAACTGGAAATTTTATAAAAATGTATTTGACCTAATGATAACTAAAGCTCAAGGTTTAGTGATATGTGGTGGGGACTTCAGTCTTAGACTGAATCCATACTGGGATGCTTCTGGTAATTCTCCACATCAAAATAACACCCAAAGCAGGAAGACTCAGATGCTGCTAAAAGAAATGGGAATCTGTGATGTGTGGAGGGAACTCAACCCCAGTGTAAAAGACTATACATTTTACTCAACTCCACATTCATCTTACTCAAGGATTGACTATTTTTTTATGTTTAATAGAGACATTGGAAGAGTAGAAACATGTAAAATAGGACTGATGGATCTCTCTGACCACAGTCCGATCTACATGGACTTAAATATCCAAAAATACACAAATAATACATTTTCTTGGAGGTTAAATTCAAATGTCCTGAAAGGACCATTGAAAGATGAATTGGAATCAGATATTCTCAGATATTTGGAAGAAAACGATAATGGAGAAGTATCCCCTTTAATACTGTGGGATGCATGCAAAGCTGTAATAAGAGGAAAGATTATTGCAAAACTGGCAACCCAAAAGAAACTAAGACAAGAAAAACTATCCACATTAGAGTCAGAACTTAAGAACCTAGAAAAAGAACACAAAGGCAACACTCATTCTACTGACTCGCTCAAGATTAAGGAAATTAAAAACCAAATAAATGAGATCTACACAATAGAAATCCAGAAGAAACTTACATTTTTGAAACAAAAACACTATGAAACAGGCAGTAAATCGGCAAAATTGCTAGCCTACAGATTGAGGAAACAACAAACAGAAAGAGTGACCTACAAAATCAGAGACCCAGTATCAAAGGAAATAAAATTCAGAATTCAGGATATTCTTAAAAGCTTCGAGAATTACTATAAGAACTTATACTCCCACAAAAAACATAAAAACGCATCCGAGGCATTCCTAAACACATTAAACCTTACCCAACTTACAGAGTCACAAAATAAAACACTACTGTCAGAAATACAACCTAAAGAATTGGAAAAAGCAATTATGAAACTTAAAGCTAACAAATCCCCAGGAGCAGATGGCTATACAGCAGAGTGGTTCAAAACCTTTAAACAGCAACTATCTCGTCTCCTCCTGAAAACATTTAATTATGTCCTCCACACAGGGGAAATCCCCCCCTCCTGGAGAGAAGGGGTCATTGCAGTTATACCTAAACCTGAAAAGGATAAACTAGAGTGCTCCAACTACAGACCAATCAGTGTATTAAATCAGGACTATAAGCTTTTTACCATTATCCTTGCCAAAAGGTTAGAAAATATACTGACAGACCTAATTCATTTAGACCAAACAGATTTTATAAGACAAAGACAGACACAAGACAACATTAGACGCACTTTACACATAATTCATCATATAAAAAAATATAACTTAAATGCAGTCATATTGGGATTAGATGCTGAAAAAGCATTCGATTCGGTTGACTGGTCTTTTCTATATAGAATCTTATCCAGTTTCAATTTTCATAACAACTTCATTAGAACTATACAGGCATTATATAAAAAACCAACAGCTAAAATAAGAATTAACGGTAATTTATCATCATCTTTTGAGCTGGAAAGAGGATGTCGTCAGGGCTGCCCCCTGTCTCCACTGCTCTTTGCAATCTTCATAGAACCTCTGAGCCAATGGATAAGACAAAATCAAAAAATTCAAGGTATTACACTTGGTCAGAAGGAACATAAAATAGCACTCTTTGCTGAAGACATTTTAATATACCTAGGGCAGCCGGACACTTCTTTACCAGAACTAACCTCAGTTTTTTCAGAGTATGGAGATTTATCGGGGTACAAATTAAACATGCATAAAACCCAAGTTTTAACATTCAACTATGACCCAAATCATTATTCACTAAGCAAACTCAAAACTAACTGGGAGTCGGAATCTATGAAATATCTGGGGGTCAATATCCCGAAACAACTCAACAAAATTATAACACTAAACTATGATCCACTGGTGACAAAAATAAAATCCGACCTAGCAAGATGGAATATGATACCATTCTTGGGTACTGCACAAAGAATTGAAGCAGTCAAAATGAATATACTTCCACGTCTTCTATACCTTTTCCAAACAATACCGGTAGAACCTCCCAAAAAAACATGGCAGGAGCTGGACAGAAGGATCTCAAGATTCATATGGCAGGGCAAGAGACCTAGAATCAGATATAGAATCTTACAGCTAAACAAAGTCAAAGGTGGGCTCGTGCTGCCAAATATCAGGGACTACTTTAAAGCCGCACAAATTAAAACTCTAGTAGAGATATGTAACCCAGTCTACACTGCACAATGGAAGGAGATCGAATGCCAAATAACAAGTGACATCCCCCTACAGGCGATAATAGGGAACAATGCCTTACCTAAACTTTTGAATAACACTAACTCGTGGATAGAGACCCCGCTAAAAATTTGGTTTAAGATAGTCAGAGAGAATCAAGCTAAAGAACCCTATCGACTTCTGCAATGGATTGCCTATGATCAAGACTTTACTCCTAATAAAACAGACACCAGATTTAAAAAGTGGAAGGAGAAAGGGCTGATAAAATATCACGATTTTTTTAAAGAGCAAATTTTAAGAAGTTTTGAAGATTTGAAAAAACAAGGTCTAATAAATCAAGACCTTTACAGGTTCTTCCAGCTTAGACACCACATAAACAATATACTTAAAAAGGAGGATTTGGAAAGGGCCCAGTCAGGTGTTCTGAAGGTCTTCTTAATGGCATATAAAAGGATCCCAGGGATCAGATACATTTCTAAAATATACCAAGGTCTTCAAGACTTAAAAGGAGACAACACATCATATATAAAAGAGAGATGGGAAAAAGAGGGGAATTTCACTTTACAACTGGAAATATGGGAAAAGCTAAATAAACAGCAATGGAAAAGTACCTCATCCCTGCAGTGGATAGAATTTGGATGGAAAAACTTGGTAAGATTTTTCAGAACACCTGCACAAAACAAATTTACCCATAAGGGATTGAACTGTTGGCGCTTGTGTGGTGAAAAGACTGCAAATCATTTTCATGTGTTTTGGTCATGCCCAGTTATCCACCAATATTGGACCAATGTGCAGACAATATTGGGGAAAATATTTAAAATAACAGTTCCCTTTTCTTTTGTAACTTTGTATTTGGGTTTACTACTGGACTCACTGGAAAGATGAGGAGAAAAATACTTATTCAGTGTTTTAATATTGGCAAGTAAAAAAGCTCTAACTAAAAAATGGATGTTGAAGGACTGTCCTACACCTGAAGATTGGATTAACGTGATCCAAGACATTTACTCGATGGAAAAGTTGACATTCGCACTGAGACAGGACATGGATGGATTCATGAACTTTTGGCAACCCTACCAAAAACATGTAGGTTTAGGGCGCTCGCGCATGCAGCGACCAGCAGCCGGTGGCTTGTCACCAGACTGCAAACCAAATCTACCTACGGGTACAAATAAGTAACAAAAAAAAAACAAAAAAAAAAAAACCCTGGATCGCATATGTGTCTTCCATTAGATCTAATCTTTGACAAATACCATTTCAATAATGGTTCCGCTCTTTGTTCCAATGCTACTCAGATGCTCTTTTACCTTTATTTACTTATTTTTTCTTTTTGTTTGTTTTTTTGCTGGTTTGTTTGTTTGTTTGTTTTTATTCTCTTTAATTTCACTTTTTCTTTCACTTTAAAAAAAAGGGGTGTTGTAATAATTATTCTTCCAATGTTGTCAGATATCAGAAAATAAGGGAACATGTGATGAAAATGTAAACAATGCATTGCTGTAACGACCTGTATACCCTTTACAAAAACTTAAATAAAAAAAAAAAAACTGGGAGTGAACATGCTTACTTCTGTTCCCCATAAATCTGGTCCATCTCTCTTTCTCTGTGTGCCAAGGCCTGACCTGTTTGACTACCGCTGTCTCCATGGTAATAACCCCCGCCGTAACCTGGAGCACGCCTTTGTTCTGGCCGAGCGGGAGTTTGGCATCATGCAGCTTCTGGACGTGGATGATGTGGTGGTACCTCACCCCGATGAGAAGTCTATCATGACCTACGTGTCTCTGTACTACCACTACTTCTCCAAGATGAAACAGGGACAGACCATCCAGAAGAGACTCGCTAAGGTTGTAACACTGATAATGCACCAACTACAAATTTACTCAAAAAAGTTGCAAATTTGTGAGGAAGAATTTGGGGGGGGGGGGGGGGGTGACATTATATGCCTACCTATAACACATAAACGGCTGCAGATATGATGACCACAGTTGCTCCAGGAATAGCATATGTTCTACACGTGCATTCAGTGTGATGTCACAGGGTTGGTGTAGGTCTGCACATCTGCTGAGTGAATTCTAGTTTCATAGAGAACAGATGCAACCATTCACAGCGTAGACTGTCCTGCCCTCTGCAGACCAAACCCATTACTGCAGCAGCACCATGACGCACTTTAATTCCATGCCTGCAGTCAATGTGGATTAGGGCTGGATTAGATTTAGGAGTGACGGGAAACCACCTACACACAGAGCTGCAGCACACAGAACAGACACAACTCTGAACAGCACAAGTGAACGTTATAACCAGGAGGTGATTTGTTGTTTTTTAACAAGGGGGGTGGGGGGTAGTCACCAATTTAGCATAATGTAAAAATGTAAATTAGATACATTTTTTTTTAGAATAAAGGTTCAAAGATATAAATAAAAGATGCAAATTTGAAAATTAAAAAGTCACAAATTACAATTTAATTACACAGAATAAAAATGTTACCAGCATCCAGATGACAAGAAAAAAAAATGTAAAATTTACAGGGGAAAAAAATTAAAAATTTGAGAAAAAAGTTGCAAATTTATAAGAAAAAAGTTGCAAATTTATGAGAAAAAAGTCACAAATCTATGAAAAAGTCGCAAATTTATGAGGAAAAAGGTCACAATTTTTTTAAGAAAAAAGTTGCAAATCTATGAGAAAAAAGTTGCAAATCTATGAGAAAAACGTTGAAAATTGACAGGAAAAATTGCAAATTTACAAGAATATTTTTTCACACATTTATGAGAAAAAAGTTGCAAATTTTTGAGAAAAAAGTCACAAATTTGAGAAAAAAGTTGCATATTTTTGAGAAAAGTTGCAAATTTGAGAAAAGTTGCAAATTTTTTAAGAAAAAAGTGGCAAATTGTTGAGAAAAGTCACAATTTTTTGTGAAAAAAGTTTGCAAAAAAAGTTTTTAAAAAAAAAAAAAAAAAATCATTTCTGCCTGGAATTGATGGCTCAGAATCATTTTATTCAGTTCTATAATGTATGTTTTTGAATCATTTTGTTAAGAAGGGGCTCATCCTCCTCATCCCCACTCAAATCACCTACTGGTTATATCACAACTGATGGGTGGATGAAGGAGGAAGTCGGAGCAAGAGAGGAAAACTCAAACCTTGTTATGATCTCAAAACGCTTTATTGCTAGCCAACCAACAGTTACGCACTGGCAAATCTCACCAAATGTTTGAAATATTCTTTGAAAATTAAATATTTTACTGGCTCATGAAAATGGTAATCACTTCTTTTTTCCCAATCTTAATGTCTAAATTCTGTGTTTCAGGCATGATTAGAAAGCATTGGAATTTTGGATATAAAAGCAGCTAATTTATGTGAGTTTATCACAAATTAAAGGGAATAGAATCATAAATGGGACTGAAAAGGCAGCAAATTGATGCAGAAAAAAAATCTGAAATTACAAGAATAATTGACCTCATGCAAGAAACAGCCCTGATGACGCATTTAAACAATTTGGTCATAAAATATGTGCTTAAAAAACATTTTAAAAAACCAAAAACTTTTTACACCGTGGACAGATCACCAGTTCACCGGGGCCAACACCAAGAGACAGACAAGCATTCACTCACATTCTTACCTGAGGACAATTTATCCCCAGTTGATGCCAATTATGCTATCGTAAAAAATGGGAGAACATACAAACTCCACACAGAAAGATTGCTGCTGGCCAGCTCTTGAGTTAGATCCCACAACCTTGTTGCTGTGAGGCAAAAGTGCTAACCACTGTGCCATTGAGCTGCCCTCAGTACTAATTGCATATCTGTAACTAGAAAAGCACTCGGAGAGCGCAGACCTCCGCCAAGCGCCACAGTTCCCCCCATACAGTGTTTGTGTGTATGTTTTCAGATTCCTTGACCATGAAAACATATGACTAGCAGTTGGATTGACAATGATAGGATTAGTGGTTCAGTAGTTATTCAGGAAAATCGCATTTTCCGTAATGGCGGTTTTCTTCTGGACGGTGATCCGGATCTCCACCAAAATCTAATCATCTGTAGGATACCCCATTTGTGACAATCTCTGAAAATTTCATGAAAATCCGTCCATAACTTTTTGAGTTATCTTGCTAACAAACAAACAAACAAACAAACAGACAGACAAACCAACGCTGATGAAAACATAACCTCCTTGGAGGAGGTAATTAGTACTGAACATGTCACTTTTTCTTCCAGCGAAAACTTCTTGCAGGACCTTTAGGTATCTTTTAACTAAGAGAAATAGAGAAAGGGATTTTTTTTAAATATTCCATTAATAAAGAAAGACATGATTTTCTTTTTCTGCTAAAAAATCTCATTAATTCACATAAACGTTTTTTTTCTAAGACAAATAATCTATTACTTCAGGGAAAAATAACAGAGCAGGATGTTTTTTTAAATTAGAAATGATCCTGTGAATTCAGAAAACAGATTTTAATTTTTTTTCAAATGGATGCCATATGCTTCTATATATTTTCACATAAATTCACAACTTTTTTCCTTCCAAGTTCCTGCTTTTTCTTGTAAAATTGTGACTTGTCTTACATTTGTAACTTTTCTTGTAAATTTGCAGCTTTTTTAACTTAAATGTGACATTTTCTTCCCCACAATATTGCTTCTTCTTTATTGTAACTTGTAACTTTGTTTTATTTTATTAGCAAAAGAGCCACAGGTTGCAACGCACTGTGTTCTCATTGATGCCTGATGGGGCATGTTGCTAACCTGTCTACTGGGTGTAGTTCTCAGTGGGAGGGGCTACAGAGGTAAGAGCTAATCAGATCAGACATTCAGACGTGACTCTTTAAATGAGTGACTCCTCCACCTTCAGACTGGCTCTCGCTGTCCATGATAACAAAGGAGATGTCAGAGCAGAGGCCAGTCAGGGATTCAAAGGCGGCATGTTGTTGTGTTGTGCACCGTTGTCTTGTCAGTTGTTGTCTGTCTCTGCTGGGACTGGTAAGCAGTGCGTGTGTCATTTTGGTTGGGACAGCTTTGGCAGAACAAGTGAATGTGTGTCTAAACTGGTGAGTAGTAAGGGTGACTGAAAAGAAATCCTAGGTCTAAGATTTGTATAATTTTTTGTGTAGAAATGATAAAAAAGCCACTTTCCCTTTCTGTGTATTGTTGGTTTTAAGTAGAGGTCGCAAGGCATCAGTTTTAATTGTCTGATATCTATAATTTCCAGTATTGATGCATATTCTACCTCTTCTTCACTGACCCATGTTGTGCTGTGATGATTGCGGACACAATGCCAGCTGCTCGTGTCCATGCAGCAGGTGCTCCGTGTAGTTTCAGACTCAGTAACGTGCCTGGGGTCACATAGCGACGCTTTAGCCACGATATCGGGCTGCAAGCTCCACCAGCAGTATCCACGTTTAGCAAAAGTCTGGCAACAAGTCACCCAGGGGTGGTCCAAGTGTTGCCTTGCTTTCTAAAGCACCTCACTTTTTTACTGATGCTTACTTTTATTTATTCGTTATGTTTCTGCAGCATATGCAGGGAAACCAGCACCTGTTTGCCGTGTTTGTGTGCTGAAGATTTGAACCAAATCTCAAAACTGTAATTACTGGAGTAGTTGTAATGTGCAGGGGTGTTTTGGGAAGATAACTTGAAACTTTATTCTTTCAGTATTTCTGGATTTCTGTTGTGTAATTTTAAGTTTTACCATGTTATGTTTTTGCACGAGAAGGTTGATTGAAGCTCTGCAAGTTTTGTAGAAGCCTCTGTTGTTGTGCACCTGTGGTGTGCATGGATGTTTGACTAGCTTACCTCTAGATGTTGAGCTGCGTAACATACTGCAGGGTAAAGCATGTCAATAGGAGGAAATCTCAGTGAGCTTTGGATGAAGCACAAGTACAGGCGAGAGTTGCCCATCAGATCCTCCCACAAGGTTTGTGCAGCAACCTGTGCTATAATAGTAATAATTTCACCTGCTAGCCTGTTAATAATCCAGGGTTGGGAAAAATACAGTGCATTGTCATCACTGAAAAGTGGATAGAGTGATCGCAAAAACATAAAAGATTCATCTAATATAAACTCCCTCAAATACTGTTTTATGTTTTAGCTGCACTGAATTAAATCATATGAATAAAACAGACAGTCCACTTTTCATTTAAATCTCGAGGCAAGATTCCTTCACAGTATATTAAGCCACACTGGGACAGCTGAGTAAAATGGAATTTTGTCCTTTTTTCCACAGATTGTTGGGATGGTGATGGATCTGGATAACATGAAGGTCCAGTATGAGACAATGGTCTCAGATCTGCTTCACTGGATCAAAACTAAGGTGATGCACCTGGTTACTTATTCTTATTGCAATATCCTATATTTCTGTTTGGTTGAAATAGAAAAAGAGGTGCATGCTGTGACTGTGTTTACCATGTTTATTGTTGTTTCCTTGATTGGCTGAAGGTGGTGCAGCTGAACGACAGAAGATTCCCAAACTCTCTGAGGGAGATGCAGACGCTGATGACGGCATTTAAAACCTACAGGACTGTGGAGAAACCTCCCAAATACCAGGTCACACAACACTTACCAGAGTTGCTGTTCAACTGCTCTCTTGTTTCCTGAAAAAACTTACATTTTCAAATAAAAATACAGTACTGGACAAATTAACGTGTTATTGTGTGATAATGCAGTGCCTCAGTTGATTGTGAACAATTATTTTTAATCGCAGCAGAAAGGAAAAAGTGGAACTAATCTCGATTAATCGTGAATGAACAACATTTTGGAGACTAATCGTGATTAAGAATTTTAATCATTGCCCAGCACTAATAAATATATCTGCTTTTAGGAACGTGGGATGATTGAAGCTCACTTGTTCAATCTGAAGACTCAGCTGGCGGCCAACAACCAGCGGGCTTATAATCCTCCAGAGGGTACGTAACACATCTGTTCTGTCATGATAAAGCAAAATGCATCTGAGCTGTTCATTCTGCTACACAAAGAGAGACCTGTACCGATTTTACAGTTGGTGTAGTTGGAATTAATCAAAAACCACAATACATTCATGCGCAAAAAACTTTAAATTTGGTCCCGAGTTCCTAAACATTGCTAATGCTGCATCTTGTGCTATATGAAAGCAGTAATATCCAGGAGCCATAGGTGAGGTAATTTAACAATGAAGGTTTTTGTGTTTGAAGGTAAAACTCTTAGTGACATTGAGAAGAGCTGGGTTTTGCTGGAGAGAGCTGAACATGAGCGGGAGAGAGCTCTGCAGGAAACTCTGCTCCACCTGGAGAAAATGGAGCAGCTGGCCCAGAAGTTTGGCAGGAAGGTAAACACTTTACTTTCAACTCTTTTCCTGCTCTTGTCACTGAAGTAGCTGCAGCGTGTAAACTTTGTTAATGACATTAGAACCAGAATCAGCTTTATTGGCCAAGTATGCACAACACATACAAGGAATTTGACTTTGGCTAAAAACTTGCTCTCATTGTTCAGGTGGAGGATTTAAATAAGGATTCAATGACAACAGAGTATGTACAGTAAATTACAGTCTGTCCACGTTTCTATAAAAGGATGCAAGTATATACAGGAATATATGCAGTTATTTACTCAGACTAACCACACTTTGCAGAAATATATGAAAAAATATACAGTCACACAGTATTTCAATGTGAACTCAGATTCAGTGATATAATGTGAATGAAGTAAAAAGCGGTGTGAGAGTTATGTGCAATGTAATAATGGATGAAAAGTCATGAGTACAGCAACAGGTAGGACTAGGTGAATGTTAGGAGTTCATCAGAGTGATGGCTTGAGGAAAGAAACTGTTCCTGTGACGGGTGGTTTTGACCTTCAGTGATCTGTAACGACGACCAGAAGATAGAAGTTCAAACAGTTTGTGGCCGGGGTGTGATGGGTCAGCACAGATGTTTCCCGCCCGTTTCCTGGTTATGGACCGATATAAGTTCTCAATGGAGGGTAGGTCAGTACCAATGATCCTCTCCGCAGACTTAATGATCCGCTGCAGTCTGGTCTTGTCCTGTTTAGTGGCAGATCCAAACCAGACAGTGATGGAAAAGCAGAGGACAGATTGGATGATGGCGGTGTAGAAGACAACCAGCAGCTCCAGTTGCCACCTGTCAGTCAGAAAGCTGGAGATCCACTGGCAGGTGGAGGGGGGCACCTTGAGCTGGAGGAGTTTCTGATGAAGAATGCCTGGGATGATGGTGTTGAACGCTGAGCTGAAGTCGACAAACAGGATCCTGGCGTACGTCCCTGGGGAGTCGAGGTGTTGCAGGATGTAATGTAGTCCCATATTCACTGCATCATCCACTGACCTGTTTGACCGGTAGGCAAACTGCAGTGGGTCCATCAGGAGGCCTGTGATGACCTTCAGGTGGTTCAGCACCAATCTCTCCAAGGATTTCATGACCACAGAGGTCAGGGCAACAGGTCTGTAGTCGTTTAATCCTGTAACAGAGGGTTTCTTGGGAACTGGAATGATGATGGAGCGTTTGAAGCAGGAAGGCACTTCACGCAGCTCCAGTGATCTATTAAAGATCCGGGTGAAGATGGGGGCCAACTCGTTGGAGCAGACTCTCAGGCAGGACGGAGACACACCATCAGGTCCTGCAGCCTTCTTGATCTTTTGTCTCTGAAAGACCCGGCGCACCTCCTCTTCACAGATCATTGGTGCTGGTGGGAGGTCAGAGTGGAGGAGGGATGGAGTTCCTGGGGCTGCAGATAATCCTTTTGTGTGGTTGGGAGGTGAGAACTGTAGGTTCTTTTCAAACCTGCAGTAAAAGCTGTTTAGGTCATTAGCCAGCTGGAGGTTTTCCACAGGGTGGGGGGATGGTCTCCTGTAGTTGGTGATATTCTGCAGGCCTCTCCAGACAGAAGCAGAGTTGTTGGCTGAGAAGTTTTTTTGTAACTTCACACTGTAGCTCCTCTTAGCAAACCTGATCTCCTTCGTCAGCATGTTTCTGGCCCGCTTGTACAGAGTCCAGTCACCAGTCCTGTAGGCCTCCTCCTTGGTCTGACGTAGCTGCTTCAGTTTAGGAATGAACCAGGGTTTATTGTTGTTGTATGTGCAGAAGGTCTTGGTCTGCACACACATGTCCTCGCAGAAACAGATGTATGACGTCACAGTGTCAGTGAGTTCATTTAAGTTAATGGTTGCAGCTTCAAAAACACTCCAATCTGTGCAGTCAAAGCAGACTTGTAACTTCAGCTTTGATTCCTCAGTCCATTTCTTCACAGTCCTTACAACAGACTTGGAAGTTTTTAGTTTCTGTCTGTATGTTGGAATAAGATGGAGCAGACAGTGGTCAGAAAAACCCAGAGCTGCACGGGGGACGGCATGATAGGCATTTCTTAAAACTGTGTAACAGTGGTCGAGTGTATTTGTGTCCCTGGTGGGACATTTAATATGCTGTCTGTATTTAGGAAGCTCATTTGTGAGATTAGCTCTATTGAAATCACCCAGAATGATAAGCAGAGAGTCTGGATGTTTTTCCTCCACCTCTGCTATCTGGTCAGCGAGGTGCTGCAGGGCCTCTGTTGTAGAAGCAGCAGGCGAGATATAAATTCCGACCAGAATAAATGAGGAGAACTCTCGCGGTGAATAAAAGGGTTTACAGTTTATGAACAGTGACTCTAGGTTAGGGCTACAAAACTTCTTCAACACTGTGACATCAGTACACCAACCTTCGTTTATGTAGAAGCAGATTCCACCACCTTTAGTCTTTCCAGAGAATTCTCGGCTGCGATCAGCGCAAAACAGCTGGAATCCGTCCAGGCGGACCGCGCTGTCCGGGATGTGTTCACTCAGCCAGGACTCCGTGAAACAAAGGGTGCCAGATCTGCTAAAATCCCGGTTTTTTGTGAGTCAGGAGCAGCAGTTCATCCATTTTGTTCGCCAAACTGCGGATATTTGCCAGATGGATCGATGGGAGCGGCGTGCGAAATCCTCGTTTCTTCAGCCTGACTAGCGCACCGGCACGTTTACCACGCCGCCTTCGTTTCCGGCCAGCGCCAATAGCCGCTGCTCCCACAGCTAAGATTGACTGAAAAAACTTCAGATCAGCAGCAGCAACTGGCGGAGAAGTTGCATTGGGAGATAGTCTGAGTGAAAGTAGTTCCTCCCTTGAATAGGTGATTCGGACAGAAGAGCAGAAGTCCAAAAAACCACACAAAATTATCAAAAACATCAGAGAGCAGAAGCCAGTGGCTGCCATCCGCGGCGCCATCTTGGATTTTTTAGCACTAGTTTTTGGCAGTGGCTAAAAGTACATCTTTCTAGCCACTTTAGTCAGTGGCAGACATTGTACTAGTCTTCTCAAGAGAAAAATTATTCTGTCCAACTTCAAATCTAATCAGTCTGTTTTGGTTTCCCAGGCTGCTTTGAGGGAGGGATACCTGGAGGACACGCTGCGTCTTGTCCGGAGGTCAGACTTCCGAGGCCTGTCCACGCTGGAGGAGGCTCAAGCGGCCGGCCGCCGTTTGGAGGCACTGGTCACCGACGCTCAGGCCAGAGAGCCGAGATTCACAGCCCTCAGAGACATGGCCAAGTCCATCGAGAGAGGGAACTACCACAGCAAGGAGCAGGTCATTAAAAGGTGAGAGAATGAGTGGAATAACATTAGCAGCATTTCACCTAGCTAAAGGTTAATCAAATGAAGCTGAAGGAAGGTGATTATTTATGTTAAAGATGATGATTAGGATATAAATTACCATAAAATAGTGTGGTGTCATCTGCATAGCAGCAGAGTTTCTTCTGAAAATGATAAATGTCATTGTCTGTCCAAGGAATCTGTAACTTCTACCCTGGAAAGAACCATTTTGAGGAATTGATTTCCAAAACAATGTGCATGCAGCCTTTAATTTTTTCCCGATACTAAATGTGCAATAGTTGACTTTGTTGACAATAATTGACTTTTTTCTTCTTTCTATAAGAACTTACCTAAGGGTGCATTTCAGTTGCCCAGTAGTGCCCTACAAAGTGGACTGCACAGGGTATTCAGCCATATTAAGTGCTGAGTTCAAAGAGAACTGAGCAGGGCGGAAGTGAACAACAGTGTGGCACTTCACCAGAAACTGACAAGCTCATCACCCATAATTCACTGCAACTCAAATATGAGTGAAACAAACTATTGCTGCTAAAGTTACTAGTAGGTTAGAAAAATGTTGGTTATTATTCATATTAATTCACATTAATAAAATTATATTTGCATTTGTAAGATAGCTAGGATTAGGACTCTATGTGTAGTGGTTCCTTAGAGTAGGTGCCTTCCTGGGGTGTCGGTTAGAATATATAGCAGACAGTGAATGCAGTCCAAAGGTTTAATTAAACTTGGAGGGAACAGTACAGCACAGTGAACATCAAGGCACAGGTTTAATTTCCAGGTTGGCGTTAGCAGGTACAGGATAGGGCTGTTGCGGTAGAGGAATTTCCCCTGCGGTGACGGTGGACAGCACAACACCGCGGTATTATTGCAGATGTTTTTAGGACCCTGTGGACTCATAATTTAAACAGGGTTTATAACTAATATGGCAAATGAGGGAAGCTGTGAGAGTCTCGCTGCAGCTCCGCTCTCAACTTTATGTGCATGTGTGACAACTGTATGGAGCTCCCGTCTTCTTACAGGCATGAGCTGCTGATTCTGTTAAAAAAAAAAACCACTCGATCATTTTCATAAAGCAGTGCCGGTAACTACGGGGTGTGTGGACTGGAGCCTGCAGCGACATTCAGCTTGTTTAAGCAGGACAGCCTCCGTACAGTACCCTGCGTGGCTCTTGTCTCCACGATTTTTGCTGCTGTCCGAAAAATCACGTTAAAACAAGCTGCTCTCGGAGCTCATACACAGAGCATGCACAGTCAGTATCATACACACTCTGCTCAGAAGGAAATAACATGCTTTGTGCCCTTTCAGTGCTCACTGTCATGGCTGTGTTTAACAAGGAGTCTAAACGCTTTCACCATTAACTGCCTGCTGGAGTCCATCTGGAGAGAGTGCCCCAAATGGTGCTGTCGCTGTCAGCACCCAGCGGCTGCAGCACTGTGTGCTGTGGACGCTTCTAGAGTACTGGGTGCAAACATGCTGTTGGCAATAAAAATACACTTCATTTAACAATTTATTTAATAATCAATGGGGCCACGTCAGTGAACAACGAGATATAGCCACACACACAAAAAAAGTGAACACTGCGGTTGTTGCGGTTGGTCATTTTCCTCCGCGGTAGGCGTGTCCATAGTGCGGCATTACATAATTGCGGTTATCGCGATGGCCCTAGTACAGGAATTCATTTGCATGTCTGTGGGTAGATTGTGTAGTCTGTAAAGATACAGAACAAACGACATTACAAATTAGGGATAATGAAAATAAAAGGTGGTGGAAGGATGATGCATAATACACATAAATACACACATCCATTCAATATGCTTAACTAATAATAATAATAATGATAATACATCAGTCTTATATAGCGCTTTTCTAAATACTCAAAGACGCTTTACAAAGCAGCATAGGGACAAACATATAGAGAACGAGTAAACAGACAAGGTAGGTACATATAGGTAGAAGAGGCAGTCAGTTTTTGTAGGTAGATTTGAAAAGATGGGTTTTGAGTTCACTTTTAAAAGAAGCAAGTGTGTTGGCAGACCGGATGTGAAGGGGCAAGGAATTCCAGAGGGTTGGTGCGGCAATGGCGAATGATCTATTTGAGGATCTATTTGAGAATGATCTATTTGAGGATATGAGGATCTCCTGGCTGATCCTCATATCTTTATCCTAAACCAAATGCAACTGAGGCTTAGACCTACTGAGACTGCAGGCACAGTTACATTTGTGATCCAGCAGTGCCACCTGGTGGCGAAACACTTCAATAATGCTCTGAACAGGGCGCTCCTTTAACAGGCTAATATTTCTATGGCTACAAGGTGAATCACACCATTTCTATATCAAAAATACTACACACAATAAGGTAGCAACACTCCATAAAGCTATAAGGCACTCGAATAAGACTAAATTCGCAGGCTACAATAAGTAACAGTCACAAATGATAATCCGACATCACAACATTAGTTACTAATTACCTGCCATGGAACGGCACACCGTGTTACTTCAGAAACTAACGATGCAATGACTATAGTGACTGAATACAACCCAAAACAGGGTAAATAAACTAGAAATATGCAGGTAAACATACAATGACTTACTTTCTGGTCTGTTATGCACACTTCACACACATTCTTTTGCCCCCACTTGCAGCCTCCACCCTCAGTCCCTTCACGAAAAAGAAAACAAACAAAAAAAAAATCCAACCTCCTGCGCATGCTCACTGTTGCCAACGCCTCAGTAAGGAAAGTAGCTGTTGGCCGTCCTAAAAGTTGCTAGAAATCACTAAATGATGTCATTGCCTAATTTTCATAATTGGTCATTTGCATGTAACTGTAATGGACGCTGCGGGAGAAAAGAATAATGTTGTGGGAGAGGAAAAAAAGTGAATAAAAACACCCTAAATATCTTTAGAACTACAAATTAACTTCTGTTGATTCTTGGTTTGTTTGTTTAATTTGGCATTTAAATAGGCCATCACTTCTGTATCATCTCCAAAAAATGGCTTCAACCAGCCTTTGAATTCAGGGTTTGATTCCCACTCCTTTCTGCATTTTTGAGCGTACAGTTTAGACTGCAACATGACGAGCTAGCTGCTAGATGTTTAGCTTATGATACACACACACAGAGTGGATGAAGTGAGTACATGACTGAGGCTGTTAGTCAAATGCAGTGATTTATTAGTGTGACACTGACAGTGAAGAAACATTTACATTGATTAGCGGGGGATGGTGCAGGCGCAAATCATTTGTAGTCTGGACATGAGTGACATGGGCGTGGCTCTCCTCTCTGACTGCAGCTAACTGCTGCATGAGGCTACTGTGAGACTGACCACTTGTGAGCGCTTTGGGATGGAGAGAAGCTCACGGTAGCACCCGATGCTTGCTGAGGATAGTAACTGCAGAGCAATAGTGCTCTCACGTCAGCAGCCACTGTGGCTAGTGATTTTCCAAAGTTACTAGCCACTCAGCCTTTTCACTAGCCACAATTTTGTAGTTGGAAAATTATGTTTAATATGATGAAATTTGATTATTGTATTCTAAAATGTAGTTGAATTAAATGTACAGCCTTTTTAAATGCAATGACCCTTATACATACATTGGTGTGAAAAAGTGTTTGCCCCCTTCCTGATTTCTCATTTTTTTGTATGTTTGTCACACTTAAATGTTTCAGATCAAACAAATTTAAATATTAGACAAAGATAACACAAGTAAACACAAAATGCAGTTTTTTAAATGAAGGTGTTTATTATTAAGGATAAAAAAAATCCCAAACTACATGACCCTGTGTGAAAAAGTGATTGACCCCCCATTAAAACATAAATTAACTGTGGTTTATCAAATCTTTGAAAAGCTGAGTTCAATTTCTATAGCCACACCCAGGCCTGATTACTGCCACGCCTGCTCTCAATCAAGAAATCACTTAAATAGGACCTGCCTGACAAAGTGAAATAGACCAAAAGATCCTCAAAAGCTACACATCATGCTGCGATCAAAAGAAATTCAGGAACAAATGAGAAAAAGTAATTGAGATCTGTCAGTCTGGAAAAGGTTATAAAGCCATTTCTAAAGCTTTGGGACTCCAACGAGCCACAGTGAGAGCTATTATCCACAAATGGCGAAAACATGGAACAGTGGTGAACCTTCCCAGGAATGGCCGGCCAACCAAAATAACCCCAAGAGTGCAGTGACAACTCATCCAAGAGATCACAAACGACCCCACACAACCACATCCAAAGAACTGCAGACCTCACTTGCCTCAGTTAAAGTCAGTGTTCATGACTCCACCATAAGAAAGAGACTGGGCAAAAATGGCCTGTATGGCAGAGTTCCAAGACAAAAACCACTGCTGAGCAAAAAGCAACATAAAGACTCGTCTCAGTTTTGCCAGAAAACATCCTGATGATCCCCAAGACTTTTGGTAAATTCTCCGTGGACTGACGAGACAAAAGTTGAACTTTTTGGAAGGTGTGTGTCCCATTACATCCGGCATAAAAGTAACAGCATTTCAGAAAAGGAACATCATACCAGCAGTAAAATATGGTGGTGGTAGTGTGATGGCCTGGGGCTGTTTTGCTGCCTCAGGACCTGGAAGACTTGTGGTAAATGAAACCATGAATTCTGCTGTCTACCAAAAAATCCTGAAGGAGAATGTCCGGCCATCTGTTCGTGACCTCAAACTGAAGCACACTTGGGTTCTGCAGCAGTACAATGATCCAAAACACACCAGCATGTCCACCTCTGAATGGCTGAAGAAAAACAAAATGAAGACTTTGAAGTGGCCTAGTCAAAGTTCTGACCTGAATCTGATTGAGATGCTGTGGCATGACCTTAAAAAGGCGGTTCATGCTCAAAAATCCTCCAGTGTGGCTGAATTACAAAAATTCTGCAAAGATGAGTGGGCCAACATTCCTCCACAGCGCTGTAAAAGACTCAGTGTCAGTTATCACAAATGCTTGATTGCAGTTGTTGCTGCTAAGGGTGGCCAAACCAGTTATTAGGTTTGGGGGCAATCACTTTTTCACACAGGGCCATGTAGGTTTGGATTTTTTTTTCCCCTTAATAATAAACACCTTCATTTAAAAACTGCATTTTGTGTTTACTTGTGTTATCTTTATCTAATATTTTAATTTGTTTGATGATCTGAAACATTTAAGTGTGACAAACATACAAAAAACTTAGAAATCAGGAAGGTGGCAAACACTTTTTCACACCACTGTACATAAATATAGCAAGAGAAACATTGTCTAAGTCGTTATTAACAGCAGTAAATACTGTAAAACAGTTGAGAAAAATGTTTGCAATGTGAGAGTGAAGTAGAGGTAGATTTGGGGTCTGTCCCAATTCTAATTTCTACCCTTTCCCCTTCGCCTACCCCTGGGCCCTTGATTTCAAGGACCCCTTGTTCTCATCAGAAAAAAGAAGAAAAAGAAAACCGATGAGAAAAAAAGTCTCATCTTACAGAGAGAAATGTGTCAAATTTACACAAACTGTTCTAATCAGTAGAAAATCAGAAATTTACTAGAAATAAAGCCGTAAATTCACAGAGAAAATGTTGGACCCCCTGATGGGCCATTTTTGGCCCATGGGACATATGTTTGACGTCCCTGGACCAGCCCATTGAAAATACATATTGAGAGGATTTGCTTCCATGAAACAGCTGCATATCACAACAGAATGTTAATGGATAAAATAACTAACTAACTAACTAACCTGCACTTATATAGCGCTTTTCTAGTCACAAAGACCACTCAGAGCGCTTTCATTAATACTAACCCGCTATTCTAAGGGCCTATAGGAAACAGATATCTAGGGACAATTTAGAACAGCCAATTAACCTAACATGCATGTTTTTTGGCATGTGGGAGGAAACCGGAGAAATCCCGGAGTAAACCCACGCAACACGGGGAGAACATGCAAACTCCACACAGATCACTGTTGGTCGGGGGCTGGGATCGAACCCACGATCCCCACAATCCCCCGGCCAAGGGTAAACTGTGCTGCCACAGTGCTAACCACTGCGCCACCGTGCAGCCCTAAAATAAAATAAAATAGAAAGCACAGATAAATGAAAGTTCACCTTAGAAGAAACTTCATTTATTCTTTACAGCAACAAATCAGTCACTATTTCTCTGTGTGGTAAGAAAACTTACCTTTACACAACTGCGGACATTAAATTCAAGCTTCTTGCTCTAAAAATACTCATGTTCAACCACAAAGGTAGGAGCTGATGTTGGGGGCTACTTACCGCTCGGGCAACAGGTGATCAGGGTCAGTAACTTGTCTCGATGATCTGATCACTGAGAGCAGGGACAGGTGTGTTCTGCCAGCTGCTGTCTGTTCGTCCATGGCAAACTCACTTTGGAGCTAGTCTGAAGAAACGGAAACGGAGACTGGCTCTGCTCTGGCCTCAATATGAGAAGTTTCCACTGCCACAGCATTTCTTCCCACCGGGTTGCGGTGTGAACTGGAGCAGGACAGGAGGCCAACCCACAGATTGTCTGTAGCTTTACAGGGGTCCAGGTGATAGTGGACCAATGAGCACACACTGTGTGCAGATAGTGCTTCTGGGAGTTGTAGTTTCGCAGTCTCACATTGCAGATAGGTTTTATTTTAGATGCCATCTCAGGAAACTACAATCCGCCAAGCCCTGCATGTCAGAGTCTTCAAAACACCAGAAAAGTATCTGATAACACCAGAAAAAGTCACTAGATTTGTCGCTAGTCACTTTTGACAAAAAAAGTCACCAAGAGGGTTTGAAAAGCCACCAGATTTAGCGAGAAAGTTGCCGAGTTGACAACACTACGCATGCTCCATACAGCGGTCTTTCCAACAGTATTACTTTTATTTTAGTAGGCTAAAATATCCATAGTAGCACAATTGCATATCCAAGGTTTACCATGGTAATGCAGGGGGGTGTGACTTTACAGGGTGTTTCAAGCGGAGAAAATTTGGTTGAGGAAAGTTCCTTTAATTGATATTAGATAGATAGATAGATGTACTTTATTGATCCCAAACTGGGAATTACAGTGTAACAGCAGCATGACAGTAGACAACCAAACAACAGAAACACACACGACAGACAAAGGGATTACCCATGGAAAGTAAAACTAACACGACTATAAAACCTATATACATCACAGCTTAATATATGATACCCGTATAAACACATGAATCATCCCATTGCACAAATGAAGGACTATCAGGAGCAGAGTGAAAATGTGAGGTACCAGTTAGTCTGTAAGATGCAGTGTGGACAGCATAGCTATGACCAGAATACAACATCATAGTGAGTTATTGTACAGTGAAATTGCATGCGGCTAGGAAAGATTTCCTGTACCTGGCCGTTCGACAGCGAAGCTGTAGTAGTGTACTGGAGAAAGTGCTTTGCTGTCTATCTAGTGTTGGTGGAGGGAGTGATCAGGATTATCCATGATTCCTGAACACAGAGTAGGGAATACTGTTGACGTACACTGTGGATCAGAATATCGCTCAAATAAAAGCAGTGTTTTATTAATTATGATGTGAGTTTTTAAAATCTTAACAGTATACATGTGAATCATGGCTATATTTTGTAAGACTAAAACCCACAAAAACACAGTTTTGCACAATACTGGACCTTTAAAGTAACAAGAAGCTACTGGGCAAAATACTGTAGTTGTATATAGCTCAAATTAATGGCTGTTAAAGTGACACTCTGCCAAAAATCAAGTTTTTTCTGTTGTTAACATATCTGTAACATGTTACTTATGATTTACAAAACAGAGAGCAAAATCATTCCAAATTCCCAAGTATGTTTTTTTTCTGCTGTTAACCCCTTGCACTCCGGTCAATTTTCCTAAAAATGCCAAAAAAAAATGTGCCCAAATTAAATCCAAAGCTGTTCTTCAACCCTTTGCAGCATCTTCATGGGGTTGGTCTCATTTAAAAGAAAACACTTTGAATTTTTTGGCAAAAAAAACATGATCTCTCTAAGTGCTCCAGCCACTGAGTTACAGTCATCTAAACATAGTGAACTTGAAGAAAATAAATTTGGCCTGGGTGTTTTTTTGGATACAAATGCTTGCAAATAACACACAGCTTCAGATCCGGGCTGGAAAATGCAACAGAAATGTAGAACCAAGTGTTATCCAGCTGAGGTCAAAATTTTGTAACAATACCACAAAAAATGAATATATTACACAGCTTTTTCGTCAAGTAGTTCCCAGGCGTTTTGAACTGTGCCAAATTGGTGCCCAATGGCACAGTTTGGAAAACGTCTGTAACTTCTGAATGATTCAATATAGAAGCTTCATTATTAGGCTCTAATGAAAGGTCACACTCAGGGCTGTCTGTGTGTGTGTGGGGGGGGGGGGTTTTGCCCCCCCCCCGCTCGCTACAGAGGATGGACTTCGGCCATCACTACACAACGGATTAGCATCATGTGGTGATGTGGGACAGCATGTGCAATCACCGCGGCTTCCCCCCCCCCCGCTGCAGAAGAATAGCGGGGAGGGGGGTGGGGCGTTCACAGCCTGTAGCGGCGAACAACCCCTTGTACCGCGGCGCACGAACTTCAGACTTCGTGCGCCGCACAGTTGTAATTTACCAATTGGTCAAAAGTCATTTTGGATTACAATTTTTCAGGGATAAAAAATAAATTCAGCTTATAACACTGTTGGAAAAATTGTATATACTGTAAGCATATAACAGTTATCAATTTATTAATGATTCATGAAATGAAGGGATTGATATTCTTATATGTATGATGCTTTTTCTTATTAGTCATAAATACAACTTGTGCTTCTTATAATCACTGTTAGTGACTAAGCTTGCATCACCCTTCTGTTATTCATCTGATGTGTGATAAAAGAGTGTTGACATATATGCTGTATCAAGACTTGTCCCCTGTACACCCTGTGTGTGCAGGGACATTGCATGAACAGAGTGTTCATACAATTTATCTCCTACACACACTTGAAGACATACAGAGCGTACTTTTACTTATGTGGTAATTCTGTTTGTTCTGCTTTTGCTGAGTGTATATAAAGAAAGCAACTGCGGATTGTCCGGCAGTATTCAGCTCACCCTGTATGTGTGTTGATGCTCCTTGTGCTGTACAAGTAAAAAACTTCAAAGGCACTGCGTGTCTTAAGTCTGATCTATGATTCAGGTCTAATGCCTTTTTGTACTCTGGTATTTGTGAGGTTAATTTTCAGACTTCTGACAACACCTTACCTCTTCACAGCAGCAGTGTCCCTGGCCAACTTCCCTTCCTCATTGTCAGACCGAACGCGACGCTGGTCCGCCTGGTATCTGGTCTCGCGACCCGATCAAAACATAATTCCATTATTGCGGTTTTGTGCTTCCATGATTGCGATTTTTGGCAAAACGATTTTTCAAAACAAATAACAGTAGTAATTAAAAAAAAGACTGGCGAAAGGCGTGTGTGTCACTCAGCCTTCGTCGTCAGCCTCCGTCGGTCTATGACCATGGAAGAAATCATAACGTCTACTCTGCTGGAACCAATACAAAATAAGCACCGCCTGTGGCTGAACATGCCGATCCACGAATGGCACTCCCTGTCACACAGGTTGAATTTGTGGATAGTCTCCATGCTGCTGGGTCTGTGGGGCTCTTCCTGCGTCCTTTTTTGATCCGCTCCAGCAGCCAGTCTTCACCCAGCCTTAAAAAAAAAACAGCTCGTGAACTTCTCTGCTTCAGTTGGCTCACTGCATTCAAAGCGTTGGGAGGCGGGTCCTTCTGGTTAGGTTTTCATTCATTGGTTCTTCAAGGTTTCAGAAACCCAATTCATAGCTCTTATTAGTCGAATGAGAGGTCAATCAGATGAACTAATCTGTTCGCGGCTGTGTCTGCAGCTTTTCTTTTCAGTGCGCGCTTGGAGGCCACACCACCTACATCACCATCATCAGTATCTCTACCATGCGTCCGAGAGCGCACAAGTGCGCTCTCGTGCGCCCTTGTGCGCCCTAGGACACAGAGACTTGCCCGCCCGTGGTACAACGGAGTGCAAGAGGTTAATATCTGCTTAAGCACCCCCCCCCCCCCAAAAAAAATAGCAGATTTGGATAGAATGTTTCTAGCTACATCAGTATTCCTGCTTAGCCTTATTGGTTATAACATTAACCAATCAGATGGATACTCTTGGCTACCTCTGGGGAAGAGGGAGGAGCCGAGGAGCAGCAGGATTGAGGCAGAGGGGAATGAAGGCGTCTATGGCAAGCCGTTTTGCACAGCAAAGCAGTGGAGGAGGAGGCGACCAATCACATGCAGGGGTAGGAGCAGAGAGAGAGTGGAGAGAGACGGGGGGGGGAGGCGATTTGAATGTGGCTGTGCCAGACCATGGTCTGAATGGATGGGTGCTGCACAGTGAGCTGAGAGCAGCCACATTCAAATGCCACCCCCACCCCCCCACGCCGGCTCAGTCGCAGGCGGACGGGGGACTGGTTGTTGGTAAAAAGCAAACATATTTGACAACTACACATTTATCTCTCGCCTCGACCGTTTTCAGAAAAATGTTTCACTCTTTACTTTTGAAGATATAGGCAAAACTTTAATGTCTGGAAGCAGCCCACCCACCAGGAGTCGTGGCGACCAATCGTGTACTAGCCCTGCAGGTCAGGAGCGCAGTGACCAATTGCGTGCAAGCTCTGCAGGCTGCTAATTAGATTATTCATAGATTTGCAGATACTTAAGTAGGTGAAACATTTAAAATCTCTTTCCAAACAATTCTAAGGCAATGACAGTTTTTTTGTGGGTAAAAAGCCACAATATACTACAGTATTGTGGGCAATACACATTTGTTTTTGAGGTGGTTCTAGAGCCAAACAAGTGCACCTTTAATATAAACTGATAGATTGCTTGGAACAGGAGCAGTTCTAGGATCAGAGCTTTAGGGGTGCTGACCACCCAGTGAGCTCCACCACACACACACACACACACACACACACACACACAAACACACTATTTTGTTAGAGTTATCTTTCATACATCTCCTCCCTGGCTTCTAGTTAGTGAACATGGTACGTAATGATACATAAAAAGTGACAGCTTGTATTTAATATTTTGCTTATACCAAAACAACAACAGCTTCTTTCTAATTCAAAGAGTGCACAGTGGTTGATTGACAATGCAACCATTAAAGAAAAACATCTGCTAGTTGTCTTTTTTGTCTGGCTGGACTGGGACCAAAAAAAAAAAAAATCAGCCCTGGCATTGTTAGTCTAATTTGTTAAGTAGCGACATTCAACCATCACAACCATGGTCTAACACAGGACAGAATTATCCCACTTTTGTCCTTAACAAGTGAATCCCTGTGGTTTTAAAGAAAGAAAGTTACTTTATCTAGTTTGCCTAATTATTTTGTCATAATTTTAAAGTCTCAAAATTTTCCAAAGGGTAAAATGTTGACAAAAAGCTTAACAATTATATAAAAAAACCAATTACAAACATATATACAATAAAAGCTTCAAATTTACTAGAGTAATGTAACCTGCTGTCAGCTCCTGTCAGTCGGTGGATTTCTGTGTTTTGGTGCTCTGTTTTTGACTACGTTTTTGGCTTCTGATAACTGAATTGGATTACGGACTGGACATCCTCGTTTCGACCCCTGCCTGACTTAAGATGCTGATAGCGGCATTTATGGACTGAGAAAACGAGAGTGGAGTGGAGCAGCCCGCCACTCAGTTAGCTAAACAGCTGTTTTGTCAACATAAATTGTCCGGGATCATGGGTCCCAAGAAAGCTTAGCAGACTAAGGAGGTGGACGATATTAAAAGGTCGCTCGACTTCTTGGCTCAAGAGATTTCTGCTGTTAAGCTGCAGCAAAAAAACATTCTGGACCTGGTCGAGAAAGTGAAAGCGCTGCGGATCCAGAACACCAAGAAGACAAGAGGCAGGCGTATCTGGAGAGCAGAGTGTCGGACCTGGAACAATACACCCGGCTGAACGACGTGATCATCACAGGGCTTCACATTAAACCCCGACCATGTGCTCGGGCGGTGGCTGCGGACAGCGGAGGGGGACTCAGTGAGCTGGAAGCCGAATCCACTGAGCAACAAGTGGCGGCCTTCCTGCAGTCCAAAGGAATCCAGCTGGACTGTAACACCATTGAGGTCTGCCACCCTCTGCCCAGGAAAAACAGCGACAAACCAGCTGTCATCATGAGGTTTATCAACAGAAAACACAAGACTGTGCTGCTAAAACAAGGTAGAAAACTGAAAGGAACGAACATCTACATAAACAAGCACCTTACAAAAGAAAACACAGAAATAGCCAGAAAAGCAAGATACCTGAAAAAGCAGAAAAAGATTCAAAACACCTGGACAACAAGCTGTAAACTATACATCAAATTAAATAGATCACCTGAAGAAGCCAAGGTCATTAACATTAACCATAATTATCAAAATTAAAATAAATAAACATTTGAAATATGTCACTCTCGGTGTAATGAATCTATATAATATATGGGTTTCACTTTCTGAAATGAGTAACAAGAAATATTGAACTTTTTCATGATATTCTAATTTTTGAGATGTACCTGTATGTACGAGGACAATGTACAGTATTTGTTTGGTGATAACATGGTGTGTATGACCTGCTTTTTTTAACCCCTTGCACTCTGGTCAATTTCCCTAAAAACGCCTAAAAATAACGTACCCAAAGTAAATCAAAAGCTGTTCTACAACCCTTTGCAGCATCTTCATGGGGTTGGTCTCATTTAAAAGAAAACACTTTGAATTTTTTGGCAAAACAGTCATAATCTCTCTAAGTGCTCCTGCCACTGAGTAACAGTCATCTAAACATACTGAGCTTGAAGAAAATGAAGTTCGCCTGGGTGTTTTTTTGGATACAAATGCTTGCAAATAACACACAGCTGTCAGATCCGGGCTGGAAAATACAACAGAAATGTAGAACCAAGTGTTATCCAGCTGAGGTCAAAATTTTGTAACAATAACACAAAAAATGAATATATTACACAGCTTTTTCCTCAGGTTGTTCAAAGGCATTTTTGAACTGTGCCAAATTGTGCCAAATGGCACAGTTTGGAAAAACGTCTGTAACTTTTGAATGATTCAATATAGAAGCTTGATCTTGGGCTCTAATGATGTGTGTGTGGGGGGGTTGTTTATTCATTCATGAATGAATGAATGAACAAACAAGCCCCCACACACAAAGAAGCATGCCACGTAAAAAATGTGTGGCTTTTTTTTTACAAGAAAAAATAACCTACATTTCACTAAAAATTATACTAAAATATCTGTAATGTAGAGGATAACAACTCCCCCCCCCCCCCCCGCTACAGACGACGGACATCGTCCATCGCCACATGACGGACCGCGGGGACGATGCGCCACGGTCTACTACGCACAGTTGTACTAAAATATCTGCAATATATCTGCAATCCGCTACAGAAGAGTAGCGGGGGGGGGGTGGCGTTCACGGTCCGGACGCGGCACACGGACCAGTCCGTCATGTGGCGATGACGCACAGTTGTAATTTACCGATCGGTCAAAAGTCATTTTGATTACAATTTTCAGTGATAAAGAATAATTTAGCTTATAACACTTACCTGTCCACAACAGCAGTGTCGCTGGCAAACTTCTCTTCCTCATTGTCAGACGAACATGACGCTGGTCCGCTTGTTACGACTCGTGGTTCTGGTCACGCGACCCGGTCAAACCATGATTCCATTATTGCGGTTTTGCGCTTCCATGATTGCGGTTTTAGCGAACGATTTTTCAAAACAAATAAGAACAGTAGTAAGAAAAAAAGACTGGCGAACGCGTGTGTGTCACCCAGCGGCTTACACAAAACAGATTTTACGCATGGGACGCACGCTTTCAATCGTCGAACTTCTCTGCTTCTATTGGCTCGTTGTATTCGCAGCCGTTGGTAGGCAGGTCATTCTTGCTAGGTTTTCAGTCATTGGTTCTTCAAGGTTTCAGAAACCCAATTCAAGGCTCTTATTAGTCGAATGAGAGGTCAATCAAATCTAAACCCATCAAAGCACTCCTTTGGCTTTCTGTTTGCGGCTGTGTCTGTAGTGGAAGAATGGAAATGCAGCTTTTTTTTTTCAGTGCGCTCTGAGACGCACAGTGTGCGTCCTAGTGCGCACGAGGGCGCGCTAGGACGCAGAAACGTGACCGCCCGCGGTATCCCGGAGTGCAAGAGGTTAAAAAAACCTTTTTACTGTATGAGATATATATATGTGTATGTATGTATATGTCTATATATAGTACATGTGTGTGTATTATGTATGTATGTATATATATGTGTGTGTGTGTATAAAAACAGACATTTGTGGGTTTGTTTGCAGGTGATGGGTGTGGTTTGGTGGGTAGTTTTATGTCTTTGCAGTGTTATTTTTCTACCACTAGGCTGTGCTGTTGTGTAAACATGTCTTTTGCCAGTACATACTACTGGTTGCCTTGGAAACAACAGACTTTTTTTTTTTTTGCTGTCTGAAAAAACATTTTCTTTGTCCGTAGAATAAACGTTTTTCGTGAAATTTTCAGTCAGAGTCTGTCTACTCTCTGCCTGCTACATTTTTATATAATCTCCCAAAAATGTGACAGCCCAAAAGAAAAAAAATCTCCTCATTAAGAAGTTTACTGTTCTTCATTTTCTGCTCCGTGCGTAATCATTCTCCAGGATTTATTGGTTCACTTCCATTGTGGGAATCAAACAGGCTGATGTGGTGGCAAAAAGTAAATACATTTAACAGAATTTTATGTTATTTCAATGGAGAGAATTGTAACAGTCATAATATAATCACCCATCATTTTATTTATATGATGATTCACTAAACAGTTTTTTTATTCCATCCACATTCACATTTTAATTGCGGACTTAGTGTTGGAGTCTATAGCATTATTTTATTATTTTTTTAGATGAATGAATGAATGAACAGGGGAAAAGGGTATGCAGAAGTAACTACATAGGAATATAAAACAAAAATAAATACTGAAACGTATGCCCAAAGGAGATGTGTTCACTCCAGAAGCAGAATGGCAGGAAGCCTCCACAAACACTGATCTTTATATGAGCATCACCTGACCCTGATGTCAGCTGAACTGCGCTATTTCTCTGATTTTTCAAAATGTCTGTAAAAGTCAGTCCAAATGCTATAGAGTGAACCCAGCTTTAACTTAGGATGACTTAAGTAAACTCTGCATAACTTAGCTCAGCACTCAGGAACTTTTACAAACTGAGAACAGCTTTCACCAATGTGTATTTCCAAACATCGGTAAATTTTCAGCAGGCTGAAAATTTTCAGAGAACACAACTTTCGCCAGCGTTTGCCAACAAACACCAGCAATCATTAACTTTTGCCAGCAGAGCCAGACATTTGCCAAAACGTCAGTAAAAGTTGGTCCAAACATTGTAGTGTGAATCCACCTTAAAAAAAACAAACAAACAAACTAATGCCACCCATGCCTTGGAAGTTTGTGTTGGTGTACTCTCTATACTAGTGTAATGAGCTCTATTGTGTTTATGTTTCTAAGGGAAGAGAGCATCAGTCATCGATGGAGGGACCTGCTGCGGCAGCTCCAGGAGCAGAGGGGCCTTTTGGGAAATGTAGTTGAAACTCTGAGCATCCTGCGAGACATTGAGCTGGTCTCCAGTGAACTGAAAGAGCTGCAGGTTTGTTTGGCATGGAGCTCACATAACATATCTGAGAGAAAAGACGGGGTAGAACAAAGGTTTTTAAAGAAGTTTTTCCTCCTTATCAGATTTTAAATCATTGGAGGCAGTGGTGGCCTAATGGTTAGGGATGTGGACTGGTGAATGCAAGGTCACTGGTTCAATCCCTGGACCTGCAGGATTACATCTGGGTGAGACAGATAACATAACAGTGTTTGCCCCACCCTCCTTAACCCCACTGTGCTGCCCTTGAGCAAGGCCCTTAACCTCAACTGCTCCAGTGAAGCTGCTCAGTAGCCACAGGTTAGTCTGTGGTTGGACTGGGCAGCTTCCTGGTGTGAATGTGTAACTCTGTGAATGTGAACAGGGTCTCCTTGAAAAAGAGAGGTTGCCTCTCAGTGGAACTCCCTTGTACAAATAAAGGTTAAATAAATAAATAAAATTGTTTTATTTGTTCTGACTCAGAAAATATTTGATATAATCTATTTCATATACTCTGACTAACGCATATAAAAGAAAAAACCTCAGAAACTGCAAAATTGACAATTTACAAGAAGGTAGTTATGAATTTCTAATTATTAAAAAATTGCAGTTGGTCCAAAAAGGTTATACATTTATGAGGAAAGAAGGTCATAGACTTACAAGAAAAAGTTCCCAAATTGCACAAAAAGTCAGATATTTATGAGAACCCCCCCCCCCAAAAAAAATAAAAGAAAGTGATCTGAAATTTAAAAGAAAAATCTAATTTAAAAAAACAAACGATTATTGTCACAAGTAAAATGGTTACTCACTACTTGAGCAACTTTTTTGAGATGCTTTGTTTCTCTTTCTTTGGTAACTTTTTGGTGATTACTCTTAATTTTTTTTTCCACAATATTTTTTATTGAACCTTTTTTTTATACAAACATAACACAAACAATCAGACACTAACACAAAAGTAATTTAAAAATTAAAAAGAACAATGACAAAAAAAATGTGTAATAAAAACAACAACAATAACAACAGCCATTAACAAACACAAGTCAACAACAATGCTCCTCTGTTTAGTCTAGGTAATCTATTACATAAGAATACATAATATACATTCAATAGCTTGGAATTTGCAAGGTCCACACATATCATTCACCTTCTTCTTCAGACATTGTGTTTAAATTCTTTACATAATCAATGAAAGGTCTCCATATATTCTCAAACACATTTTCCTTTGATTTCAGTATGTATGTTATTCTTTCTAGTGGAAGGTTTGTTAACATCTGTCTTAACCACTGAGTCACATCTGGTCTATGAGTCTTTTTCCACAGTAGTGCAATACATTTTTTGGCATTAAGCAAACTGAGGTCTATGAATGCTCTTTCACTCTTATTAAAGTTATGTTTTTCTGGATACAGACCCAACAAAAACAGTTTAGGGTTCAATATGATTTGTTTTGAAATTATTTTTTCAATTGTTACCCTCACCTCTTCCCAGAACATTCTGATTTTTCTACATTCCCATAAACAGTGGAATAGGGTTCCTTTACTTTCCATACATTTTGTGCATGTATCTGGTATGTTTTTGTTATATCTATTTAATTCCACTGGTGTAACATACATCTGCATTAACCATTTAAAATGTATCAATTTAAGACGTACATTTATTGATTTGGTTTGAGCTCCTGCACAAGCCATTTCCCATTGTTCCTCTGAAATGTCAATTTGTAGGTCTTCTTTCCAGTAATTCAGTCTTTTCTGTGAGTTTTCACTTGAGAATAGTGTCAATGAGTTATAAAACTCTGAAATAATACCCTTTCTCTTACTATCTTTCATCAAAATTTTTTCCAAAAATGAATAAGTAGGTCGGGTGAGAGCATTATTTTGATTTGATCGAATAAAATTTCTAAGCTGAAGATATTTAAAAAAGTGTGTTCTATTAAGATTGAATTTAATCCTCAGTTCTTCAAGAGACATTATATTATCTGAGCGTGACAAATATAAGTCTTGAATCTTTTGAATCCCTTTTATATTCCATATTTTAAATACAGTATCCGCTCTCCCTGGTGTAGAATATTGATTACCCCATATTGGCCTAAATTGTGACAGTGAGTGTGGTTCTTTTAAATAATTTTTGGTTTCACACCATATTTTGATCATGTGCTTTACAATTGGATTTTTAACTTGTTTCTGTAGTTCTTTAGCCGAGTCTGAGTATATGAATAAGGGAAGAGGTAAAGGTAAATTGTATGATTCCATTTCAGTCCAGTGAGGAAGATCATTTGATGAAAAATAATATGTCATAGACCTCAGTTGTGCTGACCAGTAATACAACATAAAGTTTGGACATTTCAGACCTCCACGATCAAATGGTAAGTATAGTAAGGACAGACGTAATCTAGCCTTCCTATTGTTCCATATAAATTCCACCAACTTTTTTTAATTCTTGAAAATAGATCTGAAGGTGGTGGTAAAGGAATGTTTTGAAATAAATAAAGTATTTTTGGTAAGATATTACTTTTAAGTATATTAATTCTCCCGATCATCGACATTGGTAGTGACATCCATCTCTGAATTAACTCATTAATGTCTGTCATTAAGGCTTCATAGTTGGCATTGGCGACTGATTCTAGCTTAGGCAAAATTTGAATTCCTAAATATTTAAACTGATTTACAACATTGAATTGATTTACCTCAGGAGCTGGGTGATTTATTTGGGTCTCATTTAGCATTAATATTGAAGATTTAGTTTTGTTTATTTTATATCCTGATATTTCCCCAAAGTTCTTTATTAAATTTAACAAGGTCGGAATTGATTTTTTAAAATTCGACATAAACAAAATTATGTCATCGGCATACAGGGAGATTTTATGTTCTGTTGGTCCTACTTTAATTCCATATATTTGTGGATGTAAACGTACTGCCATCGCTAAAGGTTCAATTGCCATAGTAAACAATAAGGGTGAAAGTGGACAGCCTTGTCGACATCCTCTATTGATTTTGAGATATTGCTGTTTGTTAGGATTATTACTCTTAATTTTACTCCAGTAATTAATATCGTAAGGTAACACCACTGTTACCTGCCTGCTAACTAACCCTCACATGTGTGATCTTCTGCCTTCAGACTCAGGCCAGTTCCTTTGACCTGGGGAAGCAGCTGGCCGAGGTGGTGTCCCTCCTTCAGAAACAAGACCTCCTGGAGGCGCAGATCTCTGCTCACGGCGAAACCATCATCGCCATCAGCAACAGAGCCCTGAAGGTACCGTTATCAAAATCATTATCATCTTATGTTCGCTTCCTGCTGCGTGACTGCTAGAGTTGTTCTTGTGGGGATCGTAGTTAATTTGTCTGTTCATCAGAGGTCCTGTTTCTCCTCCTCAGGGAAAAGTGAGAGATGCTCAGCAGATTCAGAGCCGAGTGAGAGCACTGGACTCTCAGTACAAATCTCTGGTGTCCCTCAGCACCAACAGGTTCTCTTCAAATCTCTATTTTACAATAATGCAGATAGACGAGGGCTCTGCAACCTGTGGCTTCTGGGTCTTTTTCCGCATAGCCTTGACTCCCGGTGACTTCCTCACAAATTTACACATAAACATTACAAATTTGAGAAAGTCTTGTCAAATCTATAAGAAAAGCTGCAAATTTACAAGAAAAATATCTCAAATGTAGAAGAAAAAGTAGCAAATGTTGGAGAAAAAAGTACCAAGATTATTAATAAAAGAGGCTATGAATTAATGAGGGATAAAAGTAATGAATCTGCAGGGAAAAAAGTTATGAATTCACCGGAACATTATCACAAATTTATGGGGGGAAAAAAGAAACTAAACCAAAACTATTGCAAATAAATGGGAGAGTTTATGATGGGGAAAAAGTGAAAATGGTAAAAACCCTCTCAAATTTAGAAAAAAAGGTAGGACATTTCTGAGAAAAAGTCACAAATTTTTAGAAAATGTACAAATTTATGGGTAAAAAGTTGCACATTTGAGAGGAAAAAGTAACAAATTGTTTAAAAGAAGCTATAAAGTCATGAGAAAATATGCAAACTTTTTTGGCCACCCCTAACTGAGTTCGTTAATTTCTTCCTCCCCTCAGGCGGAAGCAGCTGGAGGCTCAGCTGAAGTTGTTTGAGTTCTTCTTTGATTGTGAAGAGCTGGAGGCCTGGCTGTACGAACGCTGGCTGAGGCTGCAGACTGCTGGACTGGGACGAGACCTGAACCATGTCCATCTGGCCCAGCACAAGCACAAGGTGACTGAGACACACAGCTGGACAGATTAACACACACAGTTTTACCATCAGACAAGTCAGCAGTAGATGAGGCTCCTGTCTGATCACTGGAGCCGTCCGGGGTGTGTCAGTTCCCTCTGAGGCCATAAGTGAGGTTGCAAAATTCAGACCTGTTCGGTGAATTGGATTCTACTTTAGCTCACCAGCTGGATGGTCAGTGAATAGCCATTTAAAGGGTTAATCTCTCTGACACCTTTTGGCCATCATCTGAACTATATTCACCAATGTCTGCCAGGTTTCTCAGAATGAAAGAATAACGATGTGATTGCTCTGCATCAGGGACTGGAGGCAGAGATCCAGGCCCAGGAACCTCTGTACCAGGGCATTCTGGGTCGAGGTCAGGATCTGCTCTCCAGGCAGAGTCAAGTCGACCAACGAGCCGCCCAGAAATGGATCCGAACCCTGAAAAGGCAGTGGAGCCACCTGTTCGAAGAGGTGACTGTACACCGCAACAGACTACAGGCGGCTGCTACAATAAAACAGGTAAATAAAAAGGCAAAGAGGGAGGAGGTAACTGTTTTCTCTGGCTGCTGTAGATTGTTTTGTCTGTTGATTTTTGGTGGAAATTTTGCAAGCAGCTAATGTCAGCACCTGATTAGCACTGATTTTTGAGCATGAAACAGTAAAAGGAAAATTATTCCTGTGCTGATACAATGCATAGTGGCCAAAAAAGAGTTAACTGATATCATGATATTTTTGTCACAGTAATGTTTCACCATCTAAATGTTCATAATTTTCATGATACACTACTCACAAAAAGTTAGGGATATTTGGCTTTTGGGTAAAATTTATGGAAAATGTAAAAAAGCTTATGCTACAGTGATATATCATTAAAGTAGGGCATTTAAGTAGAAGCATGCAATGGTGATTTTCTCATCTCAAACAATTTATTGAAACAAAAGCCAACAACAGTGGTGGGTATACCACAACAACAAAAATGTCAGTGTCTCAGTAACTTGTAATGTGCCCTTGAGCATCAATTACAGATTGACAATGATGTCTCATGCTGTTCACAAGTCGACTTATTGTCTGCTGAGGCATGGCATTCCACTCTTCTTGAAGGGCAGCCCTCAGGTCATTGAGGTTGTAGGGTGCAGGGTTACGAGCCTCTACATGGAAACTCAGCTGATCCCATAGGTTTTCTATGGTATTCAGGTCTGGAGAAAATGCAGGCCACTTCATTTGAGGTACCCCAGCCTCCAGCAGCCATTCTCTAATGATGCAACCTCGATGAGCTGGAGCATTGTCGTCCATGAGGATGAAATTAGGCCTGTGTTGTCCATGCAGGGGCACAATGACTGGATTAATGATGTTATTCAGATAGTATCGGCTTGTCACTGTACCATTCACAAGGTGTAGGGCAGTTCTGTATTGACTAGACACACCTGCCCAGACTGTAACACCACCACCACAGGGCCAGGGAGCATTTACGCTGGACAAGGGACCAGTGGGCCTCAGTGCTGTTGTTTGATAAATCGATTCACGTTGAGCAGAAATGATGGCCGCCAATGATGTTCTTCTTCCGGCTATCAGAGAGAGCAGACGCATTTCTTCTCCTCTCCCTTCTCCTCCTCCCTTCACTGATCCCAGCTTGCTGTGTCCTGTCTGTGTCTCGCTCTTCTTCAGCTGCATCTCGACCCAAACGGAAATTATGGAAATTATGGAATTGGTGAGCTAGGCTTTAATGCTATTGACACCACTTTTTAACAGAAAATCGGGCCAGGGGGAGCCCAAGTGGAGAGACTCATGGAACAATTGGAACTCATGTGTCTGCGTGATTCGATTGAAGATGTGGAAGACATCTACCTGTTTTGGCTTCATGATCACAGGATTTCTGCTGTTTGGCTCTGGAGTTTTCCTGGTGTATCGAAAATTAAAGAAGTTGGAAGAGCTAATCAAAATGCGGACCCGGTGAAGCTCCTTCAACAAATTCGACCAGCTGGGGAGAGCACTGATAGCGGCAAATATGTGACTAACATGGAATTTACCATCTGGCATGCACTGAAGAGAGATGGACTCTGTGGACATGTTTATCTATGTTTGGCGAACTGAATCGGAAGGTGGAAAACATCTTGGAGTCACTGGGTGCTCTCCAGGGAATGATTTTAAAGCCTGTGTATGTAAATTGTGATGCACAGAATCGCATAAGAGAGGAAATTTATATGCTCTAAGTGAACTGTGCTTATCAGGCCTTGATTCGGCGTCCTTATTCCTCCAGGAGAAGAGATAAAGCAGAAGGGAGTTTTGGCTTCTCCTTAACCCAAACAATTGCTGATGTGCAGCAATCTGAACTCTCCAAGGACAGCGTTATTATGTGACTAACATGGAATTTTACCATCTGGCATGCACTGAAGAGAGATGGACTCTGTGGACATGCTTATCTATGTTTAGAATACATGGACATAACATCTAACCGTTGCCTAGGAGAGAATTTTTTGTTGTGCACCAGTAACTGATACATTCACACTGCACTCATACTGATATCACATGACTGACATACACACACTGGTCTCTCTCCTTTGCTCTGTTAATGTGTAGATCTGTATCTTGTCTGCTAATTGTGCAATTAGAGGTTTTTTTTCTATGTGATCACAATCTTGCTCACTTGAGCACTATTTTGATAACTTTGTTTTTTCTCTCTGCCCAATGTGTTCACCCCCTCCCCCTCCTCCTCTTTACCCCCCAATTCAATTCAATTCAATTCAATTCAACTTTATTTATATAGCGCCATTTCACAACAACAGTCATCTCATAGCACTATCAACTGTAGGGGGGACCCCCACAGTTGCAGAAAGACCCCAGCAATCAGACGATCCCCTGTGAGCAAGCACTTGGCGACGGTGGAGAGGAAAAACTCCCTTTTAACAGGAAGAAACCTCCAGCAGAACCAGGCTCAGGGAGGGGCAGTCATCTGCTGCGACTGGCTGGGGGGTGAGGGGATAGAGAAGAAGAAAAGAACAGACATGTAGAGAGCAAACAGCACGATGGGGACTCAATCTATGGGAGAGAACAAACAAATGTTAATGACCAGCAAAAAAAAAATATTTCATAGAGAGTGAGGAAAGGAGTGAGGCCCAGTGCATTACTGGAGGTCCCCCGGCTGACTAAACCTATTAGCAGCATAACTAAGGGAGGGTTCAGAAACACATGATCCCTCCCTAATTGTAGGCTATATCAAAAAGGTAGGTTTTAGCCCTATTCTTAAAAACAGAGATTGAGTCTGACTCCCGAATCCAGATTGGCAGCTGATTCCACAGGAGAGGAGCTTGATAACTGAAGGCTCTGCCTCCCATTGTACTTTTGGAGATTCTAGGTATTACAAGTAATCCTGCATTTTGGGAGCGTAGTGCTCTGTTAGGATGATACGGTAGTATCAGATCTTTTAAATAAAAAGGAGCCTGATTGTTTAGAGCTTTGTAAGTAAGAAGAAGGATTTTAAACTTAATTCTAAACTCTATGGGAAGCCAGTGAAGGGAGGCCAGAACCGGAGAGATATGATCTCTCTTTCTAGTACCTGTTAAAACTCTTGCTGCAGCATTTTGGATCAGCTGAAGACTTTTTAAAGATGTTTTAGGACAGCCTGATAATAAAGAATTACAATAATCTAATCTCGAGCTAACAAAAGCGTGGATCAGCTTCTCAGCATCACTCTGAGACAAGATGCTCCTAATCTTGGCAATATTACGCAAATGATAGAAGGCAGTCTTAGAAACAAATTTAATATGTGAATTGAAGGACAAATCCTGATCAAAAATAACTCCAAGGTTCCTCACAGAGCTATTAAGAGAAAGAGTAACTGCATCCAAACTGAAAGTTTGATTTGGAAAGGAATTTCTAAGATTTTTTGGACCAACAAGAATGACTTCAGTCTTATCTGAATTTAATAGCAGGAAATTACAAGTCATCCAAGCTTTGATTTCCTTAAGACAGGCTTCTAACTTGGCTAATTGATTAGTATCATCTGGCTTCATTGACAGGTATAATTGTGTGTCATCTGCATAACAATGAAAATGTATACAGTGCTTTCTAATAATGTTGCCTAACGGAAGCATATATAAACTAAAAAGAGTAGGGCCTAGCACAGATCCCTGTGGAACTCCATGACTAAGCTTTGAGCTGAAAGAAAACTCATCATTTACATGAACAAACTGGAACCTATCAGATAAATAACATCTAAACCACTGCAACGAAGTTCCATTAAGTCCAACATAGTGTTCTAATCTATCAAGTAGAATATTATGATCAATAGTATCAAAAGCTGCACTAAGATCTAAAAGGACAAGTACAGAAACTAGTCCATTATCAGATGCAATGAGGAGGTCGTTAGTGACCTTCACTAAGGCTGTTTCAGTACTATGATGGATTCTAAACCCAGATTGAAACTCTTCAAGTAAACCATTTCCCTGCAGGTGGTCAAATAATTGCGTAGCAACAACTCTTTCTGAGATTTTTGAAATGAAAGGGAGATTAGAGATTGGTCTATAGTTAGCTAAAGCTTCTGGATCTAGCGTTGGCTTTTTGAGTAAGGGTTTAATTACGGCCGTTTTAAAAGCCTGCGGTACATGGCCTAAAGTTAATGAAGAATTGATTATATGAAGAATAAAGCTACCAATAAGTGGGAAGACTTCTTTAAATAACCTGGTAGGAATAGGGTCTAAAAGACAAGTTGAAGGTTTGGATGAGGAAACTATTTTGTCTAACTCACAAAGGTCGATTGGAGTAAACTCATCAAGACAGACATCAATAGAAGGAGTTGTAGTAGTTACAGTATTTAAGTTAACTGTGGGAAGAATCTGATTGATTTTATCTCTGATGGATGAAATTTTATTATTGAAAAAGTTCATAAAGTCCTGACTAGTAAGCTCTAAGGGGATGCTAGGATTGACAGAGTCCTGACTCTTTGTCAACCTGGCTACAGTACTGAAAAGAAACCTGGGATTATTCTTGTTCTCTTCTATTAATGCAGAGTAATAACTTGTTCTAGCTTTTCTAAGAGATTTTTTATAAATTAAAAGATGATTTCTCCAAGCTAAATAGATTTCATCTAAATTAGTAGAGCACCATTTTCTTTCTAATTGACGAGTCTTCTGTTTTAAGCTACGAGTTTCTGTGTTGAACCAAGGAGTTAAAAATCTCTGATTAGACTTTTTCTTTTTTAAGGGGGCCACCAAGTCTAGAGCCTGATGCAGAGAAGCTGAAACACTATCCACCATGTTATCAATTACAGAAGGAGCAAGCTGTCTATAGCTTATTTCCGTTGTGTTGACACATGGCATAGAGGAAACAATCTGCATAAATTTGGAAACAGCATCATCTGAGAGGCATCTACTGTGATAATATTTTTCTTTAGGAGCCAAATAGTCAGAAATAGTAAAATCAAGGGTTAACAGACAATGGTCTGACAGTACAGGGTTATGAGGAGACACTACAAGATTTTCTATTTCTATGCCATATGTCAGAACAAGGTCCAATGTATGGTGGAGGTAATGAGTAGAATTTCCTACTTTCTGAGAAAACCCAATCAAGTCTAATATTGAATTAAAAGCCACATTAAGGCAGTCACTATCTACATCCACATGTATATTAAAGTCCCCTACTATAATTATTCTATCAGATTTCAGCACTAAATCAGCTAAGAAATCAGCAAATTCGGATAAAAATTCTGAATAGGTTGATGGGGGACGATAAACTATGGCAAATAAAATTGGGTTTAACCTGAAATTGCTAAAGTGCCCAATACTGAGGACCAGGCCCTCAAAGGAATTATAACATGTTGTTTGCTTTACATTAACTAGTAATTTGGAATGGTAAATTGTTGCTACTCCTCCTCCACGACCAGAACTTCTAGGATTTTGACAGTTTAAATAACCAGAGGGAGTTGATTCATTTAAACCAACATAATCCTCTTGCCCTAGCCAAGTCTCTGTAAGGGAAATTAAATCAATCTGATGATCAATTAACAGATCATGGACTAACAGAGACTTGGGAGTTAGAGACCTAATATTTAATAAACCACATTTAATTTTTAAATTATGAGGAGGAACAGAGGCCAAATCATTCAATTTAGAGGCTTTATGTTTAATTTGAGTTTTACCAATATTTTGCTTTATCACTTTGGGATGCTTAAACATTATATTTTTATTTACTTTGGAGGGAGCAGACAACGATTCTCTGATGGAGAAGACAGGGGCTAAGCTGAGGGGTGGCGGATGAAGAGGAGCTGCAGAGAGGCGTGTAAGACTGCGACTCTGCTTCCTGGTCCCAACTCTGAGTAGTCACGGTTTTGGAAATTTGGATAAAAAAGATGCCAGATTGTTAGATAAATGAGAAGCACCATCCAAAGTGGGATGAATGCTGTCTCGTCTCATAAGACCAGGTTTTCCCCCAAAAGAGCTCCAATTGTCAATGTAGCCCACGTCATTTTTAGGACACCACACAGACAGCCAGCGGTTCAAGGATGACGAGCGGCTAAACATGTCATCACTGGTCAGATTGGGGAGGGGCCCAGAGAATACTACAGTGGCAGACATCGTTTTTGCAAACTCACACACCGATTCTATATTAAGTTTCGTGACTTCCGACTGCCGGAGATGGATGTCATTAATGCCGGCGTGAATAACAATTGTGGAGTATTTACAGTTACTTTTAGCCAGCATTTTCAAATTTGACTCGATGTCGCCTGCTCTGGCCCCAGGAATACATTGGACTATGGCCGCTGGAGTCTCTAGGTTCACGTTTCTGACTACAGAGTCGCCAATGATCAGAGTTTTTTCCTCAGCGGGTGTGTCGCTGAGCGGGGAAAAACGATTAGAAACGTGAACAGGTTGGTGGTGAACCGGGGCTTTGCGACTAGGCTTCCTTCTCACCGTCACCCACCCAGTCTCCTCGCTGCTGAGGAGAGCCGGGGAACCGCTGACAGGGGGGCCTAAGCTAGCTAGCTCCGCTGCAGCTAATGGGCGTCCGTCGAGATTAACTGGCGCAGACGGTGTTTCAATGCAGCGGAGCCGGGATTCCAAATCAGACAACCTCGCCTCGAGCGCCTCAAAAAGACAACATTTATTACATTTACCGTTATCACTAAAAGAGGCAGTGGTGTAGCTAAACATCTGACAGAGAGAGCACACCAGAGGAGGAGAGGAAAGAGAGGTAGTAGCCATAGCTAGTGACTAGCTAGTGGCTGGAGAGCTGGAGAGCAAACCACACAGGCAGACAGCAAAACAGGAAGTGATGATACGTTACCACAAGGAAGTGACGAGGAACAGGCACAACCCAGTGACCCACTGTATGAGGCGCCTTGTATGGCTGCCGCGTCATTAGGGAGCGCTTAGAAACGAGCGCACCTTAGTGATAAGTAAAATTCCTTGTATGTTGTAAGCATACTTGGCAATAAAGTTGATTCTGATTCTGATACTGATTCTGATCCTGGAGACGTCAAGGAAAGCGCTATGCATCAGCCGCTGTTGTCACCAGATGAGCCTTTGGTGGTGTTACAGTCTGGGCAGGTGTGTCTAGTCAGTACAGAACTGTCCTACACCTTGTGAATGGTACAGTGACAAGCTGATACTACCTGAATAACATCATTAATCCAGTCATTGTACCCCTGCATGGACAACACAGGCCTAATTTCATCTTCATGGACGACAATGCTCCAGTTCATCGAGGTTGCATCATAAGGGAACGGCTGCTGGAGGCTGGGGTACCTCACATGGAGTGGCCTGCACTTCCTCCAGTCCTGAATCCCACAGAAAACCTGTGGGATCAGCTGAGTTGCCCTGTAGAGGCTTGTAACCCTGCACCCCACAACCTCAATGACCTGAGGGCTGCCCTTCAAGAAGAGTGGAATGCTATGCCTCAGCAGACAATAAGTCGACTTGTGAACAGCATGAGACATCATTGTCAAGCTGTAATTGATGCTCAAGGGCACATTACAAGTTATTGAGACACTGACATTTTTTGTTGTGGTATACCCACCACTGTTGTTGGCTTTTGTTTCAATTAATTGTATAGATGAGGAAATCACCATTGCATGCTTCTAGTTAAATGCCCTACTTTAATGATATAATATCTCTGTAGCGTGAACTTATTACATTTTACATAAATTTCACCCAAAAACCAAATATCCTTAACTTTTTGTGAGTAGTGTATTTCTTAACAAGGAAAATTTTCTTACAGAAAACTGCACAATAAGAAAAAATATCTTGTCAGACAGCAAAAACAAACATTATATCCTTGAGTTAAGATATTTGATTTTACTAAGATTTCATTTTTTGCAGTGCATCCATGAAAAATGCGCAACATGAACCTTTAATTTTATTTAGCAATGTTTGTGTTCATTGTGTTCATCCACAATGTTTTTTCTTTTGCAAATGTAATAATTTTGTCTGTTTTATAACCGAACAGTAAAATACTGATGTGATATAAATTATTTATAGCCATCTATTACCATGGGTGTTTTGGTTGTATTTCTACATCTGTGTTTTCTGTTACTCCATTATTACCGGGACAGTTACTGACTGTGGTTTAGACTTGTTCCAGATTTGGCCAGACTTCTTTAATTTTAGACAGTTCTTCTAACCATTTGTCCTCTGCTCAGTATTTTGCTGATGTGGCTGAGGCTAACTCCTGGCTGGGGGATAGGAAACCACTGGTGACCAGCGACGATTATGGGAAGGATGAATCCGGCACCGCTGTCCTGCTGCAGCGCCACCTGCGGTTGGAGAAGGAGATGGCGGCATATGCCTCTGAGATAAAAAGGCTATCGGAACAGGCAAAGAGCGCGGCACAGTTGACAGCTTTGACTGTGAGTTTCCTTATTAGACAGCTGTTTTACACAGGACAGAACTTCTGTTTTTTATGTCAGAAGTAAAGATAATACATCACAATAGAGAGTGGGATCCTAAATGTGAATGTGGTTACTCCATCTAGGGAGAACCTCAGCAGAAAAAGATGATCCAGTACAGCGACTCTTCTGGGGAGGAGGAGGAGGGACGTGGTCCTCGTGCAGGAACCTCCTCACTCAGATCTCAGAGTCTGAAGCTCTCTAAGAGTTCTCCGCCTCAAAGTGAAGAGAGCAAGGCCAAGGTCCGCTTCAGATACAACAGAGGTACTCGACACCTGCCTTGTGTCACTGTCATAAAGCCAAAGATTATCTAAAAGTTTGGACATTTGAGAACTAAAATTTCCACTTTTGACTGTTAGTCTAATTACAGTTGAAACCCGAAGTTTACGTACATAAATGTAACCTTTTTCTTGCTATCTGACATTAAATCGGACTAACCTTTTCCTGTTTTAGGTCAGTTATGATTACCACAGTTATCTCTATTTGCTAAATAATTTTTAGATAGTTTTTTATTACTTTTTCAAAATCAGAAGTGTACATACATTTACTTAGTATTTGATAGCATTTCTGTTGACCTGTATGGCTTGGGTCAAACGTTTTGGATGTCCTTCTACAAGCTTCTCACAATTGTTTGCTGAAATTTCGGTCCATCCCTCCTGACAAAACTGGTGTAACTGAGTCAGCTTTGTAGGCCGCCTTGTTCGCACACGTCTCTTCAGCTCTGCCTGTTGTGTTAGAGTTTGGTCTTTTATTTGTGTGGTATGGGTGGTGGCGGAACTGGAAGGTGGAGCCACCACCCACGGCTATAAGAAGGCAGTGGGCAGGAGGGGCGGTCTTTTTGCCACCTCTTCTGCCTGACGGCTGCGCGTGTGCTGTATAGTGCCTCCTTAATAAACATGTGTCCAGTTTGACACCTGGCCTTGTCCTTGGCTCCATATACAGATATATTTGGCGACGAGAATAAAAGTGGATTAAAACAAGGTATGGAAGCATGTGGGTTTGAAATATAGCCAGTTTTGGAGCTCCCCGGTGAGCCATCGGTTCCCTGGCTGAGGTGGTGCGCCATTTTCCAGGCATACATGGTGGCACTGAACCTTAGGAAGCTGGAGAAGTTGAGGACACGTGACTTGTTGGTGCACAGTTTTGCAGTGGAGGAACAGCATGTTCTGAGCACACTGGGTGACTGTGATAGTTTTGTCGAAGTGGTTGAGCTAGTGGCATGCTATTTTCGCGCCCTGGAAAACCTCATGGTTCGCAAGATTCGCTTTCGATAGTGCTGCCAACAGGTGGGCGAGTCTATTCAGCGGTTCGTGGCAAACTTGGGGCTGTTGGTTAGCGGGTGCCAGCTCGGACTGTTGGAAGAGGAGATAATTCACGATCATTTGGCAGAGTATATCAACGGCACTGCGATTAGGTTGAAGCTGCTTATGTTTTCGGGTGAACTGACACTGCCCACAGCCATCGAGTTAGCTCAACTGCTGGAAGCTGCGGATAGACTGTCACGGGAGCTGAGTGAAAGCTTGTCACACCAACATCTGGGATCACCACCGATCATGCATGCAGTGGATCTGGTCAGCGTGGGAAGCGTGGAGGACGATGCTAACGCTGGGAATGTGAGGTCCACCCCAGGAAAGCGCAAAGGTGTGGGCTGCGGGTCCACGAAGCATTGTTTCAAGGCTAGAGGTTGTTCGGCAGGAGCGAAGTGCTGCAGCAAGTATGGGCACTTGCTTCATGTCACCAGGGTATACCACAGATCTGAGCAAGGAAGTTTGTGGCACAAAGAGGACTCTCGCGCACCCACGGTTGTCCATGCTGTGTCCCTGAGTACCAACAGACGCACGTACTGTATGGTGGATTTGGACGGGGTGGAAGTGCTTTTATGTATCGACATGGGAGCGGTGGGCTCCATGCTGGATTGGATGACTGTGAGATGTTTTTCCCCGCACGTCAGGATTGAGAGTGACTCGGCGCTGCTTTGTGGTTTTGGAGGAAGACAGCTGGCCACGGTGAGAACGTGGGAACTGACAGCTCAGTGCAAATTGGGTGAGACGTGGGACTGTCCGATCCTGAGAGTGGTAGATGGCGCAGTGTGGGATGAGGAACTGCTTGGCACCCTGGAGAGTGAGCAAGACCAATATCGCTCAGGGTCATCACAGGAGGGTCCCTGTGCCAGAGCTCAAGTCGCCCTGGACGAGGGTACTGAGCGGCACAGCGGGACACCTGTGACGATGGGCGACGTCAAGAGACTGGTTTTGCCTGTTCCCGGATCTCGGCTGAAGTGGGCCGGTGAACAGGGGGCCACAATGGTGATGGCGGTGGCAAAGTTAAAAGAGGTCGGGGCCGGACCGTCAGGAATGGTAGAATGACATGCCAAGCAGAGACCCTGCAAGCCGAGCGGGACCCCTCTGGGGGTCAAGGACTGGATTCGGGAGGAGAGGCGATCATGGCAGGTACGGGCTGGTCGACAGTTGGAGGAGCACCAGGGATGCTCATGCATTGTGGCTAGACGGGAGGACGCTCATCTCCAGCTGCCAGACAGTTTGTGGGGGCACAAGAATGAGCTGCGGTGTGCCCAGGAGGGGACTGAGGGGCGTGGGCCTGGATGAGTGGAGCAGCCAGTGGTGATGAAGAGGAAGCGCACCGGTGCTGAGGTGACCTGCTGCGGCCCGGAAGGCTGACTGCCCCCAGGGGCAGATTGATGACAGGGTGGTCCAGGGGGCCCACGGACTTGTGTTCTCCAGCCGTTTGTTTATAGGTTACCTGTTGTACGTGTGTCTGAATCAGTTATGTGTGTGTCATAAGATGATTGTTGGTATCTGGTTTAGATGTTGTACATGTGTATGTTTTGATGTTCATGGGGATTAATTTGATGTTATGTTTACAGTAGGACACAGCGGTATTTTGTGTTAAGTGGACTTATTTGAAGTGCAAGCGGCAGAATAACCTGCTTCGCCGTATGGGGTGAGGTGGCAGTCTACCTATCTCCCCCTAGTTTTAGTTATTTTGGAATGACTGCTTTAGGCTATTTGTATTGTGTTACATCATTACTTTTAGTGCGTGATTCGGGTTCCAGATTAGGGGGAGTCCAAATTGTGTGTGAGTTTTTGGCTTTTGTGAAGGGGGTAGAATGTTGTGTTAGAGTTTGGTCTTTTATTTGTGTGGTATGGGTGGCGGCTCCACCTTCCGGTTCCGCCATCACCCATGGCTATAAGAGGGCAGCGGGTAGGAGGGGTGGTCTCTTTGCCACCTCTTCTGCCTGACGGTTGCACGTGTGCTATGTAGTACCTCCTTAATAAACGTGTCTTCAGTTCGACAAATGGTCTCGTCCTTGGCCACATATACAGACAACACTGCCCACAAATTTTTTATGGGATTGAAATCAGGCCACTCCAAAACATTGACTTTGTTGTCCTTAAGCCACTTTATAACAAATTAGGTGGTATACTTTGGGTCATTGTCCATTTGGAAAGCCCCATCTTTAACTTCCTGGCTGATGTCTTGAGATGTTGCTTCAATATTTCCACATAACGTTCTTTCCTCATTATGTCATCAATTCTGTGAAATGCACCAGTCCTTCCTGCAGCAAAACACCCCCACAACATGATGCTGCCACCCCTGTGCTTCACAGCTGGGATGGTGTTCTCAGGCTTGCAAGCTTCCTGCTTTTTCCTCCAAATGTAACAATAGGGCTGTGCGATATGACAAAAATTTCATATCATGATATAAGCCATCTTATATCACAATAACGATCGTCGTCGTCGGCCTCCGTCGGTCTATGATGACCATGGAAGAGAATCCTAAACGTCTACTCTGCTGGAACAGCACCGCCTGTGGCTGAACAGGTCGATGCGCGAATGACAGTCCCTGTCACACAGGTCACACTTGTGGGTGGTCTCCGTGCTGCTGGGTCTGTGGCGGTTCTTCCTGCGGGTCCTTTTTTCATCTGATAACGATAACGATATATATCACAATATACATTTTCTGTAAATTCTAGTTTAGATAATCACATTAAAAGGACCATCTCTTTTTTTTTTTTACTTTTTTTACATGCACCTTTTTCCCCACATAATTTTGCAGTGTTGTTATAAAATAGTTTTTTTTAATGTGCATTTGAGACCTGATTCTCATAAATTTCAGTTTTTTCTTCTAAATCATATCATATGAATAACTAGAAAAGCACTCGGAGAGCGCAGACCTCCACCAAGCGCCGCAGTTCCCCCCATACAGTCTTCAGATTCCTTGATCATGAAAACATATGAGAAGCAATGGTTCAGTAGTTATTGACGAAAATGGCATTTTCCGTAATGGCGGCCACAGTTCCTGCCATACATTGTTTGTGTGTACGTTTTCAGATTCCTTGACCATGAAAACATATGACTAGCGATTGGATTGACAATGATAGGATTAGTGGTTCAGTAGTTATTGTGGAAAATGGCATTTTCCATAATGGCGGCCACAGTTCCTCCCATACAGTGTTTGTGTGTCCGTTTTCAGATTCCTTGACCATGAAAACATATGACTAGCAATTGGATTGACAATGATAGGATTAGTGGTTCAGTAGTTATTGTGGAAAATGGCATTTTCCATAATGGCGGCCACAGTTCCCCCCATACAGTGTTTGTGTGTACGTTTTCAGATTCCTTGACCATGAAAAGATATGAGTAGCAATTGGATTGACAATGATAGGATTAGTGGTTCAGTAGTTATTGTGGAAAATGGCATTTTCCATAATGGCGGCCACAGTTCCCCCCATACAGTGTTTGTGTGTACGTTCTCAGATTCCTTGACCATGAAAAGATATGAGTAGCAATTGGATTGACAATGATAGGATTAGTGGTTCAGTAGTTCTTGACGAAAATGGCATTTTGCGTAATGGCGGTTTTCTTGTGGACGGTGATCCGGATCACCACCAAAATGTAATCATCTGTAGGATACCCCATTTCTGACAATCTGTGAAAATTTCATGAAAATCCGTCCATAACTTTTTGAGTTATCTTGGTAACAGTCAAACAAACAGACAGACAAACAAACAAACAAACAAACCAATGCCGATGATCACATAACCTCCCCTTTGGCGGAGGTAAAAAGTAAACATCAATAAGTTAAATATTTCCTGAGCCAGAGGAGAATAGCAAAAAAACAGATAACATAAAAGAAGTATCAAAATGAGAAAATTACCCATCGCTTCCATCTACAGATATAAATTAGCTATTAGTTTAAATCAATGAAAATTTAAGTGTAGATCCACAGCCTGATGACTGCTATTCTGGCCTAATTTAACTTGTTTGCTTCTTAGTAAAAAATATTTCAGATTGGTCATGATCTGAAAATCAAAGACACAAAAGGTATTGTAATAAAATACATGTGATGACTTTAACTTTATTCATTATCGCTAGTTGACTAATTAAAATGATTAGAAATCAAATAAATTACATCAAGAGCCAACTTGCTCCTCTGACCCATTTTTTAATTTATTTATTATTTATTTTGTGTGTATGTGCCACCATCATGCACTTTTGCAGCTTTAATAATTTTTTTTCAGACAAAACTAAGAAAGTCAGCAGTAATTTAAACCATGCAAACAATGGTCTGATAACACTATAATGTTTCCAGTTAGCACAACTTAGCACCGTCATTTAGCATTTGCCATTTTATAATTAAACATAGTGTTAACATCACTTACCTCTTATTAAAACGGGGTTAGCGGACTATCCTCTCCGACACAGCACAATGGAAAACAGTCCCACATCCCTGACAAACAGGAGTAGCGGCTATTTGACCAAACTAAGTGTTCAGTTAGCACCCACTGGAAAGCCTAGCCACACACCACACATGCTGTGCGCACTGCGGGGAAGAAGCAGGGTGCTGACAGGTAGTGTGAGGAGCTTTCCTCAAGAAACGGTAGTTTGTGCATTTTCAATAACAATATAAATGACAGAGTATTCTATGAAACGATAGATGTATTTGTATCATCATCCGATATATATCGTCATATCGCACAGCCCTATGTAACGATGGTCATTATGGCCAAACAGTTCAACTTTAGTTTCATCAGACCACAGGACATGTCTCCAAAAATTAAGGTCTTTGTCCCTGTGTGTGTTTGCAAACTCAAATCTGGCTTTTTTATGTTGTTTCTGGAGTAATGGCTTCTTCCTCGCCAAGTGGCCTTTCAGCCCAGGTTGGTGCAGGACTCATTTCACTGTGGATAATGACACTCTTATGAGCTTCAGCCAGCATCTTTACAAGGTCTTTTGCTTTTGTTCTGGGGTTGATAACACACATTTTATGCAAAAACACATCCATCTCTGGGACCCAGAACCTGTCTCCTTCCTGAGCCGAATGATGGCTGGACATTCCCATGGTGTTTATACTTGTGTACAGTTGTTTAAACAGATGAACGTGGCACCTTCAGGCATCTGGAAATTGTACCCAAGGATGAACCAGGGGTCCAAAATTCTCTTCCTGATAATGTGTGTAAACTTCTGATTTTGAAGGCAGTAACAAAAATTTATTTAGCAAATAGAAATCATTTTAGTAATCCTAACTGACCAAAAACAGGAAATGTTTAGTCTGATTTTATGTCAGAAAAGTGAGGGGAAAAAAGTTATGTCTTTTTGACAGTATGTAAAATTCTGGTTTCAACTGTATGAGTTAAGGTTTCATGTCATATTTGAATGTTCTATAAAAATTTTATTGGGTATCTTCTTATCTTTCTGTCCATGCAACATGCAAACAAATTACAATATTAACATTTTTGGGTGCATTTTTCATATCAATCATATTAGTGATGTTGTTTATTCAAACAAACATTATTGGGAAGTAACAGATATAGCTGCTCAGAGAACCTGTCCTGAATTTGTTTAAATAGAATTAATTATACATATACTTTGTCCTTAAAAGTAAAATATGTTCTTTAATTTCAAATGATTTTAGGCCAGTTTCCATGGGATCGCAATGAGGTAGTGACCATTCTCCGCACTGAGCCCGATGGAGACAGAGTCCTGGCCAGAGACGGTCAAGGAAACCAGCAAATCATCCCCAAAACATACCTGACCCTGCCACCAGCCAGTGTATGATCCATAATATTTAAGTCCAATCAGTAATACCTTTAATCACAAGTAATCGCAATATACTCATGGAGTTTGTCAAGACCAAAGGACTCAGTCACTCACACTGCACCTGTGAATACCTCTCTTCTCTTTAAATATGTTAAAATATTTGTTTTCATGTAAATGTCTTCTGCACCCTCTCCAGGATCCTTCCTCCACCCCACCTGCACCCTCCAATAGCAGACCGGAGAGTCCGAGTAAGAACGTGAGTCGGCCAAGGCGCACGCGCTCGATGCGCCGTGGCACCGCTGAGATCCAGACTACATGGCTGTTCGACCCCCAGTACCAGAGAGACACTGTGAACAGCACTCAGACCAGCCTGGACCAGGACTACAACTCTCTGTATAACCTGGTGAAGGTGAGACAGGGGCCCTTATGGGAAAAAAAAAAAACACCTAAAATTTTATTTTATGAAGTATACTCAAGCAAACTTTAAAGATATATCACAAGTATACCCAGTCAAGTAAGTGTACTATATATAGCATCAATATACTAGTAAGTGTACTCTTTTATTACTTCTTAGAACTAAATTTGTCCACAAACATCCATCCTTTGCAGCCTTCCACAGAACAGCTCCTTTCAGTGCATGAAATGAGCCATTAGATGCTCATGAGCTTCAATTCACCCCACCCTCCCTCTTTCATTACTCACGAGGTCAGTTATTGACACCATATTGCTAATGTTAGCTAGCTAGCTCCTAGCTCGAATAGTGAACATCCTGCGATAACTAATGTAAAATCGTCTGAAAGAATGAATGGAACAAAGAATTACTGGTGGACGAGGGTGTGTGGTTTTAGTGGTTGATAGGATATGACCAGTCGCTGCAGTACAGTGAGCACAGAAACAATGAACTGAAAACTGCTAATGGCAGCTAACCAACTGGTTAGCCAGTTAAACTGTCAGAAGTATAATAAACTATAGTAAAATGAGCTAAAATAACATCTAAGAACAACATATGTGGTCAAATGTAGCCAGATGAACAAGGGTGCCTAGTGAGGGGGTGAGGTCACAATCTGGCAGCTAAGCTAGCACCGGACAGCCTGACCTGCCTCTCTCCACCAAGGTGAGTTCACCTGTGGTTAGACCAACCAACTCTGACCACCTAGTCAAGCTAATGCTAACAGTCCAATGTACTGACTATCACGGGGAAAATATCACAAAATAATCCAGAATCACACATGGTTTGTGGAAAGATGAACCTGCTGGGAACAGGTGTGTCTAGTGGTGTGACTGGAATCTGAAAAAAATAACAATTAAAAACTGCACTCGCTAAACTAACTCCATAGTAGCGCTGTTAGTTCTGCAGCGTCTTGGACTCAGAAGCTCAGGGCTGGGGCTGGCTTGATGTCACAGCCAATAGTATGGAGCTATTATTGTTGTAAAACTGTTTGTAAGCGTATGCACAGATCCACAAATGTGTGCATTGATCCACAAATGCGTGCACAGGTCCACAAATGTGTAAAAAATATTTGCAAATGCATGTGCTGATCCACAAATATGTAAAAAATATTTGCAAATGTGTACACAGATTTACAAATATGTAAAAGATCCAGAATTGTGTAAAAAGATTTTGTATTTGTGTACTTAGTTAAAAACGACATGAAAAGACCACAGCTGTGTCTCAATTGGCTGTCAAAGTACACGTGACTTTTGCAACACTTCTGGCGTGTCTGATCCACAAATGCATAGACAGATCCACAAATGCCAGTAAGCTGGGTTTTTGTTACCCTGAGCTCAGGCTGTCTGGATGAACCTGATAAAGGTGACGTTTTACCTACCATTATTACTATTATTGTCCGTGCTATCACTTCTATCTATAAAGACAGGCAAGATAACTCAAGGAATCAAACTCAAAAACACGAACTTGTACTTAATGCAGGCGACGGACGCTCCATCTTCGTCTCTACTGCATGGCAAGAGGACACACCGCTGTTGAAAAGAGTGAAAGCAAAAAATACTGCTGCCGCCACTGTCTGCCTGAGCAGGGTCCCATTTAGACGAAGAATGCCATTGCTGACTAGTGGTAAAGGATAGCAGTAGCTCCTGAGCACAGTCTAAGCAGAACGGAACGAAGCCCTGCAGGCACCATGTCAGCCTGAGCTCAGGGTAACAAAAACCCAGCTTACTGGCATTTGTGGATCCGTCTATCATTTGCGGATCAGACACACCAGAAGTGTTGCAAAAGTCATGTGTACTTTGACAGCCAATTGAGACACAGCTGTGGTCTTTACAAGCCGTTTTTAACTAAGTACACAAATATAAAAACTTTTTGCACATTTCTGGAACTTTTTACATATTTGTGAATCAGTGTACACATTTGCAAATATTTTTTACATATTTGTGGATCAGTGCACGCATTTGTGGATCTGTACACACATTTGTGGATCAGTGCATGCATTTGCAAATATTTTTCACACATTTGTGGATCTGTACATACATTTGCAAATATTTTTTACACATTCATTTGTGGGTCTGTGCGTACGCTTACAAATAGTTTTGCAACAATAATAGCTCCATACAATAGCACGGTGATGAGTTGTATCTGAAGACTGAGAAATATGGTGGTGACCATTTGCCCATTCTGCCAAAATGTAAAAATATTAATTAATACTTCTCAGTGAAGAGATATTGTAATATTCTTACATTAACCAAATGACTCAAGAACTTCTTCAAAGTTTAAACCCCACAAATGGCATATTTTAGTGAATGGGACCTTTAATTTGTAGTACATAGTAAAGATGGATATGTTGTTAGCGGCTTGAGTTGATCTATGCTCATTTGTTGATGTCTGTTTTCAGACCAAAGTGAGAAGCCTGGAGGAGATGCTGCGTCTCCATCGATTCTACAACAGCTGTCAGGAGTTTGAGTCTTGGATGGAGGACAAAGAGCACGTTCTGAGCACCTTCAACACAGATGGTGACAATCTGGAAGTGGTTCAGGCCAAGTATGAGGTATTTAACTAACTTGCTAACTTTGGCTGTATCCAAAAGCATTTCTTCCACACTATGTAGTGTGTTTGCTAGTTGTTGTGGTGTCCACATTCTAGTAATCATGAATTAAGCTCTACATAATGCACTCAAAATATCCCACAATGCATCCCGAAAAGCAGTGTCCAACCAGTGGTGACTAGATTAGCCAAAGTATCCCATAATCAGTCCCTCCAGGATTTTGCAGGATGTTTTAATGATTGTAGTAGCCCAAAAAGCCTGAATTTGTGGGAGCTTTTTAAAATGTTGCCGTAAAAGTTGCGATGTTTTGAGAGGTTTTTTTGCACTAAAAGTTGTGGGAAGAATTACATATTTTAAAGCAGATGTTTTTTTTCCTGCAATGATATTCTATATAACACCACAAGAAAAGCACAGGATTGTCAAAAATTTCCTATTATACAGTAATTTGTAAATAAAGCAGAAACGTCTGCTATACAAAGAAAACTCTTTTGTGCAACAGCAAATACAGACTTTAACACAATATCCATTACAATCTACCTTAGCTACCTTGGCCAAATGAACAATTATGGAATCTCGTGATAAAGGGATTTAGCTCTTAAAAAATGACTAAAAACTGATTTAAGTACAGATAGACTGATTTTTAAAATCCAATCCAACTGTATTCATAAAGCACTTTAAAAACAACAACAGCTGACACAAAGTGCTGTACATCAACGATAAATAAAACATAAAAACAATAAAATACTGCTAAAAAGGTACAAAACAGCACAAACAAAGCAGTAGTCATACAGAAGATACAAAAGCCTCAGAAATGAAGTCACCATGCAGCTCTGTAAAACAAAAGCAAATTTCTTCTTAGACATGATCAAAAATGCAAAAGGGAACAACAAAAAACTCTGGAAATCTATTGATAAACTCAGGAAAAAAAATGCAAAAAAAGTGAAGTCATACAACTTGATTTGAATGGAAAACTTCACTCAGATAGCTTAGTTATAGCCAGCAATTTTAACGAGTATTCTATCAAATTGGTACAAGAACTGGGTCTGAATTTTACCCAAACATACCCTCACCAAATTAAAATAAATCATGAAACTGATCTAAACCTTAAACCCACAAATGAGGTAAAGCTTAACAAAATGTTATCATCTCTATGAAGTTCCAGAACTAAGGATATTCATGGACTAGACACTGCATTCTTAAAAAAACAAAGATACTTTAATAATTCCAATTACAGAACTAATAAATCAATTAATACATGAAAATATCTTTCCAGATGCACTGAAACTTGCCATTGTAACCCCCATACACAAAGACAGAGACAAACAGAAAATTAGTAATTATAGGTCGATACGTATACTTCCTGTTTCGTCAAAAGCCATTGAAAAGGTGGTAGCAGACCAACTAGTAGAACATCTCGAATCTGCTCAGTTGCTGCATCCCATGCAGTTTGGTTTCATGCAAATATGATCATGTATGCAAATATATGGTTGGTTTTTAAAATTATCCATGGTTCTGCACCCCCACTCCTTAAGACTTTTGTGTACTGTAGGATGATGTGCCTATAAAAATATTTGTCATAAGGTACAGGAATTATTTATTTTATTTAATAGTGGGTGTGAAAGGGGGCGGAGTTGAACCATCACTTCTACACCCGCTAAATTAAATAAAAGCACTCGTAAAAGGGGCACCAGTCCTAACGGACAATAAAATTAACTTTAATTTTATTTAATTTTGTACCTTAAATTACTTAATGAATCAGTCTCAAAGTTTCAGTGAGTTTTTGTCCTGCCGTGATTAGGAAACCTGTATATGCGAAAGGAAAACGCTTCTACTGCTCTCATTCACTCTTTATTAAAATCATTCAGGTTACATGACATGGCGTTCAAATGATGAATAAACAGATTCAGATGATAACAGCGTAATATATCACATCAACTGATATTGGGTTCCTGAACATAAAATCCAGCTTTACACCTCTGCAGAACCAAGGAGAAACTAGACTTATGTTCCAACGGTAAATGAGGCTGGAATGTTTTAACAAAACATCACAATTTTATGGGGAAAATTCATAAGCTAATTATCTAAAAATGACTCCTGAATTAATCTACAAAATTTAAGGGCAGTTACTTAAAAATGACTGAAAGTTTTCGTTCAGTTTACAATTCCATCCTGCGGCTGAGAGACTAATTGAGCCCTGAAATACGGGCCATATTCAATTGTAATTTAATTGTTAGGACATCACGTTTTAACCCAGGAAATAGGAGAAATAAAAGTTTCACTCACACACGGCCGTTGGTCCAAGTTCCGTGGGTCGGTACCGCTGGGTTTTGAAGTTAGGACGTCGGGAGGAAGCGGCTGCTGTCCTCACTCACAGCCGTGGGGTGATAACTCAGCTGGGGGGTCCTTCAAAGAGACATTTGCAGCCGTGGGTGGTTTGTCTCAGGGCAGCGTGAAAAGTCCTTTGAAAAAAAGAGAGTCCAAATTTGGGGTCTCTTGTAGCGGGATCGACCCGAAAACTGAAGGAAAATCTTCTCAGTCTCTGTTCACTTTAAACTAGGCAAATTAAAGGTCCACTTTAATGGCGTGAAAAGTCATTAAAAAAAAGTGTTAGAAAAACATTTACTAGGATAAGAATGGTTTCTGAGGTGAAGAAAAAAAGTTTGAGAATTTGATTCTCTAAAAGGGACGAGCTCTAAAGAAAAAATGGTTTCTCCTCAGTTTCCAGAATATAAGAAAAGATTTGACAAACACACAGAGAATAAAATAAAACTTCACAGGGCCTTGAAACGGTGGAATAAAATCTTCTTCTGAGATCTAGATTGCTATTCTGCTTCTTTAATCTTAATTTAGTTCCTAATCTTTCTCAAAATCTCTTTCTTTCTTCTTTCTGTGTTTCTAATTCTTAATTCTATTACCGCTTTGCTGTTCTAATCTTCCTGCCTGTTCTTTGTCTACCCTTTGTCTTCTTTTCTGATCTCTTTTTCTAACTCTGCTGATCTCTGACTTTTTCTTTTCTCTTAACTGTCTCAAATCTAACTTCTGTCTTTTAAAGTTACCTCGCCGGGTCGTAAAACTGATGATGTAGTCGCAAGACTGACCAATCGGCTTTTTCAGAAGCAGTTTGAAATGGCTGCTATCCAATGTGAGAACACTTCTTTGTTTGAGAGCAGCCAATCAAATGAAGACACCATCCCATGAAATTTCAGAGGGAAAATCAACACTCAGTCAGTTCTTATGAGATAAATGCTCACTATAAAATCTAACTAAATTAAATGACTTGGCTAATATATGGTGATCATGCATTTATACCATTACTCCAATAACACTCATGAATATAACATTTCTTATACATAATTATAATACATGCATTCACATTTAGATCAAGATTAGAACAGCAGAACATGCAGCAAACCATGGTTGGTGATAAGAGGGATGATTTTCAGTGTCCTTAGGATCCAGAGGATAAGCTGAAAGAAACTTAATATTTAGAACAAATTAAAAGTCATCCTACGTACTGAAAACACATTCCGTAGGTATCCGCTAGGAGGTACTGTTGAGCTGTAGATGATTTCCTTTAGTATCTGGGCGGGGGTACCTGGACAGCATAGGCTATAAAACCGTCAGATTAAGTGGTTTATGACTCTTTTAAAAACATTGGTTTCCTGTGAAAAGGTACGTTATCAAATGCAGTGTTCATGTTGAGAGGTCTGGTCTCCTGAGTTTTATGTTCCTTTGAGCCTTTAAAAGCAAACTCTGATCTTTACAATCTCTGAAAGGGGCAACTGTTTACATTGGGGTCCTGGGAAAGCAAGCATCTTTGGTCAGGCCTGGAAGAAGCCTGCATGAGTCGACATAAAAGCCAGTGATATTCCTGAGAAGGCAGAAAGGTGATATTCCTGTGTAATGAATAAAATGAAATTCCTGTAAACTGGAGAGAAGTGATCTTCTGTCTCGGTTTTGAGGAGACGATGATGCTACAGTTCCCCCCTTTGTAGCGATGGTGAGCATCGGTCAGCGTCGGTACACACCCATGGCAGCTTCGTCTCCTTGGCAACACTTGACCTAAATACTGGGTTAAAAGGTTTGTGTGATGTCCATACACACTAGCATGCAAACAGTATCTATTACTAAGTACAGATCTTTGACTTTGGTTTACTGGAAGGACTTCCATGAATTTCCAAAAATAATTTGAATATGGACAAATGTAGATTATAAAATTGATTTGGAGTAGTAAGCTAAGGCATAGGTCTTGAAATGACTCAAAAATTCTAGCTACAAAAATAAGTGCGTAATCTTACATACCTGAGGTAGGAATTTTGGTCTACAATGAAATAGCTATCATAGTAGTTAAAAAAAAATAGTTTGAATGGGTACAAAAATCAAAATGGAGTGCAAGAGCTATATAAAAAAAATATAGGTTTGTATATAAGCGTGCATATAACTTCAAAAATTCTAAAAATAAAGAAGAATAAAAGTCAAAACAAAGAATGCAAAACAAAAATGTATTGCTTATCTGGGGTAGATGTTTAGGTTAAGCAATATTGAGTTAATTCAAGGAGGTTCGAACTGAATTGGTTTAGCTGGACTAAACCATGGTTCCACAGAGGTCTTACTCAGAGGGTGTTTGAGACCTTTGTTCTGGAAGACTGAGCGAACATGGGAAGTCATCATTGTTCTTTGAGTGGCAATGAGGGATAACTTTGTGACATCTGAAACAGGGGCAAGAAGCGGTGAAGGCAGACTCGTTGTCAAAGTGTTAGCTGAAAGTCTAATATTTTTAGCTACCTTTCGAAGAAACACAGGCATTATATGTGGGTGAGCAGGGTCACCCTCTAACATGAAGAGTGACAAGTCCAAGACCTTGTTGAGTTTGAATGAGGCTTTGGAGCAAACATTCAAAACCAACACAGTATCTTGCAAAGTTTTGGTAACAGTTGGTGGTTCAACTATCTGGCATTTCAGTGTAGCGGTGTTGACTGATTTAACAGTAGACGGGCTAAGGCTAGCAAGGGGCCCTAATGGTGAGGCCGTGGTTGAGAATCTACTTAAGGATTGTTGACTTCTTGTCTGGGTTCTGTCCAGTTCTAACTGGGCGAAAGTAGGTGAGAGTGCTAGGTAGAGGGCTAAACTGAAAAACAGGAGGGCCATCGTCCTGGCCAACAAATAGAAGTGAGTCATTTTAATCTTGAGCTTCTTGTCAGTTTTCCTTTTCTTGAGGTACCTGAGTGGTAGGTGAAAGTTATTCTTAGAGGTGGAACAACTTTGTTAGAGGCTGAGCTCTAAGCTATTAGTGTTTATCACCTTTAGAGGGTTTTGTGATTATTGACTTAAGCTAGTGATGTTGTTGATTTTGTTTGTACTACTTTGAAATAGTAACTTGATGATACTGAATGAAATTTTGCGGGGTCTTTTAAGGTTAGATTTTAAGGAAGTTAGTTAGTTTGGGTTAACTTTCTCCTTTTGAAGGTTTAATGCAGTTACCTGATTGAGGAAGAGAAATGCGACCGAGAATGTCTGAGGCTGATAGTCAGCTAACAGTTATCTATCGGGCGCAAACAAGATTTAGGTTTGTTTACTGACTTAATGGAACCGTGTTGTCCCTGACAAGTCCCATGGGGTTTTTGTAAGCTTTGATTTGATTACGATGGACCCATTTGGAGATGGGGTCCTGGCGACCTTTGCTTATTTTGATTTGGTAAACGACCGGAGAGAGTTTATCTGTGATCGTGTGTGGACCTGTCCACCTGGGGAGGAACTTTCGAGCGAGTTTTCCTGCTCGTGCGTTGGTCTGTCCTGTCTGAGGAGTGAAAGCATAATAGAAAACCTTGTCTCCCACTTGGAGTTCGTCATGTGAGGCTTTCTGATCGTAGTAGGCTTTGCGTCCTTCAACTGATCGGTCCAAATGTTTTTGGGCAAAGGCAAAAGTCTGTCGGAGATGTTTGGTCAGGTCAGTCATGTACTGGTGAGTAGTGTAAGCTGTAGCAACACTGGCTTCTTCAGGTTGGTAGAGTAAATGCAGGGGCAAAGTCATTTGCCGGCCTGTCATCATTTCAAAAGGTGACACCCCCGTAGCTTCATGGGGTGTGGCTCGGATGGCCATTAAGACCAGCGGGAGTTTTACATCCCAGTCTTTTTGGTGTGGTGAAACATACTTCTTCAGTATGTTGATCACAGTTCGGTGGGTTCTTTCAACCTGTCCGGAGGATTGTGGGTGGTGACTAATATGGAAGTTAGCTTTAACTCCCAAGGTTTCCCACAGTTGTCGCATGACTTCGGCGGTGAAATGAGTGCCGCGGTCAGAGTTGATTCGGCTTGGCAGACCAAACCTAGAGAATACGTGGTTCATCAACAAGTAGGCCGTGGTTTCTGCCGTGTCATTAGGAGCAGGCAGGCACTCGACCCATCTGGTGAAAGCACATGTGACTGTGAGGAAGTATTTGTTTCCTCTGGCTGACCGTGGAAGGGGACCTACCCAGTCAATTTGGAGGTCAGACCATGGGAATGAAATGCCTCTTTTCTGTAGGGGTGCTCGATGCATCGGGTTGGTTGGTTGAAACTGGCAACATACGAGACATCCCTTGATGTAGTCGGCTACATCCTTTCGCATGTATGGCCAATATGCCACTTGTTTGAGCGCGTTGTACGTCGCTTTGACGCCTTTGTGTCCTGCAGTTGGGAGATCATGGGCATGAACAATCATCACCCCCCTCTGGTTACGAGGGACCACAAGCGCAGGCGTAGGGAGTTCATCGGAAACATGAACTAGAATGCCATTTCGCAGCTGCAAGGATGATCGTGCGGCAAAAAGTGGCTTCAAGTCTTGAGTGTCAGCGAGATCCGAGTCGGATGGTGCATTAAGTGCAGGATCTGAGATGTATTGTATCATTTTATGGACCGCAGGGTCAAGGTTTTGAAGAGAGATAAGGTCAGCGTCAGTGAAAACGGGGTCAACCGCAAGGGGACCTGTGGTTTGTGTCGTGTCTTGGGCCCTGTTAGTCTGGGCCCTAGTGACTGCGCAGACTGTAGGGGTGGGTGGGTGGGACTGTGAAGTCGGCACCTGAGCAGAATCAAAGGACCAGGGTGTGCCTTGTACGGCTCCTTGTTTTGCAAGTGAGTCCACAAGGTCATTCCATTCTTTGTCCTGACCTGGTGTGCGCGAGTGACCTCTGACCTTTTTCCAGTACACCTGGAGGTTGTTGGAGGTGACCAGGTGATCACATGCCTTGAAAAGGTCTTGATGTTTAACCGGTTTGCGGTTGGAGGTTACAAAACCTTTGGCCTTCCAGAGTGCTAAATGACAAGTGAAACTGAGGCGTGCATAGTTGGAGTCAGTGCAGATGACCAATGTGCGAATGCCATGGTCTACAGCAAGTTGCAGTGTAATGAGCACACCTGCGATTTCCGCATGCTGGGATGATTGGGAACCCAGTTGATAGTTGTGGGGTTCACAAGGCTGATTGTTCAGCCATGCCACACCCACACCAGCACGAATGTGAGTTTCATGGTGAAAAGAACAACCATCGACATAGGCGGTGACCATATCTTGGCAGATGTTCTGGTCAAAGTAGTGATGGTTTGGGTCTTCAGTGACTGTAGGTAGCTCTGCACGAATGGATGGTCCTGGAGTGTCCTCAGAGCACCGTTGGCAGGCAGCCAAGTCTGTGCCGAGAGGGCTTCTCAACTTTTGTGCGTAGCGGACCTCCACATCAAAGCTTTGTAGAGCCATCAACCAGGAGGCTATTCTGGCATTTGTTACAACGCCTTCTCTGATGCGTTGACTGTTAAGGAAGACCACTGGTTGGTGGTGAGTCTCAACTGTGATTCTCTGGCCTCCCACATAGTTGGAGAAATGCTTGACTGCCCATACAGTGGCCAGAAGGGCTTTTTCACAGTCCGAGTATTTCAGTTCCGGACCAGAGAGGGTTTTGCTGGCATAGGCCACGACTCGTTTGTCGTGGTCGTAGATTTGGTATAATCCAGCACTTAAGCAGTTGGCAGAGAACCCCACTTGTAAGAAGAATGGCTGGTCGCAGTTGGGATAGGCCAAACATGGTGCTGTGCATAACTTTTGCTTCAATGCTAGCATAGCCTGTTCTTGAGCCTCAGACCAAATGAAAGGGGTGTCCTTTCGTAGGAGGTCTGTAAGGGGTTTTGCCAAGTCTGCATAATCCTCCATGAACTGACGTGAGTAATTGCATACCCCTAGGAAGCTCCGGAGTTCGGAGATGTTGGTAGGGGCTTTGATGTTTAACACACCTTGAATTTGTGCCGTTTGTGGTAGTACCCCTTTGGATCCTACCAAGAGACCGACATAGTTGACTTTGGTTTTGCACCATTGGCATTTTGAGAGAGAAACTTTGGCTCCAGCTCGCGTGAGCTGGCCAAGGACATGGTCAATTTCAGTGAGGTGAGTGTCCAGAGTTGGACTCCGAATGAGAATGTCGTCAACATAGATAAGGTTACCTCTGTCTCGGGCGTCTGGACATGCTTTGTTCAAGAAAATGTTGAACTCTGCAGAAGAGTTGGCATAACCGAAAGGGCATCGGGTGAATGTGTATTGGCGATTCACGAACGTGAAGGCCAGTTTGTGTTGGTCTTCAGCTTGGACAGGAATAGTCCAAAAACCAGAAGCAATGTCCAGTGTTGAGAAGTATTTGGCATCTTTGACTCTAGGGAGTTCTTGCTCCAGTTCAGTCATAGGCCACCTAGAGAGAGGAACTTGAGTGTTCAATTTCCTGTAATCAATGGTGAGTCTCCACTTACCATTGGGCTTTAGGACAGGCCATAAGGGAGCCGAGTAAGTACTGTTGCATGGTCTGATTATGCCACGGTCCAGTAAATCATCGATGATTTCTTGTACTGGGCCGTACGAGGCCAAGGGAATCTTGTACTGCCTGACGTAGGTTGGAGGGGCGTCAGGTGGTGTAGGA